>JAKZAP010000016.1:6122465-6507626 GCA_023053575.1 Branchinecta lynchi
GAAAAAAAAAAAAAAAACTTTTGACCAAACGATACATTTCATGATCCTCGACGGCCCACGATGTATGTGCCACAAGGGTTTTGCTTAAACGGAATTCCTAGTACCCTTAAAAAGTCCATCTTAACCGAAAAGTGAAAAAAAAATACTTTTGACCAAACGATACATTTCATGGTCCCCGAAAGGGTTTTGCTAAAAATTAATTTTAGTACCCTTACAGTCCGCATCTTAACCGGAAAGAGAAAAAATTACTTTTGACCAAACGATATATATTCGTGATCCCGTGATCATCTTTGCCTCAAGAGTTTTGCTTACAAGGGATCAAGTACAAAAAATACTATTCAGCAAAATATACCTTTTTATGCTCCCGCGATGAGCCTATCATCAGTTTTGTCTCAAAGATTTTGCTTACAGATGAATTTCTAGCGCCCGCATCATCACAGCCAAGTGTAAAAATCAAATGGCGATGAGGTACGACTTAAATCGAAAGTTCCCCCATTATATTGTTCGATTTTTGCACTTTGGTCAAAAGCTCGCACCCTATTGGTCGATCCTGTTGCTCGACCCGAGCCTCGTTTTTGTTGCATGCTGCAGGTCCACTTCTCGGCCGAATCCGGACTGATTCTTTCTACTTCCGTTTTTGCACTGCAGCGCTTCCGAGGAAGACGGCAGCGCTTCCGAGGAAGACGGCAGCGCTTCTCGAGAATCGCGGACCAAGTCCGTGCTTCCCTGCAAGATGCTGCAGCGCTTCCGCTTCAACCAAGAAGAAAGTGAGTCCAAAAACGCATATTGTGCAAAAGCAAAGAAGTGCTGCAGCAGCGATGAGGCAGCGCTATTGCAACAAAAACGAGGCTCCGATCTCTGCTGAAACACAACCGAACTACTCTCGTACCGGAACGTACGGTTTGGATCTTTGGAATTGGCTGCGCTGCAAGTTTACGTGGTCTTGTACGGTCGAGAATAACCTTAGAAAATACCTTAAACCTAAAACTGCAGCTTCGAAAAATTTAAGGATTTTCCATCATGTAGCATGCGTTTCCCCGGAAATCGCAATGTGAACAAGTTCGGGAATTGTGTCGGGTGTTGGGTTAGGGTTATCTTGGGTTACCTTTGGTCTGGGACTCCAGACATTCCATTCCAGCCTCTATTCCTTCTTGCTCTACTCCTTGTCAAGGGAGAAAGAAAGAATTATTCTGCTTACACCTACATCATTTAATAACGTCTGAATTCATTGTATTTTACTAGCCATTGCCGCTGTAGGAGGCTGGGACGAGTTGCAGCGAAAGTACATGGAAGCGATTCCGTCCGACGTCGTCCCTAATACAACGTGCGGCTTTCCGCGACACGACTCATGGAAGATGCTCCGCGATCCCGTGGATTCAGACCTACCATGGCCCGGGTTTATTTTCGGACAAACCCCAGCGTCGATTTGGTACTGGTGCGCTGATCAGGTATGCTTCTCCTTTTGCAGGTTCTCTGCTCCTCCTTCTTCATAGGTGAAACCTACGGTACGCTGTTTATCATTTTATTTTAAAGTAGCCTAACCAGAGCCATCAACGAGTACTGACTTTTTTTAGGTCTGTGGTTGGTGCGCAGTACTCTTATGGAATGAGTGAGCCAAGTAATTTAACAAAGCGGCAATGACTGTCTTTGACTATAGATTCCGCATGCGTCTGGGAAACATGAGTTGTTCCTTCAGACCTAACCATGACGCATGATAAATCTCCTTGAAATCTGTTCCTAGCTACAAAGACTTATTCGTTCCCACTAGATACCTTGGCAGAGCGCTATAAGGCTTGCCGCATTGCGTCTAGGGTATGTTCCCGTCTCCTGCCAATTTATAATAACAGCTACCACCGTCATTGCAATCTTATATGTCACAGAACAAATTTCATTGAAATCTATACCTACCTCCATAGCTTCCTTTCATGGCTTGCAGCATTGCGTCTAGATTATGTTCCCTCCTCCTGTCAATGTACCCGAACAGCTACTACCGTCTGTGCAACCTGTAAGAGATATAAGGTGAATTAAGATAAGATAAGATTTATTTGCATTAAGAGCCAAAGGCCATGGCAAATTCATGAAAAATAAGCATAAACAAACAAAACTAATACCTTGTATAAGCACCTATCTCTATGGGCTAAAGCTACCCTGAGGAACCTCGCCAACTTTTAATACTCATAAAACAGCTATTTCCCTTAATCCTGCACATCCATTCATCCCTCTTTCATTTACTTCAAAAATTTCCAAGTTCATTCAGATTTTCGCATTCACACAACAAATGTTTCAAATCTCATCCATACAACCACAAATCGGACGTGAGTAAGGACCGGATCGACCCTTTGCCCTCCCAGTGTACCGCCTTATATGTCACAGAAGCGAGTGACGAAAAGAACACATTAACTATCGCCAAAACTTTTGACATTTTCAGATGATCGTGCAGCGAACTCTGGCCGCCAAGTCCCTCTCTCACGCACAAGGTGGCACGCTATTCGCCAGTTGGTTCAAAGTCCTGCCCCTTTTTATGCTAATCATCCCAGGAATGGTCAGCCGAATCTTGTACACAGACGAAGTCGCCTGCGTTACTGAAGAAAGGTGTATGGAGTTTTGCGGAAATCCTGTCAGCTGTGTGAACAGCGCCTATCCGAGACTGGTCCTCGGACTTATGCCCGAAGGTATGCTTTGGGTTAATTTATCCCCCCTAAAAAAAAAAACAAAAAAAAAAAAAAAACATCCTACCTTATCATATTACGGCCGCGCTGTCTATATGCTGTCCTTACGAACTTCCAAGCATGAATGTACGTACTAAACGTAACTTTGAAATTTCTATATTGCCCGATATGCTTAAAAAACATGAATTCGAAGACCGACCCAGTTATCTGACTTCGTTTTTAAGTGTTAAGAGCACAATGATGTGTTCTTCACACATCACAAACAATACTCCAGACGCATTAAACTCCCCTTCACATCTCACATCAACACATGTTGTGGCAAATTTGGGCGTGGCTTAGTGTTTGTCCAGCCAATCAGACGGACCGCGTGACGTCAACATGAGCATATTCAAAGAATCAGTTTTTGCGGATCGATGCTGTTTTCAACGTAAATTCCAGAGCAAAATAACACTAGGGAGTACCGTCAAGACTTGACAAAATGACACACACAGAATAGCAGCGATACTAGCACCAATAGCTATAGAGAACGTCCCTAATGAAACTCATTCAGTCCAGACATGCAGTCTCATTCAGTCGTTCACCAGCGCTGGCTCCAATAACTTCATATTCTGAACATAGCAAAAAAATTATACAGTATCCATTGTTTCCTTGGTGCGTGCAGACCGCACCTTTGCTTTACCAGAAATTTCGAAACACACAAGTTTGGCTTTAAATGCGGCAAACGTAGTGGGCGACGCTACGAGTATGTCCCGTTTGCAAAGCATGGAAAGCATTGGTGTTGGCGGCACTCCCTAGTGTTCTTTTGCTCTGGTGAATCCACATCAACGGATGTCGAGGACAAGGCTGTTCCTGGGTTAAAGCTTCAGTACCAACCTAATAAACCAATAAACCTACGAAGAAAACGTAGTCGCTGGTGCTTAAATATTTCTCATTAATTTCTAGGTATGCGTGGTGTAATGCTGGCTGTAATGTTGGCAGCTCTTATGTCTGATCTTAGCTCCATCTTTAACAGCGCGTCTACTTTATTCACTCTGGACATCTGGCGGAAGTTTAGACCCATGGCGACGTCTAGGGAGTTTCTACACGTCGGACGGTGAGTGGGGATACATTTGCGTAATAAAACACAACCTTCTTCCATGTGTCTCAAGAATTGACCAGACCTCACCCGGGTTGCTCTCGGGTCAGAATATATTACTATTCTGACACGAGAGCGACCCGGGCGAGGTCTATTTGATTCTTGAGATCAATGGAAGAAGTGGAAGTAGGAAGACTGACCGAATAAGCTCGCCAGAAAAATAAGAAAGAAAGAGAATAAATGTATATATATTTTTAAATATAACCCGTTGTTTGTGACAAATTATGGAACAATTAACAGCGGTAAAACAGATAATTTACACAGATTCATTCTACGTCCGTCGTTATCTATCCGTTCTCATTCCTGAAATTTCGAACATCAAATGTCATTTTTACCCACCGGTACGACATTACTACGCCTTTTGTATCTGCCATTCCCGACCATCCAAAGCGGATTAGGTTCTCGCCGATTCCTTCTCAGAAGCTCATGTCCTCTGGCGGCCGCGTGCGCATAGCTGGTTCGGTATTATCCCGGTAGGGGGCGGAAACCAGACATCCAGAAACAAAGCCATCCGACTTTATGGGTGTCGCCGACTCCAGCTTGAGAACACCGACAAGGTTGCATACCCGATCAATATCTGCGTTGGTAATATAGCTTTCTGGGATTCCGGCTAAAAAAAAAAAAAACAGACCCCCCCCCCAATGTAACCCCCTTCGGTACTATTACCTCCCGCCGAAGCCCTCCCCGCATAAATTAACAAGACCAAAGGTTCTGATGGGGTCCCAAAAATTCAATATTTGTTCCAGACAATTCGGTTTTGTCTTCGCCAGATCCAGTCTTCGCCAGACTCCTTGAACATTTTTACTGTTAAAATTCAGAAACAGATTAAGGCCAAATAGCTAATCATCTGAGAAAATCAAGTTCAGATATGGATTCAGCATGAGTGTTTACCCCTACAAGTCATATCTGTTTTGACGAAAACTTCCTGCCACTTCTGCCAATTTCCTGGTTTCGGCAGAAATCCGGAACTACTTGTCCAGTGAAAAAAGAAAGCTCAAAAACGAGTTCAGCGTATCTTCTTTCCCCAATATTGAACATCTAATCAACTTCAAATAAAAATTTAACTTATAACAAATTTTCCGGCTCCAGCCGGATTCCGGTCGAACTATATGTCCGGGTAAAAAATGATTGTCATACACGGATTCAGCATCTCTTCTTACCCTATTTCGGATATCTAATCAACTACAAATACAACTTTATACAGCTTTTAACAAATTTTCCGGTTTTGGCCGGATTAAGAGCGAACTACTTGTCCAGGTAGAAAATTGTTTTCACATAAGTGTTCAGCATGTCTTCTTACCCCTAAATCGAACATCTAATCAACTTCAAATAAGACTTTTACTTTTGACAGACTTTCTGGTTTTGGCCGGATTCCGGGCTAACTACTTGTCCGGCGAAAAAATAGTTTTCACCATCGTGTTCAGCATGTCTTCTTACCTCTAAATCGAGCATCTAATCAACTTCAAATAAAACTTTTACTTTTAACAAACTTTCTGGTTTTGGCCGAATTCCGGGCGAACTACTTTTCTGATGACAAAATGGTTTTCACCATCGTGTTCAGCATGTCTCTTTACTCTGTAATCGACTATCACATTATCTGTTTAAAAATATTTAATTTGCCCCTTAATTTAAAGCCCCTCCCCACCCCTAAATGTAGGGCTACAGAGCCCATCTACGAACACGACCTTACTCTTTACCCAAAGAACCCTCACACCAAGTTTCATCAAAATATCTCTTTCCCTTCGAGAGTTATAGTGCGCACAGACGAACAGACGGCCTGACGGACGGACGAACAACTTTTGCGATGTCATAGGTACGTTTTGGGATCCCAAAAAGACGATCTCCTACCCCGAAATAATCCCTACGCCATGGATAGTACAAGCGATTAGCTGGGTACCCGCATTAGCTTATGCTCCTACTTACGAGTGTATAAGAGTAGAATAACTGGACGTGTCAGCGGAACGACCCCCCAACAAATCCTTTCCCAATTCCTTCCCCTTCTTGGCGAGGAGGCTGTAGTTAGGATCCCACTCATGCGTATAATGCGAAGAGCCATCAGACGCTTTAAACAGTTAGCCAATTGCCCTCTCCCCTTGCCTGCTTCCCGGTCCTCTTTAGTCATCCCTGATTCATACCAGAAACTCCAAGATGGGCAGCTGTTTTTGGGATCCCAAAACGTAAGTGGAGGGAAACCTATGACATCGCAGAAGTTGTCCGTCTGTCCGCGTCTGTCCGTCCGTCCGTCTGTGCTCGTTATAACTCTCGAAGGGAATGAGATATTTTGATGAAACTTGGTGTGAGGATGCATTGGGTCAAGGGTAAGGTCAAGTTCGTAGATGGGATCTGAAGCCCTACATTTAGGGGTGGGGGAGGGGTTTCAAGTTAAGGAACAAACAAAATATTTTTAAACAGCTAATGTGAAAGTCGATTATGGTGTGAGAAGGCATGCTGAGCAAGATAGTGAAAACCATTTTCTCGCCGGGCAAGTAGTTCGTCCGGAATCCGGCAAAACCGGAAAGTTGGTTAGAAGTAAAAGTTTTATATGAAGCTGATTAAATGGTCGATTTAGGGGTAAGAAGACATGCTGAACACGATGGTGAAAACTATTTTCTCGCCGGACAATTATTTCACCCGGAATCCGGCCAAAACCGGAATATTTGTTAAAAACAAAAGTTTGATTAGATGACAGATTAAGGGTCTGGATTTGTTTCTGAATTTCCTTTTTTTGCTGGACTAGTAGTTTGCTCGGAAAAAGCAGTTTGGTGAGTATCGTCAAAATAGATATGGCTTATAGAGGTATATCTGAACTTGGTTTTCTCGGATGACTAGCCTGGCGAAGACTAGATCTGGCGAAGGCAAGACCCTATTGTCTGAATCAAATATTAGATTTTTGGGATCCCATCGACACCTTTGGTCTTGTTACTGATAGACAGCGGCGTTGATGATGATAATCGCCTTCTTGTGGTTGGGACAGAGCGCAGCCTGGAACTACGTGTGTTGTACCGTCACTGGTTTTGTCATGATATTTTCAAGATAGTCCCAGATTCAATAGTTTCAAGTGCATTGTTGATGGGATTTTTTAACTTTGATCAGTTCGACTACTAAAAATTTCTTAAAGTTATTTAGAGGCGAAAGCCTTTTCTCTTTCTCTGTATACTATTATTATTATTATTACTCTACCAGCTCTTCACCAATCACCATACACATACACGTTGTCAACGGTAAAACTGTAAAACCTAGCTTTCTGAGTTATAATGAAGTCTGATTGATTTCACTGTCTAATTTTCGAGTTGCCCCTGAAATTCCGACTGTATAGGGTTCATCCGGCAGTGGATCAGTCAGTGGCAAATCAGGCCTATCCAGAAAATGTCCTTTATCTTTCTAATTCGGCCTTCTTTTTCAGATTTTTTGTGATCGTCATGGTTGTCATTTCCGTCATATGGGTGCCCATCATTCAGGAAATGCAAGGAGGACAAATGTACCTATATATCCAATCAGTGGCAGCTTATTTGGCCCCACCAATAGCAGCTGTTTACTGTACTGCCCTCTTCTGGAAACGGGCAAATGAGAAGGTAATCCATTGTGAAGTTCTAATAATATTAGGGTTTTTTTTGTTTGTTTTTTATTAATGGATGATTATGATTATTGTTGTTTGTATATTGTATCATATCAAGGCTTACAGTATGTACCGTAAGGGCAGATATACTGATATTAATATTTTGTTCTGATTTGTTGAAAGTTATAATTTGACGAATAGGATTATTTTGGTTTTTATATAGCTTCATCTGTTGACAAAGTAAGTATGTTATTTAGCATTGTGCCGCGATTTGTGCTTATGTTTTCTATAAATAAATAAATCAATCAAACCTTTCGTAGGTTTCTTAAGGTACCCTTTGAAGCTGAGTCGTCTTTGGCTTATCTTACAAGGTCACGCCACTGAGCCCCCGCCACAGAACAAACGGTAGGCACCACCGAGACTCGAACCTGCGCCACAGGGGATCAGAGAAATGAGACCATTGCGCTAACAACTGGACGAAGATGGACTGAATATATATATGAAAATATATAGGGAATAAACAATAAATTAATAATTAGGGGAATAAAAAACATAAACTCTCTTTTCCTTCTTTTTTCAGTTAAATTCAATTCAGTTTATTTTCAAAAATATTCAAATTCAAAGGACGAAACCGAACACTGAAGTTTTTCGTCATATATTCTGGTCACACGGTTTTTCCCAAACATGAAATCTCTCTTCTGTCTGTTTGTAGGTTCTGGTTGCAACTCGTTAGTAGTTGTTGTTAATTTTCCAGGGCGCATTTTCGGGTCTAATGGCTGGTCTGCTACTAGGTTCCATCCGAATGGCCTTAGACTTCTCCTATCGTGAGCCACGCTGCTACGAAGAAGACACAAGACCGGCTCTACTAGTGAATTTCCACTTCACTTATTTCGCTATACTGCTATTCTGGGTAACAGCAACCGTTGCTGTTGTAGTTTCTCTCCTGACGAAACCGGATGCGGAGTTCCGAGTGAGTATTTTTTTTGTCATTGCCCCTACTTGATTAAAATTATTGTTGGGTCCCTCAAAAAAAGAAAACAAACACCAAGTATAAGGGTGTTTTTTTGGAAGAAAAAGAATTTTTCTTCGAAGTGCCACAGGGGACTCTTTTGGGTCCTCTTCTGTTATTGGTAATGATAAATGATATTGTAGTAGATGACCCCGTTAATGTTTGTTTCAGAGAGCAAAAATGAGAATGCTCTCTCCCAGACGGCGTTTTGCCGTTGTTCATGCATCCAAAGTCGTGTACTGCCATGACAGATCATTTGGTTTTTGGCGCCAAAATGACGGCACATGATTCTGTGTTGATCACGATGATCTTGGATATTTTATTAGCTTTCACATTTGCCTGACGCTCTAATACACTCTAATAATATAATTATTGCTTTATCTGTAGTGCAAATGGTCCATCAACAGATCTCGGTTGACCGCACTGACATCTAGGTTTTGACTCCCGCGATGGCGGTTACAAGGTTTCGACAACACAGACACTTGTTAAAATTTGCTTATTCACCTAACTCTCGAAACTAATCGCTAACCTTAGTAAACTTGATACTACTACACAAAACTGTGTTTACAAATTGACTGTTGACTTTACGAATTACGATCCCTATCTCAAACCCCGATTTCACTGGGCTGTCGCGGATTAAATTACGTATCGCACCTGATAAGGTATTGACTAAACTTTAGCCGATTATCTACAGCCCGTGACGTTTTCACGACTTCATGAAAGAAATAGGAAAATTCGATTAAATTAATGTTGCAGAATTTATATTTGTATACTATATATAAAGAGCCGAGCGGCCAGCGAGGCGCCAGACGTGTTTACACTTGTAAACCGTTCTAGGGACAATCAGTTCGTTAGTAAATTGACTAACGAACCTGTAGATAATCGGCTAAAGTCTATTCAACACCCCTGATAATCTGTATGTAGGCCTATATACTGAGTCAACAAATCAAAATTAACATAAAAGAGAAATTTGCAAAATCTAGCTTTGGTATAGCAGTTACGACTGCGTAGAAGTTTGCAAAGAGTGCGGCCGCGCCCAAGTTATACAACTAACGCTGACACAGACAATGCTTCGACTGAACACACTACGACGCTGTATTGAATTTTGCCGCCTAATGAATGACTTCGCCGCCACGGATCATAGCCTCGTTTTTTGTTGGAAAAGTGCTGTCGCATCGCTACTGCAGCACTTCTTTGCTTCTGCACAGATGCGTTTGGATTCACTGCCTGCAAGATTTCTTCTTGTCGGACTTGGTCGGTAAGCAAATCTGCGATTCTCGAGAAGCGCTGCCGTCTTCTTCGGAAGCATTGCAGTGCAAAAAGACAACGAATGTGGAAAGAATCAGCTCGGAAGCGGCCGAGAAATTGACCTGCAGCACGCAACAACAACGAGGCTCAAGTAAAACTTCTAAAATTTCGGTCTGTCATGTTATCTTAATTTCTAGGTTCGCTTTAATACTGTGTCAGGTGCCGATGCGTATTTTAAACGCCATCTGCTCGAGGAACAGATACGCTTATCAGAACAGCACAGTAAAATCGCTGCTGCAGCATGTACTTTGTAATCGCAGTCAGTGACAGAAAAGTCATGCTGCCTTTAGCCTACTCAAAACTATGTGAATCAAACAACGTTGGTCCCGAAATCTTCGCCAGGCTAACCATCTGAGAAGACTAAGTTCAGATATACATCTATAAGTCACATTTATTTTGACGATACTGACCGAAACTTCCTGCTTTACTTCTGCCGAATTTCAGATTTCGGCCGGATCTCGAGCGAGCTACTTGTCCAGCACTTCTGCCAAATTTCCGATTTCGGCCTTATCTAGCAAAAAAAACAAAAAAAAAACGAATTCAGTATGTTTCCTTATCCCTACAAAGAACATCTAATCTACTTCAAAAAAACTTAGAACGTTTAAGAAAATTTCCGGTTTCAACCGGAGTCTGGACGAATTACATGGACTTCAGAGTAAAAAATGACTGTCATATACACACTCAGCGTCTCCTCTTACCCCTAAATATGTCATCTAATCAACTATTGAAACTTTTTCTTTTAACAAATTTTCCGGTTTTGGCCGGATTCCGGGAGAACTAGTTGTCCGGGTAGAAAATGATTTTCACATAATTGGTCAGCATGTCTTCTTACCCTAAATCAAACATCTAATCAACTTCAAGTAAAACTTTTACTTTTAACAAACTTTCCGGTTTTTGCCGGCTTCCGGACGAACTACTTTTCCGGCGAGAAAATGGTTTGCATCATCGTGTTCAGCATGTCTTCTTACCCCATAATTGACTATCACATTCTCTGTTTAAAAATATTTTGTTTGTCCCTTAGTTTGACCCCCCCCCCCCTAAATTTAGGGATACAGAGACCATCTACGAACTTGACCTTACCTTTGATCCAAAGAATCCTCATACCAACTTTCATCAAAATATCTCATTCCCTTCGAGAGTCATCGTGCTGACAGGCGGACAACAACTTTTGCGACGTCATAGGTATCCCTCCACTTACGTTTTGGGATCCCAAAAAACTCATCGATCAGCTTGGGTTTTCGAGAAAAGAATCTTGCATGCACTTGTTTTAGGTAATTAGAACGACTTACTGGACCAGATTTGATAAAGCGAAACGACCAGACGAACAAAGCCTGGAACCAGCAGAGGAAGCATTAAATCTGGAACCAAATACTAGCTGGAATACTGGTAAGTCAACATATACCACAATGAAAAAACTGTCCCACATTCTGCCTGTTTCTGGGTCTAGGGTAGTAAAGTCATACGAAATATCAGCATATAAAAATGACGGAAAGCGGATGTCAGCTAAAGGCGTATTCTCGCCCTTCCCGGACGCCTCAGGAATCGAAGAGAACAGCGAAAATAGAGGGAGTCACTCCACGCCGCAGCGTAAGGATCCACGCGGACTCCGCGTATGGAAAACGACGAGAAAACGGGAAAACTGTATTTTGTTCGAAAAAAAAAAAGCAATTGACGAAATTAGTCTGGATCCACTTTATTTTGGGTTCTGCTTATTCTGATTGTTTTTAATTAGTTTTACATTGCACCAACACCAGCAAAAACTGATTCCCCTCCGAATCCGAAAGGGAGTCCTTTTTGATGATGGTGATGATAATCGGAGCATTCCCCGTCCGTGGGGATTCGCGAGAATACGGGGAGTGAGTGCCCGGGACAAATAAAAACGCGGGACTCGTCAGGTGGAGTCCTCGGGGAACGGCGAGAATGTGCCTTAAGATTTTCTTCAGTGATATTTCGCCCTTCTTGGCAAGGGTCCTCGTCACTCTAAAGCCGGAAGAAACGAACATGCTCTGGCGGAACAGATTTCAGGTTTATTTCTCCCGACTATAGGCTACAGCCTGACTAGAGCACTTACCAAAAAGGGCCAAAATATCGCAAAAAAAGACTGACAGTTTGCGTTATTTTGATTCGCAGTCACCTCAGGCTCAAGGAATATTTATGGTTGCTATCTTGGGGTTGGTATCGTAGTATCTTAGTTGTATAAATTGTTGTTGGCGCCTCAGACGTCTGTTGTATGGCCGCATTAGACTTTTCCAGTAAACTATTATTATTATTATTGACATTAAAACAATGAAAAACAAAAATTGGACAGTTGTAAGGGTGCCGACATACGGACTGTATTTCCTGCTGTATCGACTTCATTGTGAGTATGCATCAAAAAATGAACCTGCTATTATATGCAAATGATTATTCAAAAATTGTTGAAATTGTATTTGACGATGCGAAAACGTTAATGTTTTTGTTAATTTTACAAATAAGGTACGATAGAATGTAAATATCGGTTTGTACGATCTTTTACTGGCACCAAGAAAGTAGACTCTTAGACATATTTGACTGTGCAAAACGGATAAGTTAGCTACATTTTGTTAGAGCTATATTTCGGCCCTTCTTGGCAAGTGTCCTCTTCAGGCTCAAGCCACTCAAGCTGGAAAATGAACTTGTGGAAGAACCAAGAAGAGCCGAAATATAGCTCTAATGAAATGTAGCTGACTTATCCGTTCTCCACCGTCAAATATGATTCGCAGTCATCTTTGGCTGAAGCAATATCTATCACCTACGTACGGAACTACAAATCGCCCATACATGCCGCCGACAAGTATCCATCTTAGCTGGAAATAAGAAGGAGAGACAGGTGACTCCAAAACCAAAATGTAGAAGAATCTCTACCCTTTCGACGACCCAGTCGAAGAGCAAAAACACGAGCCATTTCCAGAATAAAACCCCAGAACCAGCTTTAACTCCAACCAATTTCCAAAGAAGAAGTTCACAAAATCGGACCTTTTAGGAAGAATCTTTAATTGTTTTTCGATTCCATCGTACCTTATCTGTAAAATTAACAAAAAACATGAACGAGGGCCGAAAATAAGACTATTATCCTCTGGAGAATGCCTTAATGAAACTTGGCCGGGCCGCAAGAGGGTCAGCTCTCAGTCGTTTCACAACCGGAAGGGAAAGCAGGATTGAAACCACGAAGTAGGGATGTAAAACAGTAAAAAAAAAACATGGGACTAGAGAATTTTTTTGTAGTTTTCAAAATGGAAAAAATGAATATAAAGCAGCAACTGATATCTTCTTTCGAGGGCCGGTAGTCCTAAAAACCGCTTGAGGGTTGCCACAATCCTTTTCTGCAGACATACGATAGGAGAGGTTAGAATAAATTATTATTAGCCTCTGGAGAATGCTGGAAAATGTGGAAAACTTGGGCGGGGTATACAGGGCCCAACCAGCACACGACTTCGTCCACTGCTTCCTGACCGAAGATTGAAAATTAAGTGTCTTTTTCTGTGTGTTTATGTGTTTTGTTTATTTTCTTCATTTACTCCGCCTTTTCAAATTGGCGGGTCATAAATAAATTACTGACTTACTTACTATAAGAGTTCAACAGTTAACCTGTTGTATATGTACGGTTCCTCCTCGATTCTTCGCAGTGAACATGAAGATGCTTCAAAAGCTGGACATTTTCTGTAAGTCACCTAGGCCCCCCATAGTCCACCAGAGGACACGCAAAGAAGTTGTTCAAACAGTCTGTCATAACCAGGGCCAGAAAAAGTTTCTCCACTAACCGAGTTTTCAACCCCTGGAATGAGCCGTGCGAAGCAACAGTCTCAGTCCCAACTCATGATGCATTCAAGAAGGGACTAGACAAAGAGTGGGCCGCGAAGGGATTGGGACATCCCGTCCTGCTCATACCTGCTATGACCACCGACTCAACACAGGAGCAATATTGTTGCAACATCAAAAATATTTAGAGAGTGACTTTAGGCCCAAAACAGAGAGTGAATTGGGAGTGAAATTTATTTTCAT
The DNA here is from genome assembly GCA_023053575.1 of Branchinecta lynchi. Taxonomy (NCBI): domain Eukaryota; kingdom Metazoa; phylum Arthropoda; class Branchiopoda; order Anostraca; family Branchinectidae; genus Branchinecta; species Branchinecta lynchi. Next base: position 6,136,163 of record JAKZAP010000016.1, read on the forward strand.
GAAATGTTCACTTTTGTTCGGAATCGTCTTTGTAAAATGACACAGCTTAATTTTACTTTCACGAAAAAAACTTGAAATAGTCACTTATGTCGGAATCCCTGCTGCAAAAATTACACGTTTGGTCATTTTCTGAAATAGAGTGATTTTTATGTCCCACGTAGGAGAAGAGTGACAAAAACAAAATAGAGTGACAATCCACAATATCGTGCGACATGTGGCAACAATGAGGAGCATTCAAAAGATCTACAGATCTTAATTTGCTCGAAGCGCAAATTAAGGTAATTAATTAATTAAGGTAATTTTATTCTTTTACATACTATGATGAAACTAACAACGACTTTTTCGCAGAACAACATCCTGTACCGCCAGTCATGAAAAGCAAATGGCGGCAATTGAGTTCGTGGCTTTTTGGCGACGACGATGATGAAAGTGGTGCAGCCGCGGCGCAACAGCGCGCCTTTCTGCTATCCCTCTCGACACTGCACCAAGAAAAATGGGAAAAAGTGGTTTTGAACATAAATATGGCGATAGTGTTTTGCATCGCAATCGGATTTTATGTGTATTTTTGCATTAACCCATTTTCCGAGTCCGAAATTCACGAACTTCAGACAAATGCTTACAACCGCGTAATGGAGAAACTCGCGGCAAATTTCACGACTGTTTAACCAGTACAAAGAAGGGATACAATCCTAAGGCTTTTTTTTTACCCTTTTTACTGTTGTTAAGTATTTTTTAGTTCTAATAAACTAATTCATTAAATTCCATACCGGCCCTTTAGATCAAGAATCCACAACACACACTCTCTGGGAATGCTCAACCTGTCTTTCAAGCGAAGTGACAGTAACGCGAAGTGACGAAGTGACAGTAACGCTTTCACATCTCACAGTTTTCTCCTTGGTTTTCCCCTGAAAGCCTGTTGGAAGTATTCGCAAGACCCTTCGGCGGATTAAATATGCGGTCCGGTCGCTACGAACCACTGCGGTACACTCGTCAGAAGTTTCTTAACAGGTACAGGAGACCTGACCTCCTTTTTACACTACCTCGGTTGTTGCCGCGAAATTTTTTAAATGGAATGTACATGCTGTCTTGACAGTCAAGAGGCAAAATATGACTTTTCAACAGTCATGTATAAAATTCTGCGCCTTTCTTTGTTTTGAAGCTGCTTTAAAAAGGGATTTTCTGGCTAATGACTTTGGTAACTCTACCTTTTTCATCATTTTGTAAGTCAATCGAGGTAAGGTCGAGGGTAAGGTTAGAATGAAGTGATCTTGTTTGAAATGAAAAATATGTTTAACTAGAAATATTGAGGAAATATTTGTTTATCCAATATGTAAACCATTCAATTACATTGTAAAAAGTTTTTCCGTGAAAAGATTAAAGTTAACTGCAGTATTTGCTACTCGGCTTATTCTTATCTCTATGCAGATAAGATGACTACCAAATAGAGATAAGATGAATCTGAGTAGCAAATAGCTATACTGCACTATTTTCCTCTTCTTAAGTGCGTAAATAAAATTTCATCATCATCATCACACTGCAATTAACTTTAATCTGTATACAGAGAAACTTTTTACAGTGCAGCTTCAATCTAGTATGTTCATCATATTTGTTGGTTCCTTTTTAAGCCAGATAGATTATTCTGAAAGAAGGACTTCTCTGGAAATTTGAAATCTTTTATGAGGAAGATTAAAAAATTGTCTGTTCCTGTGATCTGTATTTGTTTTTATTTCTTTCTTTTATTTCCTATATTCTGCTTTCCAAAATGGCGGGATAACAAATAAATTAGTTACTTACAAGGTTGCGCGGCTCCAACGAATTAGGATTCAACACTTGTTAGCTGCAATGTTTTTCAAGTGCCTGTTGAAAGTGTTCGCAAGACTCTTCGGATTAAAGATGCGGTCCGGTCGCTACGAACTATCACACAGTACACTGCAGCAGGGGTGTCACGACTGGGGGGAAGGGGGGACGTCCCCCCGATCTTGTCGGCCAGTCGGTAAAAATAACTGAGTCGGCGTGAAGCGTCGCCATTTTTCGTCAGAACAGTAGATTTTTTTCATGAAAACAGTCGTTTTTTCTGAAAATCAGTCGATTTTTCGTCAATACAAACAGTTTTTTCTGAAAAATCACTCAATTTTTTTTTCAAAACTATCGTTGTTTTCTTGAAAACAGTCGTTTTTCTGCAGAAATAGTCTTTAAAAATTACCAGCCAGTCAGTGAACACCTTTCCCTCCCCCCCCCCCCCGAAAATGTTTGGCTAGTAACGCATCTGCGGACTGCAGAGCAGAGCAAAATAACACTAGGAAGTACTTCCAAGACTTGACAAAATTGACACACACTCGAACTGCATGGACACTAGCACCACTAGCGATATAGAACGTCCCTACTGAAAGTCAATCAGGAAATACAACAATGAAGCATGAAAGCAGAGGCGTATAATTATGAAGATGAAAAAGCGAGATTTCTCCTTAATAGTTGGAACCGAATATGGCGTCAGAATGTCACTGGTAAAAAATCAAGCATACCGAATAGTTATATAGGTATCGACAAATTTGACAATTTTACCGAATCTCAAAAAGTTTGGGGGATTGAAAAGTTTGACAAATTCTACCGAATCTCAAAAAGTTTGGGGGATTGAAAGTCTGACAAATCTTACAATTTTACAGAATCTCAAAAAGTTGGGGGGATTGAAAAGTTTTGAGATTCGGTAAAATTGTAAAATTTGTCGATACCAGACCTATTCGGTATATTTACGGGGATCCGGTAGTTTTACAGAATCCCAAATAGGCTATCGGTACTAAGTCTTTTCGGTATAATGATCGGGACTCGATAAAATTGTCAGGATTTTACTGAAATTATTTGGTAATTTTTCGTTGCTAGAACTGTTCGATATATGTATGAAGAGTCGGTAGTTACAGAGAATCCCGGATAGGCTGTCGGTCCAAAACTATTCGATATCATGATAGGGATTCAGTAATTTATTCGGTATAATCTTCAGGGTTTGGTAGTTACCATGAATCTCGACTTTAGTTCCAGTTTCGTGGAAATTATACCGAACACAAATAATATTAGGTAGGTTTTCGATACCCCAACTATTCGGTATGATAACTGGGATTCGGTGAGTTATACAGAATCCCGAATAGGCTATCGGTCCAAGCTTATTCGGTATAATAATTAGGATTAGGTAATTTATTCGGTATAATTGCCAGGATTCGGTAGTTACCACGAACCTAAAACTCGAACTGGTCGAGCCAAGCGCTGGTTGCAGACACAAGAATGATCTATGATTTCATCGATAGTCCTTACTTTTAATTTTGGATCCCAAAAAGACGCTCTACTCACAAATTTTTCGAAAATTCGGCCTGTGGCGCTTTGCGTAATATTCTCTGTCTAGTGAAATGGCGCGTCAAATAACTGGGGTTTTAAGCAAGTTTTAGGATGGGGATTTGAGAAACAATAAAAGCTAGAATCTGCATGGAAATAGTTAAAATTTGCCAGGAAAAAGCGACACACAAGAGCTTACAGTAGCGGCTGCTGTCGGGACGTCGCTCCATCCGGTTTCTGCAAATTCTTAGGATCTTATTTGTCCACATTAAACGATAAAATTTGTATGGAAAGCAGTTCAATCTACTTAAAGTAGTTCAATTTTATCCTACAGGAAAAAAAACCGGATTTAGAAAATTTTCGAACTTGCGACGCCCCTAGTCACAGGTTCCGTCAGAAAAAGTGGAAACACTAGGTGCGACCCACCAGCACCCCTACGAGGCTAGCTAAATCAGAAAAAAATAAGAACAAAAAAAAAGTTAAAAAACTGTAGCTAAATATTCGTCAGTAGTTTTTCGAGATTACAACATTTCTGCTCCAGGATCAGCCATATTTCGAAGAAGAAAAGTTGTGATCTTTGAGCTATTCAACGCTCTCAACCCTCAATAATCAATGAGTCGATCAGATTGACGGACTATATTGGATCCTTCACTTGCAATCGTAAGCTGTTGGAAACGATCGTAACGCGTCGTAAGCAGCCATTTTGGCGGTTTTCCGCGAATGAGAGCACGTGGGTCCGGACGAGCACGGTTACGACAGACTTACAATTGCCAGTATACTGTAAAAAAAAAAAATCTTAGCATTTGCTACTGGGATTAATCTTGTCTCTAAAAAGATAATCTTATCTCTAATTCAGCTTAATCTTATATCAGTAGACAGGGGCGGTTCGAAGAGCTTGCCATGAGGGGGGTGAGGACTTCAAAATGAACGACTGGCTTAAAACACAGCACCAGCAGGTTCAAGAAATGGTAACGTTATAAGTTCTAAAACGTTACGGAAAATGCCATTGTAGTAATACAATAATAAACAAATTAGTAATAGGAATTAGACGATGCGGTTCATATCAGATTCTGCTGGAGAGAAGACAAGCCTCGGTACCAGTTTCTGACATATCTACTCAAGGCAAACTAAAGTGCCCCGCAGGCGAAATTTTTTCAATCCGAGCAAAATTTAACTACTCCTTTACAACTTCTACCTTTCATGTAGCTTAGACCCCAAATCTCAATCTTAAAACCTCACATAAATGATGCACACTTCAACTAAATACAACTAGTGTAGGACTACGAAAGAGCCGCTGGCAAATTTTGTTAAATCGGCCTTTCTTCGGCAACATTCGACTACTTCCTAGACAAACTCATGCTTTTATCGTTGCTCAGATCTCAAGCAGCAGCTTTTATCGTATGTATCCAAGACAAATTTAAACTCAGCGCCGCATGCGATTTTTTTGTAATCTGACCTATTTCTGGAATTTCTAGCCTAGAAGGTGGCTGAAATCTTAGGTCTAACACCTCACCTAAATTTACGGGCCATTCAACTAGATAGCGAGTAAGCTACTATGAAAGACGGCGCAGCTAAAGTTTTACGAAACATTTTAAAGGCTGCCTATACGATATCACATATCTGTCCGTGCCCCAATTACTCGCAAACGGAGTGAGATATTTTCCCAGAAGTTGGTACGTGGTAGTGCTTCCACTTTGAATTGGACTACTAAAAAATAGCGGAATCTCAGGCCCGTCATACAGCAGTGCTTACAAGGGATCGACTAAAAGCAGGAAAGGAAAGGCAAGAGAAAAGCAGGAAAGAATACTAAAACCAGGAAGGGCAAACTAAAACGAGGAAAGAATTACCAGGAATCGAGGATCCGAAAAACTGGCAAGCCTTTCCTCTGTTTAGTATCCCGTGAGGGGTGGGAAACTTATATTTGTAACAGTTCAGCTTTTCCTCCTTTTAGTATTCGAAAAAACTGGCACGCTGTGGAGGGCTTTTCCTCAGTTTAGTTTCTCGTGAGGGGTCGGCAACTTACATTTGTAAAAGTGCACCTTTTCGTCCTTTTAGTACCTTGTCGGTAGGCGATCAAGAGTCCAGCGAGGGGTCGGCAACTAAGATATTCAAGTCCACCATTTCTTTCCTGGTTTTAGTAGCGGAGAGTACCAAAACGAGGAAAGAAATTAGGAATTCTAAAAAACTGGCAAGCCTTTCCTCTGTTTAGTATCCCCTGAGGGGTCAGCAACTAACATTTGTAAAAGCTCGCCTTTTAGTATTAGAAAAACTGGCAAGCTGTGCCGTGCTTTTCCTGTGTTTAGTATCTCGTGAGGTGTGGGCAACTTACGCTTGTAAAAATTCACCTTTTCCTCCTTTTAGTCCCTCACGGGATACTAGGAAAGGCTTGCCATTTTTTTCGAATACTAAAAGGAGGAAAAGGTGAACTTTAACAAATGGAAGTTGCTGACCCTCACGGGATACTAAACAGAGGAGATGCTTACCAGTTTTTTCGAATACTAAAAGGAGGAAAAGGTGAACTTTAACAAATGGAAGTTGCCGACCCCTCACGGGATACTAAACAGAGGAAAGGCTTGCCAGTTGTATCGAATACTAAAAGGAGGAAAAGGTGAACGTTAACAAATGGAAGTTGCCGACCCCTCACGGGATACTATACAGAGGAAAGGCTTGCCAGTTTTTCGAATCCTCGATCTTGGTCATTCTTTCCTCGTTTTAGTTTGCCCTTCCTGGTTTTAGTATTCTTTCCTGCTTTTAGTCGATCCCTGCTTAAAAAGCTTGTTTATGTGCAAACCTTACTCCGCAAGCCATTTAAAAAACAAACAAAAAACTGTTTCTTTTTAAGATAAGGAGATTTTTTTGACAAAACCAGATAGGGTAACAGAATGACAGCCGATACATACGGCTGTCATTCTAACAAGGTATTTCGTATACACTTTTAGAAAATCTCTATATAACCATCCAACCAGAAATAGGTCATTTGCTGTCGAAATTCACCTAACTGCCTTATAGGGCAAGCTCAAAACTTACGGCTGTCTCTAATATACGAGTAGAAAATCTTTTCGTAAAATACGACAAGAAACGGGTCATTTTCACGGAAAATTCGCGGTTGATGTCATTCTGGCAAGTTCCATACGACTGTGAATCTGACAAACTGAGAACACAAAACTGTGAATCTGACAAGCTTAAAACATACTACTAAAATCTCTATGGAACAATAAGACCAGAAACAGGTCACCTGAAGGCAAAGTTCACGATTAGCCAACTGCTTTTTCTGCCTGTGTCTGGCAAGGTCAAAACTTACGACAGTCTTTAATTTACGACTAAAAAATCCCTTCGTAAAGTAAGACAGCCAGGCGAAAGTTGATGTCATTCTGGCAAGCTCAAACATACGACTTTAATTCTGGAAAACTCAGAACACACAACTGTGAATCTGAAAACATACGAATAGAAATTTATTCGTAGCCATACGAATAAAAAATGTGATTTGTGGGTGAAATTCACGTTTGGTGTCATTGCCTGTATGTCTGAAAAGCTCAAAAGCATACGACTGTCATATAGACAAGCTCTAAACATAAGACTGAGAGTAGATTCTCTGGAGTATCGGGGGTGAGTCACACCCCCCACCCCACGCCTCCCCTTGAAACCGCCCCTGTCAGTAGAGATAAGGTTAATCCCAGTAGCAAATACTGCAGTTAACTTCAATCCTTACTCGGAGGAGCTTATACAGTGTAGCTTGCCTCTGCCAACGTGGGAAACTGGATTTACTTTACGAAAAGGCAAGTTCAGTCTCGTAGAATCTTGGAAATAGTTCTGGATTAAAAGACAAATTATTCGACTGTTGAATGCCTGCCAAACCTCAAGAAAATATTAATAAGAAAGCAAGAACAACAGGCCCGTCCTGACAGCTCTAAGTGGATGCAGCGAAGATTAATATTAGGTACCCCACGCGCCGCAGACAGTTTTTCAGACCGGTAGATTCAGCATGAGTGACATGATTTACTCTCATGTGTCATTCAATGTCTTTCCAACCGACAGCATAGGCATATAGTTCGTGAACTTCTGTAGCCTCTTCCAGTTTATTCCTGTAACAATAGTCTACACCTGCCTGAATCTACGCATTGATGATGATTTTATTAACGCACTTAAGGAGAGGAAATAGTGCAGTATAAGCAAAAAAAAAGAGGAAAAAGTACACTGAGCTTTCAATAATGTAGCATTCAAATTAGAAGGTAACATACGCAGGAAGTCGAAATGTGCTAATCATAATTTTCGCCGGAGGAGCTGCAAGCGTGAATGAATTTTTTGACGTCGGACCATTTCCCCAATTTCATTTCAGTCGCTTGGTGGGAGCTGAAGTGAGCGGTTAGCCATGTTGCCTAAAGGTAAGAATCGAATAGTAATCTATAGGTTCAACTTCGACTTAGTAGTACTGGCAGATCCGACCTCCTCGAAATTTTACATCACATATTTTGGGCCATAGGTATTACAGGAAAACAGACGCCAGAGAAACGAAAAGTTTGAAGAGTACGTAAGAAATTATTTGCAACCCACCATTTTGAAAAGCGGAATAATAAAGAAAATAAAAAATTAAAAAAAGATCTTCTAGTACTGGGCAGTCAGTAATGTAAAGTTTCAAGAGTGTCGGGTCTTAGTAGCGTAGCTTAATGTGAAGGTGGATTTTAAATGTATGGGACTGTGTGTTCTCTTTTGTTACATTTCTAAGTCGTCAAAATTCAACAGCTCATGTGAATAGTAGAAAAGATGATTATTCCACATTTGCTCGTCATGCGTAGAGGCGAAAGTAATAATATGATGTATTATACTGTTATAATATTATTATGATTGCCGTTATCATCAGTCCTATGCGATGGGAAGGAGAAGAACGACTTGAGTGGACAGAAGAAAATTAATTTAGTTTATTTTTTCTTTGACGGTGCAGTTTTATGTAAAATGGTAAACAAATACTAAAAACAAAAATTCAACCGTAATTAGAAGCCCTTACGGACCAACTTTAAGTAGTTGACTTTAATCACCATATGTGGACGAAAACACACATCTACTTTACTGTTCATGAGAATACTTTTTTTTTTAGTTAAACTGAAGAATCAACTTGTTTTTGGGATCCCAAAACGTAAGTGGAGGAATATCTATGACATCGCAAAAGTTGTCCGTCTGTCCGCCCGTCCGTCTGTAAGCACGATAACTCTCTATTTTGATGAAACTTGGCGTGAGGATTCTTTCGTAAGTAAGTCAGGAAGTTTTCGTCAAAATAGACATAATAATAATAGATTTATTGCCCATCATAATGCACTAACGTACAAAAAGACGGAGTAATTAAATGAAGAAGAAGAAAAAGAACAAGAAACACCAGGGGCGTTTCTAAGGGGGTTTGTGGGGGGGGGGGGTACCACCACCCCTCGAAGCGTCTGGAATTGCATTCATATCAGTCGCATGTTTGGAGAGGCAGGCTATTTCTAGTCCTTCAGACAAGAGGTTTTTTAATAATATTTTGTCAGAATAAGAAGTATGATTGTTAGATCTAAACTTCCACGACCGACAGATGATTGACAGACAGATCTTGAATCTCTCGATTCAAGTAAAAATCAGGCTGATTTTGCTTGTGTTACTTTTACTTTTTGATTTTACTTTTTCTGTTACTTGTTACTTATAATTACCTTTCCGATAATTTGATAGTTTCATGTAAAAATCCTTTTTTTTAGTAGTAAAGTATTTAATGATAAGAATTTTTCTCCGGTACGAGGTTTAACAATAAATCGGCTTCGTAAGCAATGAGAGAAGATTAAATGACGGGTCTGATTATTGCAACACGCCATTTGAGTTTTCTTTTGTGTTTGAACTCTAAATTCAGAACAAGTCAACTCCGTTTAACTTTTTTGTTTTGATGATCAGTACTTCTTTTTTGGAAAGTCTCGAACAAGCACATTGTCCAACTTCCAGCTAAATGTCTCAAATTTTTCTGGAATCGTCGTGAACAAAGACAGACGGGCAGATCCTGCTAAGTGGCCCTTTCCTTTATTTGGGATCCGAAAAGGCAGTCTGCCTTTCCACAGGATTCCACAGAATTTGCCTGCGGGGCCTTTCATAGTAGGCTCCATTTACTGGAAAGTCGCGTCATTTCTTTCGGATTTTAGGCTTGAAATTTCGGGGCTTGTGCCGCATTAAAAGCTATATAGAATTTGCTGTGGGGTAGTAGAGTTCTGCCCCCCAAAAGTCATGGCCTACTTCAAAAATTTCGCCTGCGGCGCTCATTTTCGTTCTGTCAGATATAGAGTTTTGCGGGTATAGTGCTGTGTTTCTTGGCTATTGTTACTAACTGGTATGACTCTTGGGCCTTCCGGACATCTGCCAGTCTTATATTTTAAGATACTCACCTCCCAGGGCCGAGCCCTTCAAATCGCTTCTGAGCTAAGAGTTACAACTAGACTTCTAATCTTCAGTCTACAACGCTAGCAGTTATCACGAATATTATCACATATGAGACGAAAAGTTGACACGGGCGGCAGGGCGCCAGCAGGTGCCTTGCCCCCCCCCCCCCCTCGAGTTTCGGCTAGCGATGCCCCTGAGAAAGACTATGACTTATAGGGGTAACACACACATGCTGAATTTATATCTCAACTTGGTTTTCACAGATGATTAGCTATTTGGCCTTAGTCTGTTTATGAATTTCGATATTAAAAATGTTCAAGGAGTCTGGCGAAGACTGGACCTGGCAAAGACAAGACCCAGTTGTCTAGATCAACCACTCCTGAGCATATAAATAATAAAGCTATAATAGAACAATGAATTATCAAGTCAAGATCAAGCTTTACAATTTCTCTTTAGAATTGCTTCTTGCAGACTAATAGGGTTTCCGATTTCACCAATAATCCTTTTTAAAATGGTTAAACTTTATTATCAAACAAATCAAATAATTTTCTTGGATTTTTGGGATCCCGTCGAAACCTTTGGTCTTGTCATCTTGAATTTGACTGCACTGAACTATTTCGACTTCGCTAAGAGATGTTTTATTTGTTCATCTTGGGCTCTACTATAGCCTACTCTTGCTAACTAACTATTCGTGCTAGCCCGTGTCCCTAGCGAAGAGCTGGAAATGCCATCACAGCTGGCCCCAACCAACGCTGTTGATTGGTTGACACAGGATTTGAGTCTTCGTTCGGGTGACGTTTCTCAGTCTTCCCGAGGTTCACTGGCGTGTTTTGGATTTTGTCATGTAGAGTATTGACCTTCAGAATATGTGCTGCTTGCCGGAAAAGAAAAAATTCAACAAAGTGTACGTTTCAATGGCCAATGAAGCGAAGCACCGGAAATGTTCAATTCCTGATTGTAAGGTCACTTCTGAAACAAATCTCTTCTGAACAAATCCAGCTTTTCCGTGCAAAAAAATAATTCGCAATCGCTTATCGTTGTACTTTGCTAAATATTTCAAGTCCTCCCCCTCCCCCCGAGTACCCCACGGCAAATCTGAAAAAACATGTTCGTTCGACAAACAGATTGTATGAATAGCGGAGTAACAAAGTATCGAACTTTCGTTGGGCCTTCAAGTGTATTTAAGTGAATAAGTAATGGGTAACTAGACTGCCGCGAACTAGACGCTTTTCGCTTGAGACTGGAAATGTCGAAATTCCAGTACACAACTGCCCAACCCTGATCGTCAGTCCTAACCACAAGATGTGGCTGAATTAAAAAAAAATATTCAAAGTATTCATTTATATATACTGATATATCAGATTATATGTAATGGTTATATATATATATATCAGATTATATATACTGGTATATCATATCAGATAGTAATATATATATATGTATATATATATATATATATATATATTTACTACCTGACCGTAAAACATTCATCCGCTGTCCCCAGCTTCATAGCGAAAAATAAATACAAACAAGGACATTACCAGAGAAATTTTAGTCGTGTCCCATCTGGCTTTTTTTAATAGAGCCTTTTTTATGTTTAAATATTTTTTTTTAGGTTGGTGTGTCTTGCATTGCCTGCTGGCTTTGCTGTACGTGGCAGCAGGAGGCCCAGTCAGCAAACGCAATGTCGAATCCGCGAGGGATGAGGTATGAAATCTTCTTTATTTTTGTATTTACTATTCATACCAAAAAAGCATGTTTCCAATTTTTTTTTAATTTTTGTTCTTCTGTTTTTTCAAACATTCGGAAGCGGAGCTCAAGGTAATATTGAATTCTTCGATTTCCTAACTAGACCTGGGACCTGGTATATATATGCCAGGAGATCTGTCTTGTTGGGGACACGGAACGATACTGCATTGAGCTTTCTTAAAGTTTAACTGAAAAGGCAAATTATTTTTGTATCATTTAACTGAATTCTTTGGATTCTGCTAAGGGATTTTTCGATTTTCCACTATCTGCTCTAGCAGTGATTTCTAGAATATCTACATCCGTCCCCACAACACAAATTCTACTATGACGCGGAAAATTTGAATCTCAACACAAACACGGCTTTTCATTGGCCAGTGCTGATTTCGGTGAAGACTGCATAATGGCAGAACACAAATTTTCGTAAATCTTTTTCATCAAGCATAAAACACCGTGTCGTGAATTATTCCCCTTCCCTCTCCTTAGCTACGGCCAATCCGGTGAAATGATTTCAGTCAGAGTTAAGACTCAGGAGTTTGCTGTTTACCGGCTCGACTAGCGACAGTCTGTTTACTTTTCCTTGTTTTTTGTTTGTGCTGTAAGATAATAAAAGTGACCTTTTTGTATGAATTTATGTTGAAGAGAAAAGACACGACACACCGATACAAGCACGTAGAGTACCACAAATCCGACATGAAATTCCACTATTCGACTATCGGTTATTCGGGAATAGCGCAGCAACGAAGTAATGCATTTTCATCGGGTCTTCAGGCCTATCTAAGTGAATAAGTGATGGGTAACTAGGTTGTCCTATCTCAGGCCTTTTCGGTTAAACTTTAAGTAAGTACGTTTTATAGATATTTACGCAAACAATTTAAAGCTGTACTCGAGCTGAAAAAGTCTCTTTCTACGGCTTATTTAAAGCGATGCGTAACGAGTTTACAATTGTTGCGTTTTTGCAGAGCTGGATCAGCATTTTGTCGTTTTTTGCAGCTAGCATGGTATCTGATAATACGGTAATTCGCGCTTCTAGAAGCTACCCGAAAAGAAATAGTTACATCCACTCACATAACAAGTGTCGTTCTTCTTTCCCACCAATTAACTGACTATTCTGTCAGTTACCACGGCCAGGACCGTGTATTTCAATATCAGACACTACGGTAACTGACCCGATCCTCAGTAACTGCAAAAACAGTTTCTGACCGTGGTATCAGATACCATGAATGAATGAATTTATTACGTGATTTAGCCTTACGGCATTTCACAACTAACAAAGAAAGAAAACTAAATATCTAAAATAAACTACAAATCACATAAATTTGTACAAACAACTAATAAAAAAAAAAAAAAAAAAAAAAAAATAATATTCATTGTGAATTCCATTATCAAACACGAAAAAGCACATACTTTTAAATCAAATCATAATCGGTATGTGCAAACTATTACCTTGACATAATTCATTGCGCTTATATACGCTCAATGCAATATCGATTTTTGGCCCCCAAAAAGCAGCTAACCTTGCTTGGCGCGCAAGTGCTTTAAGAAGGAAATATGAAAGAAAGAAAGAAAGACTTTCATGGTTACACAATCAAATCTCCAATTAGTGTCAACAAAAATATTTACACTATGTCAATACACTTATTTTTCTATTTTTCTTTAAACTAGGAGACGACCAACTAAGTGTTTGTGTAGGAAGTAGTCGAAGATTGCCGAATAAAGACCGATTTAACAAAGTTTGCCTGCGGCTCTTTCTTCCTACCCTATTTCGATTTAGTTGAAGTGTGCATTATTTATGTGCGGTTTAAGCTGTAACGTTTTAGAACTGATGACGTTAATATTTCTTGAGCCTGCCGGTGCTCTGATTTTAGCCAGTCGTATATTTTGAAGTCCTTTCCCACCCATGCCGAAGCCCTTCGAACCGCCCCTACTGCTTTCCACTGAACAGCAATTCTCCCATTGCCTGTGTATCCAGCATCTTAATTACCTTCTTGCTTTCAGGCCAGCAGCGATGAGATGATGCATTCCAACTATGATGAATCAGATCTGCTACACAAGAAACGGCAGACTTACGCTCCAGCCCCTATGCCCGCCTACCCGGCACCAGCACCAGCTTATGCAGCACCTGCACCTATGGCACCATATGCTCCTTCTCCGTACCCTGCTCCGATGGCACCAGCATACCCAGCACCGGCCCCAGCATACGCGGCACCTGCACCTGCACCAGCACACGCGGCACCTGCACCAGCACACGCGGCACCTGCACCAGCATACGCGGCGCCTGCTCCAGCTCCAGTATATGCACCTCCTGCACCACCAGCGTATGCACCTCCAGCTCCTATGTACGCGCCGCCTGCGCCACCAGCGTACGCGCCACCTGCACCACCAATGCCTGCTCCACCTGCCCCACCAGCTTATGCCCCTCCAGCTCCTATGTACGCTCCGCCTTCCCCAGCACCGGCTCCTGCTCCGATGGCACCAGCTTATCCAGCGCCTGCTCCAGCATATGCGGCTCCAGCTCCTGCTCCGATTGCACCAGCTTATCCAACTGCCATGGCCCCATATGCACCTCCTGCACCTCCAGCTCCTATGTACGCGCCGCCTACGCCACCAGCATACGCCCCACCTGTACCCCCAATGCCTGCTCCACCTGCCCCACCAGCTTATGCCCCTCCAGCTCCTATGTACGCTCCACCTTCACCACCAGCGTACGCTCCACCTGCCCCACCGGCTTATCCACCTCCAGCTCCTATGTACGCTTCACCTGCACCGCCAGCATACGCTCCTCCAGCTCCTATGTATGCGCCGCCTCCGCCACCAGCATACGCACCACCTGCCCCACCGGCACCTGCCCCACCTACCCCACCAGCGTATGCCCCTCCAGCACCTATGCATGCTCCACCTTCCCCACCAGCCTACGCTCCACCTGCCGCACCAACTTATGCACCTCCAGCTCCTATGTATGCTCCACCTGCTCCACCAGCATACGCCCCACCAGCACCTCCCGCCTATTCACCACCGGCACCTCCCGCCTATGCCCCACCAGCCCCTCCCGCCTATGCACCACCAGCTCCTCCCGCCTATGCACCACCAGCACCTCCCGCCTATGCACCACCAACCCCTCCCGCCTATGCACCACCAGAGTACGAGGCACCAGCTTACTCCGCTTACGCTATGCCAGCATACCCTTCATACTACGAGTCTCCCTACGAAGCCTACGAAACACCATACTACGAAGCTCCAGCATACGAAAGCTACCCGGTAAGCAACTGCTAGCCTCTCACTGTAATTCCCCCCTCTCCCAACTTTCGATGGTGCTAAACAGGGTCTATCAGCCATAATTCTATTTGGCGATATTTCGCTTGAAAAGGGGTCTTGTTCAGGCCGTACTGTAGCAGAGAATTTAAACTTAGGTGTTCTGGATCCGTTTAGCATGATCGAACACGTTTCCGAGTCAGCTTGGGCTGAAGGAATGCCCCCCCCCCCCTCATTCACAGAAGCACTCCCTTCATATTCGATAGTGCTAAGCGGACAAATCAGCTGAAATGTGTGTCGGCGACACTGTCCTTCTTGGCAGGGAGCCTTTTCAGGCCATAGTTCCTTTTCTTTGAGGTTGTTCTGCAACAACGATCTTACATCGTGCTGTTGAGGAGCCACCATCTGTGATTCTTTCCTTTATACTATATGCAACTGTGCTTTACCCTTCACCCTATGGAGCACACGCTATTCTGCTGTATTGTCATATTTGTTTTCTTTCCAGGCTCCGTATGCACCAGCACACCCAGCACCAGCACCATATGGCCGCTAGCCTCAATCCGAACTTCGAACGGAGTCTGAATTGTAGAATTTGTGAAACGATGGAGCACCTGATTTTCATTAAATTATTATTTTTTAATAGTCCTGTTTTTTCTGCCCCACCCACCCAGCACCACCAGCCCAATCTGATTCTTTCATCAGCTCTAGAGCAAACTAAATCTAGAGGGTAATGCGAAGACCTATCCTTCCCATGCATCAAAAATGGGCCTCCGTCGCAGCGCCGCCCAGTTCGCTTCGCGAGCAGGGCTGCCAAATTTTTTGAATTATTGTATAATTTTTTTCTCGAAAATGTGCTTTTTGTGTCATCTTTAACTAAAAATGTTCCAAATATGTCATAATTTGCATCAGATTTAATGGTAAATTTTTTCTTCTAAGTTATGAACGTATTATTTTCTATGAATTAGTTCGAAAAGGGAAAGTTCAAGACCCCGGTAGGAGCGTTTTAGCTGTTTAGTCCTCGAACAAAAAAAAATCTTTTGTCCGAGGCTTCGAACTGAGCGAGGCATTGAGCAGGACTTTCTTCCCCCTTCCAACACCCAGTGAATTCTTCTATGGCGAAAAGACCTTCGATTCTCCTACCAGAAACAAAATAACAAGAGCAATCTTTGTCCATTATCTGTGAAAATAAAACGCAGAAAAGAATAAACAAGACCGAAATCGGAAGACAACCCTAAACAAGAATGCACTTCGGTTGCGCACGAACTTTTCGGAGTGAGTTGGTTAAGTTTCGACTTCAAATCAGTGCAAATGTCCGATCTTCTTATTCCAAATCCTCAGAAGCAACCGCTCTATCTTGAAGAACCTACGCCCTTGCGCAGACTAGGAAACTAATTTAGCCGAGAACTCTGCTAAGAATTTCTGCGCTGTTTATCAAATGGGCACCATTTTAAGCCATTCTTCACCTCGTAGTGAAATACGGGTGTGGTTGGAACGGCTTTTCTTAGGTAAGGAAGTTGAAATTTGTTTTTTCTTCTATTCCAAACGCTAATAGTTTCAAAAATAAGACCATATAATTAAATTGTGCCATTTCTATGGAAATTGTGTAATTTTTATCGATTGTATCAGCTTTTTCAACGACTGTGCCATTGTATCACGTAACATCAAAATGCGTCATTTTGACATAAAATGTGTCAATTTGGCACCCGTATTCGCGAGAGAACCTTCAGCAAACTGTTCGTATTTTGCTCTGGATCAGAGCCTGCACTCGTTGACGATTGGTCGAATTTCAGTAGGAATGTTCGTGTCCGTTAGCGGAGCTAGTGTCGCTGCGATTTGACTGTGCGTCACTTTTTCAAAGTTCGTTCTAGAGTTATTTTGCTCTGGTCAGCTCCCAACAGTGTTTAATGGCTCAAAACTGGTCAATCTGCTCGAAGTTTGTTTCGGCTATATCTTCGTTAAAGGACACCTCGCACTACATAGTGTTTCGGCTAAGATGTTCTCAGATAGTTGACGACTCTACAACACAGCTATGCTTACAGAAAATTACAGACGGCTTCGGCTGTTTTTAGCCTCTTTCCATCCCTTAGACGACAATCTTGGCAAATTGTCATAACCGTTCTCCGGACGAATAAGCTCCTTGGAAACAATGATAGGGTGCATGATGTGTCACGTAAATAGAAAAACGTGGCAAGTTTGGTAATCAGTCTATTGCCATCAGAGGAGATATGATACACTTATGAAGTGAAGAATCTCGAGAATGGGAATGGACGGAAATACTACTGAAGCAGAATGAATTACTAGCAGTAACGTGTCCTTTAACCTGTCCGGTCGAAGATCGTAAGTTCAGATTTTTGTTTGTTGCCGGAAGTTGATCATTGCAAAGGATTGTCGACATATCGCCAAAACTACATTTTTAGTCCGGCCCTTTAGACGCATCCCCTGACTCAGTTGCGTCCTGCCACCAAGCCACCACAGCTTAATCATACAGGTGATTAAGCTGTATAAGTTACGAACCCGGTAAAATTGACATAATCGGTACCTGATTTTGACCCATTTTTGTCTTCTTCTAAAAACACAGCGAGCTGTCTTCAAAAAGCTATAGTGTAAAAAGTGCATAATATGTACAAACTTAAGTCTAAAGAGCAAATTTGTGTCGCGTTTTTTTCTCTTCATTTTTTTTTTCTTCAGGGATACGCCTTTTACCTCTGGGGGACTTCCAGTTTTGCAAACGGCCTCAAAAATGCGCCGACAAAAAACGCCGCTGTCGCTTAGCGATAACGTCAGTAACGGCTGTAAAAAAGTTTAATCCGCCTTTTTTCTTGCAATATTTAACGATCCCAAGACTACCTATTAAACCACAGAGCTGTCTGGCAAAAAAAAAGGGGCCATCCAGGGTAAAGTAAATATGAAGTACATTTGTTCTGAATTTACAGCAAAAAAAAGTAGGCTAGTTTTCACGTCATGACACTTGCTTATTTCTGAAGTACTCGAACATTAGAAGTAAAAGCTTGGTAAAAGTTATGTAGAGCAACCAGCTGAAGTTACTGCTAAATGGTCGAGAACAAGACCTAAATAAATTCCAATTAAAGTACCGAGCTCAGTAACTGCGTTGAACCAAATAATGAATTCGTACTACCGAAAAACTAAAAAAAAAAAAAAGGAACAGATCGAGAGCGGTAAAACAACCGAACGCCGGAGTGGAATAAAAATCTTATTAGGACCACCTAAAACAACCTAATTTCACAAGTCTGGTAATAGATACGGACTAAACAAAAATCCGGTGAATTACCGAATTCGGTCACTAATCAGAACTATATGAAACTGATTAATGATCGAATTATGAAACGAACTGACCAAATGCGATAGAACAGACACGGAGTTGAGAAAAGTCCGGTGAATTACCGAATTTGCTAACGAATGAGACCAAACTAGACCTGCGTTGCCTGGGCAACGTGAAGTGTTGCAGCAACCTTTGCGAGAGCAACACTTCGGTTTGTTTCTTCGCTAACGGTTAAATGCTGCATTTGTCAACCCATCGAGGTTTTCAAAATGGTATGTTACAATCCAATCCATGAACAATATTTTTCTGAACTGATGGCATAATCTGAAATCACATGGTTATCCCTCAGCGTTGAACAAAAAAAAAACAGAATATCGGGAGTAGGGACTAAATTTACTTTGCAGCCAGTTGAACTTTATCCTTTTCAATCGTAGACATCGTGACTTGTGGAAACTTGGAACATTATCTTGTATAACCTAGTTGGCATTATAAAGCTATCCATAGCTTTTTAGTTCAAAATACCAAAATACCTCTACTAATTATTGCGTAACATATATGGTTGTTCTACATTATCATTTGTATCCGTTGCGTTAACACTTATTTCTAGGTTTTCCGTTGGAAAATTACACTTTTTTGATTCTGTAAATGTTTCTACTTATCACTCAAAGAAGATGTATTGACTGTGGGGCTAGGGAACTGCCGCACATATTCCGCACTTATAGATTTTAGTCCATCTTCAGTTTAAAACTGTTGCTTGTCTGCTTGCCTGCTAGAACGGAGCTTTCCACTCGAAAGCAGAAACATGGTTTGATCAAACTAAAGCTTGGCTGCATAACTTCAGATGGTCCTCTCTAACATAGGCTATACAGCTCCACTTTAGTTCGCACACTGTAGGCTGTGGCTCAATTAAACAAGCAAAAACCATCCTTTTTGGACCCAGGCAAGAGTTCTACGAAGCTTTCCAAAATGTATGTCATATTCATCAATCCGGCCTAAGGTCCAAACTTTCCGTAAAAACTGCACAGGTTAGACTCTTACCACTTTTTGAGAATAAGCGAAAATCGGGGTACTAGAAAAATAAAAAACACAACAAAAACCAAAGTGTTGCTCTCGCAACACAATAAACACGTTAAATCACCGAGTTTACGAAGGGACGCACTGACTGCGGTGAAATCGATGCGGGCTGAGCAGAAGTACGGTAAATGACCAAAACCGATAGAGGAAGGGAACCAATAATTAAGTTAGATCACCCAATTTAGAAACATGGGGACAAAACATTTTTTATAAAACGGGCATCACTGCTTCGCCTCGATGCCCGTTTCGACCGAATTTTCGCCTTCGCAGAAAATTCGACCGAATGCCCAAAACGTATTGGGGGTCGCTGCGCCACCACATCGTGACACCCCTGCTAGCCACTAGACTAATTTGGGTTCGCAGTCAGCTTTTAATGGGCCTAAAAATACGCGGTTCTGATAATCAAGCTTTGTTAAATCTTTTCTGTCCTCTTCGTCAAGAACAACGACGAGTGTATGTCCTCTGGGCTAGTAAGTTAGCTTTCCTGGAAGACTTAGTTGCAAAATGAACAAGACAGAAGTTTTCGACGGGATCCCAACAAATTTAATATTTATTGGACTATTTTATCCAGACAGTCGGGGATTCTAGCGATTTGGTCTTCGTCAGACTCCTAAACATTTCACTATTTGCCATTAAGGAATAAAGATAAAGGACACCGTACTGGGGTTTTCTTGAAAAATTACGGCAAACCGGCTCAACTTCAGACAAAACTAACTTTTTACAAATTTTCTGGTTTTAGCGGGATTCCAAGCTAAGTACATCTCCGGTGAGAAAATCTGTATCATACATGGATACAGCATGTCTGCTTCCCCCTAAATCGATTAGCTTTTTAAAAATATTTTGTTGGCCAATTAATTTGAACCCCACCCCCAAATATAGAGCTAATGGAGCCCATCTATGAACTGGACATGTCTTTGGCTTTGACCCATAGAACCTTCACACCAAGTTTTGAACAAAGTATCTCATTCTCCTCGAGAGTTATCGTGCTTACAGACGGACAGACATACGGGCAACTTTTATGAAGTCATCCAGTTAGATTTTGGGATCCCAAAAACGAACTAGGCAGGCCAGAAATTTCGACTGCCTAGGGATGAAAGAAAGTCATAATTAAGCTTTCTTAAACCGTTTTCTGCTAGCTACGTACATGCAGGGTACAGCACTGACGATTATTTTCATCTACCGACCGATTTGAACACTACTTGGGTCAATGTTAGCCCAATGGAGTGCGTGCACCACGCTAAGCTTTCTTTGCGTAGTGTGTCCCGAGTTTCCACCGAGGCGCCGACCCTAGTCCCTATTAGAATATTCCCGAGTTGAAGCTTCAAGAATAAAGGCGAGTGTAACCTATAATCAAGCTAGAATTATCCTCTGCGTTAGTAAGTGAGATTTGTCAACACCAGATTGGAATATTTGTATATAAGAGTCTAAACGGATTGTGCCCATCGTATTTTCGAAATTTTTATGTTGATCATGCACATTACCACGAGTATGAGACAATGAATGTGAGTTTGTTGGTGAATGATATTGGAGAGTCGTCAAGAGGAGGGTTTTGTGTGAGGAACTCGGGTGTGAAGGTATGGAATCATCTTCCGGAGAGAATCAGGGAGTCGGAGAACCAGTTGTTGTTTAAAAATAGACTGAAAAATTATTTTTTGGGTAGTTTAAAAATTTATTTGGAATTTTATTTAAGTTGAATTTCTATAGTATTATTAGTGAATGAGGGTTGGGTTGGGTAGGTGGGGGGGAGGGGGTAAAGAAAAAGGAATGATAAGGTTAAGACGAGAAATGTGTGTCATAGTATGCAATAGGTGATTGAAAGTTGTGCACTCCCGCACAGGACACGGTTGTGCCCTTCTTGGGAGCGTTCTGTTTGCTGTTTTGTTTAAGGAATGTTGAAATTAAAATGAACTGAATTGAAAAAATTGAATTGCTGGGAAGTGGCAGAATGGGAACATAGCCTATTAAGGAGGCAAGAAAATTCGATTTAATCCAGCACTGAGATATTGGACAGTGAAATAGTGAATAATACCATTCCAGATTTCGAGATGTCGTTGTACAAAATTCATTGACGTGTTTTCTTGGACATCACTGACATGTTAGATTTGGCGACTAACAAGGTTTTTGTGGCTCTACTTCGATAAACAACCGTCGATGTGGTTTTCGATTTTGTGAGTGTGGCTGAGAGACAAAACTGAGGATCTTTCTAGTACAGAATGGTAAGGACGTGAGCCTAGAATCTGGAACTTGTTTTTGTCTGACATTCGAAATTACCGCCCAAAACGGACAAAAATGCCGTTTCTGCAAAGTTCAACTTCTGGGTTGAGTGTGTGGCATACAATTTTATTTCCGTGACAAACTCTCTAACAGCCGCGTAAAACGCTTCAAGGCGTTTTCCTGTGAACCCATGAAGATTTTATGGCTCGACAAAATGTTTCAGAAGTTATTTGTGTTACCCACACGAGTTTCCGCGACCGACAAGCTTTTCATGACTCGTTTTGTGGCTGTCTCGACGTTTCGACTTTGTGGCTCAGATTTTCGAAAAAACAGCCAAATACAGAAATTAGCTCCATGATCAGGCAGACAGACGTAAAACTGAAAATTCTTCTGGTACATTACAGTATGGTAAGATTAATAGTAGTGAACTAAAAAATAAAATTCTCATCAAGTAGAATCTGAACCGGCAACCTTATGTTTGGGGGGGGGGGGGGGGGTAAAGTATTCACTGACCGGCTGGTCATTTTTACCAACTCTTTTTCCAGGAAAAATACATTTTTAAGAAACATAAATGTTTAAAAAAAAATTGACCGATTAAATATTCTGTGAGCCCAAGCTGACTTTAAAGCTGTCATTGACCGACTATCAGAAAAAATTACCATTTATTAAGAAATATCAACCATTTTTGCAAAAAACTACTATTTTTAGGAAAAATCAACTATTTCCAAGAAAAAAATGTACTATTTTTACAAAAAACTGTGGGGCTTCTCGCAGAATCAGTAATTTTTTACAGACTGGCCGACAACATTGGGGGGCCTCCCTCCCTCCCCCCCAACATGTGATGCCCCTGGCTAGGGCATAATGAGCTATACAAACTTGACAACTTACTGTTTTAATCATCCTGGTAACCTACCTGTCCAAAAAGTGCAGAGTATTCCAAATCCAACAGACCATAGACTGCTTCAGTTTACCCAAAACACTGACATCCGGGTGCACCAGTTGAACTGTCATGAGAATTGGAACTTCATAGTTACAACTTTCACTGAAGCAGCTTTTAAGTGAAGACTCCATTTCTGTTTCGTTTTCTTAGACTTTTCTGCTTTTGTGTCGTTCGCGCACAGTTTTCAAAATCACTGCCAGACAGAGACAGAATTCGGAAGTAACCACCTACCTGTCATCTATAAAACAAAAGGGTACTAAAATGCCTGGATACAATTTGGCGTGCCAGACTTCGCAGAGGAAGGCGAATATTCCTCGGCTTTAATTTAGCGGATCGCTTGATTTGTTTTGGGCTGGTAATTTCCATAAAACAGCATCTTCTAATATGGCAAATCCAGGAAGTACTGCTGCGTCTAACCTTATTAGTTCAACTGCTGGTGCTGTCCAGGTTAGAACTGAAAAAGGTGAGCTTTTTGGGTACCTAACTGCCGACAGACTGCAGAAGGGGTATCCCACCTCGATACTGGCCTAAAAAGGTTGAAAGGAAATTTCAGTCCAGTCGTGAAAAAATCTTAACTGTTAAGAAACAAACCTGAATGATCTAAGGCCTGTTTCGGACTGCACAGAAATTTCCATGTAAGGTTTTCAGGCCAAGTTCGATGTGATATAAATTCGGGGTTGGATCCTCCTGTGGCTGTAGGCCTATTCTCTGTAGACTTTTGGGGTCATAGCTTTATCTGCTGGCATATGCAGGACTACAAGATGCCTGGAACCTGCCTTGGAGCCAGCTTGGAGCAGCCTTGGAGACTTCTTTGAAACCACTGCACTACTGTGCACAACTGCGCAGCATGCCTGGAGATGAGTGACTTGAATCCTAGTGTTTAATTGTTTACTTTTAGTACCATAATAGAATTTTCGCAAGTTTCTCAAGAAAAATGCAATTTTCGCTGCAATTTTCTGAAATTTGCGCCCCTCACTTGCATTGGATTTGAAGGTGATTATAGTGTGATTTAGATACAAAGGATACATATGATAGGAAAAGAAAGAGTTTTCTATTTGTAACTGGTCATAATATTTTATTTGAGTACTAGCCTAGGTTAGAAAAAACATTATTGGTCGGGTAGGGGATGCGGTTTCATATCTGGAAGACGCAAATTCCTGCTTGTCTTGCAGATTAGATTCTTGTACTGATGAACTTGACGAACATCAGAAATAACCTACCTTCAACTCCTCTGTAGATTAAGCTTAGCAGAAAGGTTTCTCACTTTAATAAAAACTCACGTTTCTGGTGCGGTATAATTATTCTGCGCTGTCAGCGGTTGTCACCAGATGCTGGAGGTCTGTCAAGGATATGCATGTCATTCATGTGGACTTGTTTTAAGTCAGTTGTTTTTATTTCTTATGAAAACCCACCATAGTAGTCAATAAAGAAGTGAAAAAGTCATGAACTTCTCACAAGCGAAACCATGTGACCAGTCTCGAATAAGGACTTCAGAACTAGGTCTACTCATGATTCTTAGAGGACCTTTCTTACCTATAATACTAATGCAACCTACTTCTATAATACTGTACATTCTAACTCCTTGTACAAAACCACTCTGTTTTGCTACCTTCGATGTGTATCATGCTGTTGATGTTTGTCTGCGAGAAGTTTTTCCATCAGAAAAACTGGTTATGTAAATTATTTCCCTATTTTCGCTGCAAGTCAACGGGTCTCGGAAATGGCTTAAAACAGCTAAAACCGTGGGTTATTCGTTGAAAGCACAGCATAGTTTTAAAATATTCAAATATTTAAAACACTAAGTTGAAGAGTAAATAATGCGAGGGTCCTTTAAGAGGGAAGGAGGGGATGGGGCTCCGGGACTCAACTCGTTCATTTGCGCATTTGACAACGCCTTCAACGGAACATGTAAAAAAAATCCCTTGTTGACTGAAAACTGAAAAAGTGGCGGCAAAACAGATTCTGATTAGCAGAAAGGAATTCTGCATAAAACCTATTCATCTAGCCACCAGTGTTCAGATTGTTCTGAACCCTATGTACATTGGAAGTGATCTAAGTGTTAGTGAGCAATCCACTACCACAGAGTTGATCTGCTCACTTGCAGAGAGATACTGCTGATGAAGTTATACGGGATGAGAGCATACTCTTGATTGAGTTCCTCGGTTGTGGCCTGAAACAGATGACAATTTGTACAGACACTATACTCGAGCTCAGCATCCTATTTTTCAGCTTTGTTTTTAATTTTTCAAAATTTTTCAGCAAATATTCGCAATTTGCGCAAGATAAAATGGAAGTACTGAAATTTTACATCTATAGTGAGGGTTCAGTTTAGCTCAATTTTTGTGGTAGAGCACCGAGCTTAGTTCAGTTATTTTGACTGAGCGATCTGCAAGTGGTCACTTCAGCTTTTTATGGCACTTGCCTTCCGGCCATGTGCCATATACCGATAACTTTTCCTTTGGTTGGTCTGTCGGTCCGGTGATCGCGAGTTAGGGTACTTCCAGATGTGCTAGGAAGATGAAACTTGGCAGTCATATCAGGGACCCGACCAAACTGACATGGAAATAGTCACTTCCCTGATTCGACCATCATTGGGGGAGTGGAGGGAGGGGGAATCCAGAATATTGAGGCATGCACAACTTTTGAACGAGTGATCGGATCTAAATAAACCTTGATATGTGGAAAATACATCTCTCACATGTCTTATTTTACGTCCGAACCGGATCCGTCAACTGTGGGGGGAGTTGGGGGGGGGGGGGTACCGGAAATATTGTGACACGCTTAGAACAAGCACATATCCTTGATACATCGGTGACATAACCGGATCGGATCCGGTCACTGTGGGGGGTGGGGGTGGAGGCTGGATCCCGGAATTCCGGTTATCAGGGGTTAAGGTACTTCCAGATGTGCTAGGATGTTGAAACTTGGTAGTCATGTCAGGGACCCGGCCAAACTGACTTGGAAATAGTCAACTTCCCCGATTCCACCATCGTGGGGGAGTGGAAGAAGGGGGAATCCGGAATACTGTGGCTTGTGTAACTTCAAAACCGGTGATCGGATCTGAATGAAACTTGATATGTAGAAAGAAAACATGCCTCACATGTCCCAGTTTACGTCCCGACCCGATCCGACAACTGTGGGGGTGTTTGAGGGAGGATACCGGAAATATTGTGACACGCTTAGAGTGGAGGGATCAGGATGAAACTTTCCCGGGAGAGCAAGCACATATCCTTGATACATCGTTGACATAACCAGATCGGATTCGGCACTGTGGGAGGGGGGTGGATTCTGGGTCCCGGATTTCTGGTTATCACGGGTTAAGGTACTTTCAAATGTGCTGGGGAGATGGAACTTGGCAGACTTATCAGGGACCCGACCAGAGTGACTTAAGAAAAGTCATTTCCCCGATCCGACCATCGGGGGGGGGGGGGGAATCCGAAATCTTGAGGCACGCATAACTTTCGTACGGGGCTTTGGACATAAACGAAACTTGACAGTTGGAAAGAGCTCGTGTCAGGGGTGTGACATTTCGTGTCCGGACCGGTTCCGATAACTCTGAGGGGGGGGGGGACATGGATTGGAGGGGGATCGTAAATCTGGGAACAGACCTAGAGTGGCGGGCCGGGATGAAGCTTAGTGATAAGAACAAGGACAAGTTGTAAATACATTTTTGACAGAACTGGACCGGATTGGCGCACTGTGGGGGTCTTGAAAGGGGTTTTCCAGAAATCCAGTGATCGCGATGTAAGGTACTTACACATGCACTTGGACGGTGAAATTCGGTGGGTGTATTGGAGACCCGATCAGATTGACTTGGAAGCAGTCAGTTCCTCGACCCGACTATCTTCGGGGGAGATACGTGGATTGGAATCCAGACTACCACAATTTCCTGCATAACTTTTAAACGGTTGGTCGGATCCGAAGGACTAAAGGACGTGTTTCTGATCTCATGAATACGTTCACAACCCCCAACTGCCCATGATCATTTGTACCTGAAGTATGTGAATTTTAGCCCCCTTAAAGTGCATATCTTAACTGCAAAGTGAAAAGATACTTTTGACCAAAAGATCTATTTTCCTGATTCCCAAGGGCCCGTGACAATTTTTGCCAAGATGCTTTTGCTTACAAATGATTTTCCAACATATTTAAAGCACCAGTGTTACCCCTGATTTGAAAAAAACATTTTTAAGAAACTAAACATTTTTTAAGATCCCCAGGGGTGCATGATCATCTTTGCCCTAAGTAATTTGCTTCCAAGTTCAGTTCGAACCCCTTAAAGTGCGCATCTCAGCCGCAAAATGCAAAAAAAAAAAATAATAGTTTCGAGCGAAGGATTTGCTTTTGTGAGCCAAAGTCCCATGATCATTTGTGTACCAGTGAATTGGCTTACAAACGGATTCCTAGCCCTCTTAAACCGCGCATTGTGACCGTGAATTGCATGGCATATTTTTGTACTAAACCATACATTTTCGTGAATCCTAAATGTCCATAACCGTCTGTTCCTCAACACAGCAAGAATCTTAGCTGCGTACTATACTTGATATTACCTACTGCGTATGCTTGCAAGTGCCATATGAGCTTACAGTTCTTGTTTCTTTGTTTGAGGGGGTGGTAACCCCCCCCCCCATATCGATGTCCTTGGATATGACGTGTAATCTAGGGGTAAATACACACATGCTGAATGCATGTCTGAACTTATTCTGTTTCTGAATCTTAGTAGTAAAATGTTCAAAGAGTCTGGAAATTGTCTGGACGAAATGTTAAATTTGTGGGACCCCATCGAAACCTTTAGTCTTGTTACCAAACGATACATTCTCATGATTTCCAAGGTTCCATGATCATTCTTATCTCAAGGGTTTTGCTTACAAATGATCACAACAAACCCATTAATTGGTAATTCCTACTTTCATTCTCTTACCCAGCCCTGCAAGTGCCATGCCATATGAGCTTTTCATTCTTGTTTGTTTGTTTATTGTTTCTAATCAGTATAGTTGCCAGTCTTTCTTTTGTGGTCGTTATCCCCCCCCCATGCCCAAGCACTTGGAACCATCCCTGTGTACTAGGCTGCTATAACCTGCATACAACACACTAGTTGCGTTTTTAATCCGAATTCTCCTTGCGATTCTCCTCGCAATTCTCCTATTTCGCTTTTAGACTAGTCAGATAAGCGAATTTTCCTTTTCTTGCGTTTTTGTCAGAATCGAGAACGGGGAAAGTTACTCAGATGTTGAATTCTCGATTATCCTCTCTCCTTTCTCCTCTGATTGGTCAACAGAGCGCGGTGTTCAGTATGCATACACATATATACCGGGTTGCGGACGAGCTGCCAAATTAAGTGTTTTTGTCAAAAGCGAGAATGGAGAAGCCAGAGGAGCCAAACCGGTAATTTGTACGAGAATCGAGAATTCAGAAGCGAGCACGGAGAACTGAGAATCAGATAAAAAGGGCCACTACTATTATCAAACAGCTTTGCTTCAGAAAGGATCAAGACAGGGTGTAGAGGAGAAGGATAGTTGTCATGAAGCAGATAGCCAATGTGTGGCCAAATATGTGGTCTTGATCGCAAAAATCAGGTTTAAGAACTATCATCTAATAGCTAAAAAGTGTTGGCCATTGTTATCACTATCTCCAGGGACTCATAAATTTCCTGTAATGACTCGCCATTCAGGGGGCTTGTCAATAAGAGATTTCTGATGCGCTCTTGACCGAGCGCCAGATAGTTCGAAATATACCCACGGGGATAAAAATCGACTATCCAGATAGACAAAATTTTCGCAGCTATTGTGCTGAACTAGGAATATTTCTCTGTAATGGAAGAGTATCCTGGATCTTTTGTCCTAGCTTAGGTACCTGGTGGCATGCTGGCAATTTTGTCTATCTGAGCAAGAACGCCGATTCGACCCAAGCGGAATTTTTGGAAACTAGGTGAGGCTCGGGCAACATAGCAACATAGAAGCATAGGAAATGACAAGCCCCCTGAATGGCGAGTCATTACAGGAAATTTATGGGTCCCTGCTATCACACTCTTCTCTTAATTTCAGGACAGTATTCTATGCAGAAAGTGAAAGTTCAGAGATATGTGAGTGGAAAGCGTCCTGATTTTGCTCGCTCTTCAAGTGAATCTGATAGTGAAGCAGAAGATTTGCTAGAACACAGAAAACGAGCTGGTAAAGCTGAGAATATAGACTTTAATCGTGAAAGTTCTCCTGAACTACCCCCAGAAGCTTTTTCTGATCCTAGGCTGCGACGTCTAAGACAGAGAGAAGAGGAGGACGTTGATGATGATGCTGATAATAGAGAAGAGAGACATAGACATATTCACGAGCCTGAAGTTTTTGATGGGGATAATAGAGAGGTAAGCTACATCATTATTATATAAAAACAATTGCCAGGGAAAAGCGGACCTTCAAGCATTGGCGGGTTATCTCCCATCTCAGAATTTTAAATGCTCAAGGCCGCTTTCACAGGAGTTGCGTTTTTGATTACCGTTCCTGATCTCAGTTCTTCTTATTTCTCGTTTTCGATCACCTTCCGAGTTCGCAGTTTGTTTAACTGTCGTTTTTGCTGGAACGGAGACCTTGTCAGTTCTCGGTTCTACAACACCTGCGAGTGAAACGACGAACTGTGACGCAGGCACAGTTCCCGGGCCGAGTTCGCCTGTCATGAATAAATAAACCCAACAAAATTAAAAGTCCTGGAAAGTGTGTTTGGAAATGGATGATTGAAACTTGTATATTTCAACTACAAGAATTGCTTTTGACTGTCAAATGTAACTACCCCTTATTGACTTATTTAGACGATTTTATGAATGATTTGCCGGGATGCTTATTTTCCGTTTTTATTCACCTGCGTCTTGAAGCAGCGAAGGGTGTCAGGCGAACTGAATGTAAAAACAGAAATTAAGCTTCAACGGCGAACTCACAGCGGAACTTACACAGGCGATCAAAAACGCAACTATTGACTCGTCGATGTGATGTGTTGCATATGCGTTTGTCTTGCGTTGCGTACAGGTTGCGTAGCGCATCTTTCACAGCTGCACGAGAAGCTTTCACGTTGGATGTGTATTTACGTTTTTCTTTCTCGGTTTCTTCTATTGAATTTCGTTTCTTTGATCATTGTAAGTTTTCTTCCCCATTAGTAGGTTTTTCTCCAGTTTTTCTTCGAAAACTTCAATTTTACTCTGAAATATCTGATTCGTACGCGTCGACGCAACGCAAGAATAGAACTTGGTTCTGTTCTTGCGTTGCGTTTTATTTGTCTGCGTTGCGTCGCCACAAGCGCGACGCAGGTGTTGCGTAGCTCCGTGTGAAAGGCCAACGCGTCAGTGTGAACGCGGCTTAAAGGACACCTCGCACTGCATACTGTTTATGCTGACACATTCCGAGATAGTTGATATGCTTACAGAAAATTACACACGGCTTCGGCTGTGTTCTAGTCTCTTTCCATAATGACAATCCTGCAAAATGTGCATAACCGGTCTTCGGACAGAAATAGTAATCGGGCGCCTGGTATGTCACGTAAAGAGAAAAAAATCGGGGCAAGCGTGATAATCAGTGTATTGCTAATAGGCGAAATACGATACACCTTTGAAGTGGTACTACTGAATTAGAATGGATTGCTATATAGGCTAAGTACGACGGTTCCTTTAAGTTCCTGTCTCCAGTCTTTTGCTGAAGCACTACTTGTTTCCGTTATTTGCTTCTGTTTTTTAGCTCATTCTGTTATGAGCGTAAATTATTAACAGTTATATGTTAGTATAGATTCCAAATGTCAATTAACCATAATAGAATCGATGGCAAATCCAAATAAAAACTCGGCAGCTATGAAAGAAAATTCAGAGCTCTGAGCCATGCTTCAAAGTATTTCAGGATGACCCAGCGGAATCTCCTTAAAAGCTCTACTGGACTGTTTAATAAACGGATCATTGTGAACTAGGATACTGCCTGAAGAAAAACCTTCGTAAGAAGGACCGAAATATCAGTGAAATAAATCTCAGCAGTCTAATCATCCCTTTAGTTTCGTCAGACAACTGAAATTCTCACCTCTATTATTCAAAGGATGTCGGACTGTCAGAGCTTTGGATATTTGTTAGGTCTATCCATGTTGAAGATGCGACAGGGCTCGGGAACCTTTTTCGGGATCCGTTTAGACTCGATTCCCCCTTCCAGATAACCGCGAAAGCACATGTCTGAGTTCCGGAAACAAAAAATCGGAGGGTTAAACCTGAATGGACTAATTTCCTTGTGAGTTGCCGAACAGATCTGTCCACTGTTCCGTTCTTTCTACACCAGTAATTTCGTAAATATGAGACATTCCACTGCTCCGGGCTAGATAACGTTCAGAAAAAAAAAAAATAAACGGAAAATCGTTATTTGTAGTGCTTTGTTCTTTTGTAAATCAAGATTTTCTCGCAGAATCTCATGTTCATGAACGAATGAATAAATGAGTGATTTATTACGCACTGCCCTAGGGCATTAGTACTGTACATGAGTAAAAACAAGAGCTGGAAGCTCATACGGCACTTGCAAGGCTGGGTCAGAAGATGAAAGTAGATTATTCGTCAATTTGTGGGCTTGTTGTGATGGGACCTATCTAGCTCTTGTCCTTGTTCTTCCCACCAAGTTTCATCCCAATCGCTCCACTCTAAGCGTGTCTTAAGATATCCGGCCCCCTCCCCCCCACATTCATCGGATCCAGTCCGGACTTAAAATGGGACATCCGAGACACGATGTCTTTCCAAATATCAAGTTTCGTTAAGATCCGACCACTCGTTCAAATATTCTACATAGCTAAAGAGTCCAGATTCCCCCTCCCTCAACTCCCCCACGGGGTTGGGTTGAGGAACTGGCCATTTCTAAGCAAGTCATTTCAAGTCTCTAATGTTCAAGCAAAATTTCATCGTCCTAGCACATCTGGAAATCCCTCAGCTCACGATAATCGGAATTCCAGACTCACCCCCTCTAACTCCCCCCACAGTGCCCAAATCTGATCCGGTTCTGTCACTGATTTATCTAGTTCTTGTGCTTGTCCTTCCCACCAAGTTTCATCACAATCACTCGACTCTAAGCCTGTCACAAGATTCATCCCCCATCCCTCCGGCTCTCCCCCCACATTCATCGGATCCAGTCCGGACTTTAAATGGGTCAACCGAGACACGAGGTCTTTCCAAATATCAAAGTTCGTTAAGATCCGATCACCCGTTCCAAAGTTGTACATTCCTCAAGATTCTGGATTCCCCCTCCCTCCACTCCTCACGTGGTGGTCGGATCGGGAAGTTGACTATTTCCAGGTTGATCTGGTCGGATCCCTGACTTGCCTGCCAAGTTTCATTATCCTAGCCCACCTGGAAGTAACTTAACTCCGTGTCGCCGGAATTCCGGAACCCCACTCCAGCTCCCCCCACAGTGCACGAATCCGGTCCGGTTCTGTCAGTGATGTACTGAGGCTTGTGCTTGTTCATCCCACTAAGTTTCATCAGGATCCATCCGCTCTAATTGTCTCACAAGATTCCGGTTTTCCCCTCTGACCCCCCCCCCCACATTCATCGGATTTGGTCCGGGTCTTTCTAAACATCGAGTTTCATAAAGATCCGATCACCCGTTCGAAAGTTATGCGTGTCACTAAATTCCGGATTCCGGTTTCCCTCCCTCCCCCCCACGATGGTCGGATCCGACAAGTGACTATTTCCAGGTTAGTTTGGTCGGGTCCCTAATATGCCTGCCAAGTTTCATCGTCCTAGCACATCTGGAAGTACCCTAACTCGCAAACACCCGCCTGACCGACCGACCGACAGACCGACGGAAAAGTGATCGGTATATGGCACTTGGTCGGAAGCCAAGTGCCATAAAAACACACATACAAAAAACTAACAAAGTATACACAATTTCAGAGGAATGTTATCACAGATAAGAACTAAGTTAATGTGGACGGTGAACAGGTAAACGGCCAATCGGGCGAGGTATTTTTGAGAGCCGATTTTCCATCGTCAATAGTATGTCTCAGTCGACCAAATTGTTCACCCTGTTTGTCCTTGTGTCTGCTTTGTTTTCAGATTTTCTCTTTCTAGCACCGGCGTGAGTCTGACGACGATGATGAAGACCTCAGTGAAGATGAAATGGAGCAAAAGCGACACCTCATCCGACTTAGAGCCATGCAAAAGAGACAAGAAGAGGTATGAGTCTGGTTTAGTTTGAAATCCCCACTTTTAAACAAGTCTATGCTATTGTAATACTGTATAAAAGATTGACTGTTAGACTCCCGATTCTGTTCGGTATTCGATAGCGCGGGGCAGGCTCATGGGGTCTTTCTACTATGGGTTTGAGAGTCAAACGAACTAGAGTGCGAATATAGGTTTATCAAGGGCTTCAACTTACCTAATACATGGAGTTCATACATTTGTGGTGCCACTGTAGCACTATTCACTGACTGACTTACAACGAACGTAAGACTGGCTTAAGATCGACTGACTTGCTTGGTATAAATCCATTGATCCTGATATACCTGCTTTTTCTCTTTGTTCTAAGCGCTGCCCTAAAACCAAGGTTGCCACATCGGAAAAAATTAATGAGTGACTTTGGGTCGAAGACTTTTGGGAGTAAAAATTTGTTTTCATGAAAAAATGGGAAACGGTCGCTTTGAGTCAGAATAATGCTGGACAAATTACAAATGTTCATTTAGTGTCCTTGAAAAAACGTGAAATAGTCACTTTTGGTCGGAATCACTGCTGGAAAATGATATTTCTGGACGTTTTTTGAAATAGAGTGAATTTTATGTCCTTCGTAGGACAAGAATGACAAAAACAAAATAGAGTGACAATTCACTCTATCGTGCGACTTGTGGCAACCCTGTCCAAAACGGGGCAACAGGCACGTGCGTGTGAGGCAATGCCACTATCAGAGAAAAGAGCTTTGTGACTAAGAGGCACTTTGCGAGAGTCCTTTGAGTTGTCCAACTATTCAAGGGACTTCCGCGAGCTTAGGTATCTGTTCGAAGGGGAGATCGGGGTGGTTTTGGAGAGTGCGTAGGTTCCTCTCACTTCGCTCTCTGGGCCACGTTATCTACATATATGTTCTACTTGACCTGACAAGATGACACTGACATGACGGTATCTGCAAGTTCTCAACCAAACATAAGATACAGGTCTGGAGTGATGTTATTTTCTGTAATTGGCAGTTCTATAAAAACTGTCCATCAATTTTGTATCAGTAGGAGGGTTGCCACATGTCGCACGATAGTGTGCATTGTCATTCTATGTTGTTTGTGTCACTCTTGTCCTACGTAGGACATGGAAATCACTCTGTCTCAGAAAACTGTCATTTTTACAGCAGGGATTCGGACGAGAAATGACTATTTTGAGTTCTTTCATTGAATAAACTAAGATGTGTCATTTTTGCAGAGGCGATTCCGATCAAACTTCACGTTTTCTCATGAAGATAAAATTTCACTCCTAATCCACCCTCTGCTTTTGACCAAAAGTCACTCTCTAAATATTTTTGATGTGGCAATCCTGATCGCATCCGCATCCATTTCGGGATTTTGAGCAGCCATTGAGCTATTTGCATGTAAAAGAAACTGTGTGTTCACCTATGTTGAAAATTTATTGAGACCTATAAAATCAGAATTCATCCTGATGTTCTTCGTTAATGAGCATGGTGTTTGAGTAGAGAATCCTGGTAATTTGAAGAGTTTGGAGACTGATTGGTGAAATGTAGAATGGAATACAGTCCATGGTTTGCTAACAATGATAATATTTTTTATTTTTTTTAATCGACCAATCAAGTTTATTATCTAAATAGCTTACAGCTAGAAGTTGATACAGTATTTACGAAATACACAGACCCCAAACAAATTAAGTAAGACACTTACAAGGTATGATCAGAAATAAATGATGGGATGAAACTACGTAAAAGTTCGGCAGAAGAATTACAGGATATGGAGAAAACTAATGACATAGTTTTCTTTTGTAAGGTGTGTGTAATAGAAGATGGGTTCCTCCCGAAATATAAAAAAAAACGTTTCTTATGTTGATGGCAGGCCCAGGACGACCCCTTTCTTTGAATTACGCGCCTTTTTATAGGAAGTTCTCGAAAAAGAAGATGATGCTGGCTCAGAGGCTGAGGTTGCATCTGAAGAATCTGAGTATGAAGAGTATACAGACTCCGAAGAGGAAACCGGACCACGTTTGAAGCCCGTTTTCGTTCGAAAGAGGGATCGGGTCACAGTTGTGGAGAAAGAAAAAGAGGAAATGAAGCAGAAACAGTTGGAAATAGAAGCCAAAAAGATGGCCGAAGAGAGAAGAAAATATACACTAAAGGTAAGCATTAAAGTTGCATGAGTGAAATGTGTCTAAGACCGTCTAATAATAATAGTAATTTTATTTGTCACCCACTGCACAACAATTCATTTCAGTTCAGTTTATTTATAACCCATCTCAACAAAAGGAGGGCGAAGCGGCCTAAAGATGGAGTAATAAACAAATAAATAGGAAAAAGAAACAATAACACTAAATACAAAAAATATCAAAGACGATTAAATAAATAGCGCTGACCATGGGTGAGACAACATTGACACAGAAGAACGAAAATCCTGAAGCCGTTTATCAATAACAGAACTTGGAGAGATTAGGCGGAGTTGACTCGTCAAATAACTATTTCTGGTCTGAGGTGGATAACTAAGAAGAAATTTCTCAAAACGAACATACAAAAAACTGCCAAATGGGACAAAGAGAAAGGAGATTAGGGGTTTGATATTATATGTGAAGATAGGGGAGTAAAGAAGAAAAGCTTGTCAAGCAATTTCTAAAATGACTCGTGCAAGGTCGTCTCGAACCGCCTCTGAAAGACTGAGCAAATCACAAATAGGTTTCTTGTGTTTTCTCTTGTTAGGTACACCGCTGCGGGCCTTCAATTTGCTAACGTGGGTTGTAGAACACTGTCAGTTAGTGTCCTGGAACAAAATGCCTGTATACCAGAACGACTGAGCAGTTTACTAAAACACTAGATGGGCTGGTAATACAGCATGATACTGAGAGAGTATTAAAAATTGATGGTTTACATCATTACTTCACTTAAGTTTTCTGATTGCTCACTCATCCATCGAGACGTATTATCCGATCTACCCTCTACACCAAGTCAGCCAACAACATTACCACGTTGGACCAAAAGGAAATAAAAGCTTGTCGTGACCTGTTCATTAAATCGAACAGTCAAGAATTCACCAAGTTCAAGTTCAAGTTCTTTTATTATTTAAACATACATATTTAACAATATTCACATAACGTCCCCAGCAGGGAGACTGGATCGAAAGCCGGGCGACAAACGGGATAAACAAACAAACCCAGAAGAAACGGATGCCATCACACTTCTCACTCTATCTCACACCAAAAAAAAAAAAAAATATATGCCAAAAATTTGTATTTATATAATTAAATTATTATTTATCCGATAGCTGAAAAGCCGGGAGCTACTCACAAACTAATATTCATTAATAAGTACAGCTTTAATTTTAGCTTTTATTGTTATGAGCGACAGACTCTGGTTAAAACAAGATTCATATTTGTTCCAATATTTAGTAATAATATTTTTAGGGGAAAAATCTTGATCGCTCGGAAACAATTACAGTAAGCATAGGAAGCTTACTTGAAGGACGACGAGTATTGTACGGTCGGACTGTAGGAGGGCCTGGAAAAAATGATTTGAAGCAAACTGGCAGCAGATCCTTTAGATAACGGGCATGGAAAAGTATACAATGAAAAACTAGGATTTGTCTAACAGGAATAATATTAAAATAACTGTAAAGACTTTTAGTTGGAGATTTACCAGGAAGAGAAACTGGGGAATAAAATAAAATCTTAAGGATTCTCCCTGCTTTGTTTTGTAACTTCACAATAGGAGAAATAGGAGACTGAAACGTACTCAAATAAATAATCGAACAATAATTAATATACGAATGAACAAGAGAAAAATAAATTGATTTTAGAGCAGAAAAAGGAAGAAAAGAGCTTACATATATGCAGAGGTGGTGCCAGTCATAATGAAATATATACAGTTAAGGTTAAACAGGGAAGAAGAATTTCCTTTATACATGAATAATATTAATTAACAAATGAACGATTTAGTATAGCCTACATATTCAAATTCACGAAAACGTCTTTGGTTTTTGGGATTCCAGAACGTTGTGACGGGTACCTATGACTTCGTAAAATTTGTCCGTCGGTCGGTAAGAACAATAACCCTCGAAGGGACTGAGATATTTTGTTCAAACTTGATGTGAGGGTTCTTCGGAAAAGGACAGGTCAAGGTCATAGATGGGCTCGTAGCGCTATGTTTAGGTGCGGGGGAGGGGGCTTAAATTAAGGGGAGGACAAAATATTAAAAAGAACTAAGGAGACATGCTGAATCCGTATATCAAGACTATTTTCTCGCCGGACAAATACTTCGAAAGTTGTGTATCCGGCCAAAACCGGAAAATTTGTTAAAACTAATTCTGAAAGATGATCAGAGGTTCGAAGCAGGGTATGAAGACATGCTGAGTTTGTTTCTTAGTTTGATTTTCTTGCCGGACGATTATAATTAAAAGTTAGGTCTGGAGTCGATTAAAAAATCATTATAGGGATAAGGAGAAATCGTGAAACTTTTTTCAGTTTATCTCCATCGGTGGATAAGTAGTTCTCCTGGAAATTTGGTAGAAGTAAATTTGTTTCGAAAGTCGATTAGAGTACCTTGTGGAGAAAAAAATACGTGCTGAAAGTACTGAAACCGTTTCTGAACGTTATTTTTTTTGTTATCTGACAAGATTGTTGAATCAGAATATTTATGGGTTTTCGACTAGCAATGGTATTCAGGTAGGAATCTTACCACAATTTTGGCAATCTAACCTTGAGACAAACAGCTTGTTTACTGGATTTGGCAAATACGGAAAATCTTCAAGACCACGATTGTCGGGAGGAAGCTTTTCAGTAATATTCACGTTTGGGATCTCATCGAAACCTTTGGTCTTGTTTACGAGGAAGTTAGTTGTTCTTTGTTCTCGTTCTTGGGAGCGGGTGTTAGTTGTTCAGTGGATTGAGTTATGAATGACATCTTTAAAGGACCCCTGTTTACTCTTCAGCTTACAGTATTTTAAAATATTTGAATACTTTAATACTAGGCTGTGATTTCAACAAATAACCAACGGTTTTGGCTGTTTTAAGCCTTCTCTCAGGAGCGTTGACTTGTAGCGTAAACAGGGAAACAATTTACATAACTGCTTTTTCGGATGGAAAAACTACAACCGTCGACAGTGTTATACACATCGAAGGTAGAAAAACACGGCAAGTGAGAAAATCAGTGTGGTTTTGTTAGAGGGGTTAGAATGTACCGTACGAAATTTGGGTCTCCGGGCTTAGAAATATATGGAGTGATTGTGGAAGTAGGTTGCATTAGCAGTATAGGTAAGACAGGTCCTTTAAGTTCTATGTGCCAGTGATTGCCTGCTCTCTGCCGCGAAGTCATTCAAGATTATTTATTTCGAATATTTCTCAATTAAATGAGCCTGAACCTGAAAAAAAAAAACGAAAAACAAATGCATTTTGAAATAATTCCTAACCCTATTACATCAGGAATTTTAATGGAGAAGTTTTAACTGTGTGATGTGCATTTTTTCATCATTAGGGATCAGTGAGCCTGTTTGTGATCCGACGTAGCAAGTACAAGCTAAATTTACGTTTGCCGGTCAAGAAGATGACCCAGGAGGAGTGCCAAAGGTTAAATAGGCAAGAGAAAACCCCCCACAGAATTCGTTGTTTATTGTAGATAAAAAATTACTTTAAATGTTGATGCCTCTGTCGTCGCACGCTTACGGCCTACCAGAGGTAAATCTCTTTGAGCCGAAGATGACGGGGGGGAAATGTATTCAAATAATGCGTAAAACGGATACGTCAGCTACGATGATGTGGCAGCGATATTTCGGCCCTTCTTGACAGGGGTCCTCGTCAGGCTGTCAAACTTCAGGGAAGCGTTGGAGAAGGATTGCAGGTTCGATCCTTCTTCCTTATTTTTTTCTTTGTATGTTGTTAGTAGTGTATGTTTATTCAAACCAATGGCTGTCGGCCTTTCGTTTAAAATATATTATATTCTATTCTGTACTTACCATAGTTATTGGCCAGATTAATTCAGTCTGTTCTGTTAACCGTTTTTCTTGGCAGATCGTCGAGCAAGAGGTTAAGAAAGAGATACAGTCAAAGTCAGAAGCGAACAACGAAGGATCTCTTGGTGACGTCTTAACAGAGGATGAAAACGAAGAAGCGGAATACGAAGCATGGAAAGTGAGGGAACTAAAGCGGATTAAGAGAGACAGGGAAGAGAGAGAATTGTAAGTGAATTGTGTATTTCTTGGGAAACGTTTGAGCTTCAGGTTCTTTTCGAGGAGATATATATCAGTGAGTATGGGACGGGGGGGGGGGGGGTTAAGGGAATCTTAGCCCCGCCCCTTGATTTCATGTAGGTCCATTGTGACGCTTGCGAAGATTGTAAGTCCGTTTCCAAACCTGGAAGGACACGTGGTGATGCCAGAGGAACCAACTTTCAGCAAGAACAGAAATAAAATGAAAGGAGACATTAAAAGTATTTGTATAGTGATGACATTGTTGCATGCTGATATTTCAGGATCAGAGTTATTGCGTGACTAATTTTTTTATTTTTTTTTATTTATTTATCGCCCGTCATTTCAAACAGAAAAAGGACGGAGTAAAAAAACGAAAAAAAAGCAAAACGTAACACTTTCATAGGAAACACACGAATAATCGACATTTACAAACTGAGACTCTCTGACTGACTAAAAACTGAACACGATTACATACATATATACTTAAACATATATGCTTAGAGATAGCAAGCTCAGGGTCTCTTATGTTATATATTTTCATCATTTTGGTATTTCTTGTCCAAGGGGGGATCCGAAGTAAGGTGATTTGTCCGTGGTGATTTATTTGCTCATGGAAGGAAATGCATCCAGGTGGCGAGTAAAGGTGTTATGCACTGCGAGTAGAAACCTGAAGGACGTGCAGGGTCCTACAAGGAAAAGATCGCTGGCACTGACCGAGAGGAGTTGGTTTAAGCAGAGACCTTGTCATGTGATGCCCTATTCATAAAATGGGAATTAAGCTTAAAGTTTAACCGAAAAGGGCTGGGATAGGACAACCTAGTTACCCATCACTTATTCACTTAAATTGGCTTGAAGACCCGCTGAAAATGCGTTTCTTTGTTTTTCCGCGATTCACGGATAATCGATTTTCGAATAGTGGATTTTCCGTGTAATTTGTGGCACCTCTATGCGCTTGTATTTTTGTTCTATGCCTCACCAGAAAGATTTGTTATTTTTCTTTTTTTTTTAGGCACTAAGCAGTCTTCCCCAATCTCACCACTGACCACTCAAAAACCGCGTTTGTGTTCAGATTAAAATTTCCCGCGTCATAGTAGAATTTACGCTGTGGCGACAGCGATAACCCAGTGTATTCAGTTAGATGACACAAAAATAAGTTTGCTTTTCAGTTAAACTTCAATGGCCACAGAACCTAGCTACGACCAAAAAATTACATTAGCAATCAGTACCATATGGTACCCTACTTTTCTACTAGAAAAGTAGAAAATCTCTGAACAGTAGGTGTATGGGGAAGTAAATGAACTATTAAATTTTGTACTACTTACTGTTTATGTTACAATATTCAAAACTATCTGAATACTGTAAAACTAAGCCATGGCTTTGGCTGTTATAAGTCTTTCCTGGAACCATTGACTTCAAGCAAAAACTTGGCAAGATTCAGAAATCCGGTTTTACGCATCAGTAGTATGATATGCGAATACGGGAGCAAATTGCGCATGGAAACAGTGACTCTTGGCAAGAGCGACGGTGGGGGAGGTGTCGTTACCGTGTTTAGAATGTGACAGGTAATATTTGGGTCCTAGGGTTTCAGAATTAATGAGTGCAGTAGCGGAAGTAGGTTGCATTGGTATATATATTCAAATGATGTTTACATTATTTGAATAATGTTTACATTATTTGAATATATGTTTCAAAGTCAACTTGGGCCAAGGAATATTTGCATTGGTATTATAAGTACGGTGGGACCTTTAAGGCATTTTTCCTCCTGCATTTTTGTGTCCCGCACATTTCTCAGTGGTTGAAACCCACAAGTTGAAACTCGCGAAAATGACGTTTATTATTTTGCCGTAGTAAAAAAATAAATAAAAATCAGATAAAAAATCAGTAAATAGAACATCAAGCTTGTGGTTGACCTTCTGTACTAGAAGGATACACAGTTTTGAGCGTGTTCCACCCTTCTAACAACAGTAACTGTTAGTTAGTATCTCCATTCCATCCTCACGAAAAGTTACTACCCTGGTCGACCGTTCCAACCTTCTCGAAATACTAACTATTTGCTTACCATTTTCGGGAGCGTAGTAACTACGCATCTTAGTAACGTGATTGGTCGGATTCCTCCCTGGCATTATATTCTGCTGGCAAATAGAAAAATCGTTCCAGCCATGACGGTATAAAAATAAAACTCGTGATGTCATGCGTAGTAACTACGGTAAGTAGATGGAACACGCTCACAGCCTCGTCGAGGGATCGCAGAAAAACGCGTTAAAGCACAACTCTTACTAGAAAAATGATCCTTTCACTACAGTAGAGGTATGCTTATTTGAACCCTTTTTTACTGCTCCACTACTTTGGCTTTGTTACTTCTCTATAAAAAGTAAAATGGACAGGTAACAGTTTCAGGGACTATTTCAGGGATACCCTGCCACAAACTTGAAGTAGAAATTCAACAAACTTTCTTTGATTTTGAATTTAGTAAAAATGTCCTTCCTCTTTTGAAGGCATCTGTAGGTCGGACCGCCATCTTCTCCATTGAAGGTGCGTTCCTTGTGGCAAACTGTTCAAATTATAAAAAGCAGACCAGGTGTCAGTTGAGTCACTTTCGGCCGTGAATTAGCAAAATGTCCAAAAAGTGACAAAAGCGCGAGTGGTTATTACAAGTATTCATAGTACAAAAATGCCTGGTTTGGGTTTTAGTTTTTTCTTCGGCGATCGTTCATATAAGCATACCTCTACTTTACTGTATGAAGTGATTCAGAAGATCGTCATTCGAAAATTACTTTCCACCTATATTTAGCGATTTTCTTGTTGGCGCTTGTCGACTCTATCCAGCCTTCCTGCTCTCTGACGCGGCGGCGGCCGGGCGCAATTCATTTGAGAACTGACCGCGCCGTGGTTAAAAAGTGGGGAAACTAAGCAATTAAAATAAGTCAAAACGGAAGATTCTCATATCCTTATGTGTGAAAAAGTTGTCAGTGGACGTTGAAGATTCCGGTAAACTTTGCGTTGTTGGACGGGCAAAACTCGGCACGACCGGAAAAGCGCTAAACATTTGTAGGCACAAAATGAAACAATGGAGAAAGGTGACGATTTTAGAAGCTTATAATTCCATAAGGAAGCTAGGTATATTATAAATGAGAGAATAAGCAAGAGGTGTCCTTAGTGCTGCGAATCCTTACATTCATGTGCTGACTGTCGCTTGGAGACCGGCCTTTGAGTGCTCATAGGAACGCCGTTCACCGATTATCGGGAATGGAAGTTGGCAGAGCGTGCTCCTTTAACTACGGAATGGAAAACGACATAGAGATAGAGAGAGCTCGGTATATTTAGAAACTATCATAACATAATTAAACTCAGTTTCTTACAAATTATAATTAACAAATATATAAATAACAAACACATACTACGATTCAGCATTGAAAACCGAAGTAAACAAGGGCACAGCATACGCAATAATCCGTTTTATTATTTTTCAGAATGGAAAGGGAAAAGGAGGAAATAGAACGCCTGCGAAACATGACTGAAGAACAGCGAAGGGCCGAATTGAGGAATAACCCGAAACAGATTACCAACAAGGCTATGAAGGGCAAATACAAGTTCCTCCAAAAATACTACCATCGCGGTGTCTTCTATATGGATAAGGATGAAGAGGTTCTGAAGCGGGATTTCTCTGCGGCAACGTTGGAGGATAGATTCAACAAGCAGGTTCTGCCCAAGGTTATGCAGGTAAGCCGACTTAAGCATTTGTCAACGTATTATTTTATTTTATTTACTATTATTGTATTTTGTAAATATATTATTATATTTATGTCTCGCTTTTTAATTACAACACTAAATCAAATATATTAAATGAACAAGTTAGTATTCTCAGGGACCCATAAATTTCCTGTAATGTTTCCTTACAGGGGGCCAGTCATTTCGTATGCTTCTATGTTGCCCGAGCCTGAGCTAGTTTCCAAAAATTCCGCCTGGGTCGAATCGGCGTTCTTGCTCAGATAGAAAAAATTTGTTCCCACAAGTTTCAAAGAACACAGAAGCCGTCGGCAAATCGAATCGGGTTCTTTTTATACACAAGAAATGAAATCCTGCAAAAATTTTTCGGGCAAAACACTGAAGAAATCGAATTCTGCATGCTTTTGTTGCTCCTCAGTAATCCAGAAGAAATAATTTTTTAATGTTTTTGTCGAGCGTTGGTCGACTCGTTGGCACATCGGGTTCTTTTTATACGCAAGAATGGTAATCCTGCAAGAAATCGAGTCCTGTATGCTTTTGTCGTGCCTCGGTAATCCAGAAGAAATAATTTATTCATGTTTTTGTCGGGCATTGGTCAGCTCGCTGGCACATCGGGTTCTTTTTATACGCAAGAAAGGAACTCCTGCAAACATTTGTCGGTCAAATGAAGAAATCAAGTTCTGCATGCTTTTGTCGTGCCCAGTATTCCCGAAGAAATAATTTTTTAATGTTTTGTCGGGCGATGGTCGACTCTTCGGCACATCGGTTTTTATGGCACTTGAGCTTACTCAAGTGCCATATAGCGATTGTAATTTCTGTCCGTCAGTCGGTCTGTCGGTCCCGGTTTTGCTAGTTCGGGCACTTCCAGATAAGCTAGGACGATGAAACTTGGCAGGCATATCAGGAACTGGACCAGATTAAATTAGAAATTGTCGCTTTCTCGATCCGACCATCTGGAGGGGAGTGGAGGGAGGGGGAATCCGGAAAAAATAGGAAAAATGAGATATTTTTAGCTTACGTACGGGTGATCGGATCTTAATGAAACTTGATATATGGAAGGACTTCGTGTCTCAGACCCTCCATTTTAAATCCAGACCGGATCCGTTGACACTGGGGGGAGTTGGAGGGGGAAACCGGAAATCTTGGAAAACACTTAGAGTGGAGGGATCCGGATGAAACTTGGTGGAAAGTACAAGCAAAAGTCCTAGATACGTGACTGATATAACCGGAATGGATCCGCTCACTTTGGGGGAGCTGGGGGGGGGGGGGGAGAAGTCCGAATTTGTAGTGATCCCGCCAGTTCCGTGCTTCCTGATGTGCTGGGACGATGGAAATTTACAGGTATGTCTGGGACCCGACCAAATTAAATAGGAAATCGTCAATTTCCCGATTCGACCATCTGGGGGGGGGGGGGAGTGGAGGGAGGGTGAAGCCAAAATTTGAGGTATTTTTAGCTTGCTAACGGGTGATCGGATCTTGATGAAAATTGATATTTAGGATGACCTCGTGTCTCAGACATCTCACTTTAAATCCGGGCCGGATCCGATGACACTGGGGGGAGTTGGAGGAGGGAACCGGAAATTTTGAGAAACTCTTAAAGTGGAGGGATCGGGATGAAACTTGGTGGGAAAAAACAAGCACAGGTCCTAGACACGTCATTGACATAACCGGACCGGATCAGGGCACTGTGGGGGAGTTGGGGTGGGGGTCCGGATTTCTAGCGATCCCGCGAGTTCGGCATACTTCCTGATGTCCTAGGGCGATGAAACTTGGCTGGTATGTCAGGGATCCGAACAGATTGACTTGAGAACAGCCGTTTCCGCGACCCGACCATCGTGGGGGGAGTGGGTGGATGGGGAGTCCGGAATCTAGTGGCGTGCATAACTTTTGAACGGGTGATCGGATTTGAATGAAACTTGTCTGGTGAGCTATCGCCTCGGACGTTCAGTGTCACGTCCGGGTCGGGTCCGATACCTGTGGGGATGGGGGGGGGGGGGGTGGAAAACTCAAGAAACTCTAAAAGCAGAGGGATTGGGACGAAACTTAATGGATGGAACAAGCATTAGGCCTAGATGAAATTGACGGAGCCAGATGGTTTCGGGGCTCTGTGGGGGGAGTTGGAGGGGGTTTCCTGGAATTCCGGTAGTCGTGAGTTAGAATAGTTCCAGATGTAAAACGACAACGAAACTTTGCAGGCATATTAGCTACCCGAATTATCTTGACTTAAGAACCTG
This sequence comes from Branchinecta lynchi, assembly GCA_023053575.1. Classification (NCBI taxonomy): domain Eukaryota; kingdom Metazoa; phylum Arthropoda; class Branchiopoda; order Anostraca; family Branchinectidae; genus Branchinecta; species Branchinecta lynchi. The sequence goes on from JAKZAP010000016.1 coordinate 6,180,699, forward strand.
ACACAACATACCCCCGGAAACTTCCGTTCCTAGATCCGAGCATTTTTGGGGGAGCAAGAGAAGAGAAATATGGAAATTGACTTCTATAAATTGCGAACGAGTGGTCTGATTCGAGTGAAACTTCGTGGGTGATACGAATCGATGGCCTCGACATGTAAAACATGCGTTCGAACCATATGCGACCACGATTAGGGGAATTGGGGGTGGTGGGACTTTTGACATGCACAAAAACCAAACGGATGGACCGAATGAGATGCAATTCGACAGTGCCGAGTTTATGCGGCCTAGATTTGTTATTTGGCGTCCGGGCCGGATTCGGCCAAGGTAGGGGGGGGTACTGGAAACTTGCAGATAGGCTATGCTCCAATTTCAGTCAAACTTGATGGACAGGAACAGGGAATTAAGAGATTGGGCCCGAACCGGCTCCGACAACGTTGGTGGGAGGGGGGGGGGGGGGGCGGGGGGGGGGGGGGGGGTACCGGAACTTTCCAAAAATGCTCAGATTCGAGTGAAACTTGATAGATGGTATAAACGAAGATGGTTTAGGTGGTCGATTTTTTTTATTCCAAACCAGATTCGGCCACGGTAGGTGGAGATAGAGTGAGTACCGGAAATCGTGTAGCACGTCTAGGTATCAAACAAATGGATTTATTGGGATGAAAGTTTGAACAGTAATGTGCATTTGCTACAGACAATCGAGACGATGCCGGAACTGCTCGGAAATGAGTGAAACTAAATATCCTATTTCTATTTCCGAACCGCATTTTTGGATGGCGGGTGTATTTTGTGACGTTCTCATCTACTTTCTTGTACAGCCTACTCGTACAAGTGCCATATGAGCTCGTAGCTCTTGTTTTTTATGCGCAAGAAAGGAAATCCTGCAAACATTTGTCGGTCAAAACAATGAATAAATCAAATTCTGCATGCTTTTATTGTGCCTTGATAATCCAGAAGAAATATTTTTTTTAGGTTTTTGTCGGTCAACTCGTCAGCACATCAGGTTCTTTTATACACAAGAAAGAGAATCCTGCAAACGTTTGTCGGGCAAAACAATGAAGAAATCAAATTCTGCATGCTTTTAACGTGCCTCGGCAATCCAGAAGAAATAAGTTTGTATGCTTTTGTTGGGCATCGGTCGACTCATCGGCACATCGGGTTCTACTTGTACGTAAGGAATTAAATTCTGCAAACTTTTTCGGGCGCATCCGGGAAGTTCAAGTCTTATCGGTCCAAGGCGTTAATTTTACACGTAAGAAATCAAGTTCTGTACAGTCTAGTCGATCAAAACATCAATCAAATCAAATGCTCGATGGTTTTGTCAGGCGTCGGTATTTTCGTCGGCACATCAGGTTCTTTTTCCACATAAAAAATCAAATTCTGTAAATGTTTATCGGGTGAATGCCGAAAGACCACAAGACAACTTAATCACACATTGTCAATGGCTGCATCTTTGACACAACACAACTCTTCATTCATGCACAAAAATGATTATATACAGATAATACCTTTCTGTATGAGCCATCTTCCCTCAGGACTATTCAGCATGCCACCAGGTACCTAAGCTAGGACAAAAGATCCAGGATACTCTTCCATTGCAGAGAAATAATATTCCCTAGTTCAGCACAATAGCTGCGACAAATTTTTTCTATCTGGATAGTAGGGTATTTTATCCCCGTGGGTATTTCTCGAACTATCTGGCGCTCGGATCAAAAATCTCCTAATGACTGGCCCCCTGTAAGGAAACATTACAGGAAATTTAGGGGTCCCTGGTATTCTTTGATTCATTAGATTCAAGTGCATTGTTGATGGGATTTTTAACTCTAATCAGTTTGAATACTCAGAATTTCTTAGAGTTATTTCGAGGAGAAAGCCTTTTCTCTTGCTTTTTATTATTATTATTGATTTTGTAAACACAGTCGATAACTAGAATTAGTTTACGTACATGTTCTTGCAAGGCGTTCCTTGAATTGCAGAGCAAAATAGCACTAAGGAGTAGGGCCAAGATCTATGATTTCCATGCTTCGCAAACGGGCCATACTCGGAGCGCCGCCCATTACGCTTGCGGCATTTAAAGCGAGACGAACTTTCGGTCTTAGAAATTTCTAGTAAAGCTAAGATGCGGTCAGTACTCATCGTGGAAACAAGGAAGGTTGTATCATTTTTTTGCTGTGTTCAGGATATTAAGTTACTGAAGCCAGGTGCACAACTGTTGAGTTTAAGTAGGGACATACTCTATCGCTATTGGTGCTAGTGGCGCTGCTATTCGAGTGTGTCACTATTTTCAGGTCTTGGCGCTACGGCGCTATTATGCTCTGCTTGAACGGAAGCAAACTTGCCTGTGACAGTGTTTGCTCGGAACCTGTTCCGTAGCTGGCTTGCACGGTAACAGAAAGACAATTGACCCATTTTCTTGTTTATTTTCTTGTGTGCTTATGGCTTCAAGGAATGCTGACGGGCAGACCGTAAGAACGAAACTAAAAAAGAAGATGTCTTCAAATTATACTACCGAGTGGACAATTTTTACGTTGCACCAATACCATTGTGTATTCAAGATATCTGTACGATCCCCATGAAAGAGACCAAACCCAAGTTCATATTTGTTTATTTATTTCCCTCAGAACTGAGGAGGGTAAAACAATGTATAAAACAGAACTATGCCTAAACCATCTGGTCCATTCAGTGACACATAATAAAAATTGTAATTATTATTATTTTATTTACGCACTTTATTGTTCACTTGTTAAAAAAATGGGTACAAGTTGTGGGTTTGGAGGGCTACCCAAGCTTTTTAATAAAAGTTGGTCATCTTTTTCTTCAAAATTAAAAGTGGATCTTTTACATTAGAATTAGAAATGTTTGTTCTAAACGGGTTAGTCAGCTAATAGTTTTATCCAGCAATATTCCGACTCTTTCAGTTAAACTTTAACGAGTCTATTTCTTTTTTTCAACACATATCGAAGTCAGAACACAAAAGTATTCTAGAGTTTTTGTAGACATGGTCACTACGGAAAATTTACGGTAAGACCTCGGAAATTCCGGTAAACTGAAAAGTTCCGGTAAAACTTCGAAAAATTCCGGTGATTCTGAAGCCACCCCCCCCCCTCCCCGCTCCCCCTATTAGGAAGTTGTCGGGACGTCCCTGTTTGCAATATAACACACTTCGGAGTTGTCGGGTCACTCATATCGTTTGGTCTGTAATACTTGAATAATCTACGGAATTTACAGCCTAAACAACCAATAGTCTACACACATTCTCTAACCGCAACCATGAGACACTGCTGTAGTAAAGGATGATAGGATATTTCTTGCACAGCTCGAAGGCAATGGCAACACAACATAACCATCAATTGATATTTTACAGAGACCTTTCTCTATGCTTTATTGCCAGCTTGAGGAATCTTGCTGAACTCTTAATAACCGCAAGACATTCATTCCTCATCATTCTCACCATCTATTCCTTTTCGTAGACGCTATATCGAAACATGTCATGCTTCAACTCATCCAACTCACTTACTACATGTATACATCAAATGAACCACTTCTTTGTTAATGTCTCCACACATACTCCTCAGGGGAATCGAAGGGAAGGGCGAGAATACAGGGAGTCACTCCACGCGGACTCCGCGTATAGAAACAGCGAGAACACCGGGAATGCTTCCAAAATGGATTTTGTTTGAAAATAAAAATATGCAGTTGAAGAAATTAGTCTAGATCCACTTTATTTTTGGTTTTTGTCTATTCTGATTGTTTTTAATTATTTTTACGTTGCAATAACACCAGTAAAATTGATTCCTTGCCTAATCTGAAAGGGAGTCCTTTTTTATGATGGTGGTGATAATCGGAGCATTCCCCGTCTGTGGAGACTCGCCAGAATACGTGGAGTGAGTCCCCGGGACAAACAAAAACGCTAGAATTCCTCAATTGGAGTCCTCGGGGAACGGCGATAATACGCCTATAAGGCAGAAGTCATGCAGTTGCTGCTGTAAGGTTATTTGGACTTTCTCTTGATTGACTTTTTCCTATCTAGGTAAAAAACTTCGGCAGGAGTGGGCGGACCAAGTACACCCATCTGGTGGACCAAGATACAACTAATGGTGACTCGCCTTGGGTATCAGAGACTTCCATGAACCTCAAATTCTACAACCAGAGTGCAGGCGGAATGAAAAGCAATTTTGAAAAACCTTCTGCCAAGAAGCGAAGACCAAATCCACAGTAATGCGGAATGCACAATTTATGTGGAAGCGAACTATAGTGAGAACATTGAGAGAGGGAGTAGAAACTCTGTAGAGAGCTGCGGAAGAGTTGAAACTAATCCGTAGTGTTGCGGAAACTGCGGATGGGGAGCGGTTTGTGCGGAGACGTTCAATACAAAAGAGAGTGCTAACGGAAAGTGGAGAATGTGGAAAACCATGCCCTCAGTAGAAAGCAGTGAGCTGCGGAAGAGTTGAATCTAATCCGTAGTGTTGCGGATCGGGAGCGGTTTGTGTGGAAACGTTCGATACAAAAGAGAGTGCTAACGGAAAGTGGAAAACCATGCCCTCAGTAGAAAGCAGTGAGCTGCGGAAGAGTTGAAGCTTATCCGTAGTGTTGCGGAAAACTGCTGATCGGGAGCGCTTTGTGCGGAAACGCTCGATACAAAAGAGAGTGCTGAAAACCATGCCCTCAATAGAAAGCAGCGTAAAACAGTTTTGCTGAACGGGTGAAAGCAAGAACGTGTGGATAGAGATTGGAAAGCGCGGAAGTCGATTGTTGAAAAGTGATAGTTTAGTAGGTGATCGCCCATCGAACGACAAACTTCGGCACGCGAAATAGATAACTTGATCACAAATACACTGGAATGCTGTCACGGTGCAGGAAGAAAAATACTGCTGAATCCACAGTAGCCCGTAAAGCGGAAGGAATGGCCCCCACCCCAGCCCGACTCTGGAGGCTATTTGCAAAACTAGATTGAATTTAGTATAGACTATAGCTACATTTTTGCAGATACCATAGTATCTGATATCACGGTCTAAAGTCGTTTTTGCAGTTATCGTTGTATCTGATACCACAGTCAAAAGGCATTGTTGCAGTTATCGTGGCGTCTGATATTCAGATACCACGGCCGACTGTGGTAACTAATCTTGGTAGTTGACACTTTCATAAATTTTTGTCAAATTGGTGGGAAAGAAATTTGACACTTAGTGATTTGACCGATATATATATATATATATATATATATACGTGTATTTAAAAGCCAGTGGCCATATACACAAATACACGATATCAGTGTTCTCTTGGGATGACTTCGAAAAGCGCTATTCCGGCAATTGTAACTGCAAAAACGACTAATTGCAAATCCAGTTACCGTGGTAACAGATACCATGGTATCTGCAAAAAAGCAACTTATTTCGGTTTTAGTGAAGCTGGCTCTGCCGAAATAGCTTTGGGAGTCGCGCAGCTCGTAGAAAACAATACCTGTTGAGAATACCTCCGAAAGAATACCTATGAGGGGATAATGACACGTGATCCTTCTTGGACACCCGGAAATGACTGGTGATTTCTTTAACCAGTCTCACTCTCCAGACCAGAAGATATCGACGCATATAGACCTGTAAAAGTTACGTTGGATTTTAGTATTCGAACACTTGGTTGAGTTTCTCAGGTAAGTCTAGGCCCGATGCTTACCTGGCTTGTGAAAAAATCCACACAGCGGCCAACCCGCCAATGCTGGTGTTCGTTTTAAAATGTTTTGGTTTACCTTTTCGAAGAAATATCACAGAAGAATTGAGCTTACGGATGTCACCTAGGAAGAGCTAGGGTCTATTACGGCGTTTTACTACTACACAATCTAAAAAAAATAATACCTACCAAATATAAACTCAAGTCCGTACTAATAAGGACGTGCGTTCCAGACGAGACGCATTTTCAAGCGCAATCAGCAGCTATTTCATTTTCTTGTGAAAACCCTGCGAGACTGTGGAGACTATCAAACTTTCGGTCGGTAGTGTAGCTAAGGGAAAAATCAGCTGCTGTTTCTCTCTCGTCTGAACAGGCTCTGTACTGAAAAGTATGGTGGAAGAGCCAAAAGAATATCTTATACGGGAATATATCGCTGGATAACAACAGTATTACATACCTTTTCGAACTGTTGGCACATACAAAAATCAATAAATGGATCAAATCGTCCTGCGAAATTTTGAAAAACACGAAAGGTCATCTGAACGCACAGCGTCTAGTGCTCTGATAGTCATGTTGATCCAGTGTGTTTTTGCTTCCGGATGGCATGTTGATAGCATGTGATATGATATGATATTTATTTGTCTTAAAAGCCCAAAGGCCATAACAAACACACATAAATAACAACATGTAAATACAAAAGTAAACGGTCACACTACTACACTAAACCCCACTCAAACACTTTTCCCTGTGCAGACTAGCCACTCTGAGGAACCTCCCCAGGTTTCTTATACTAAGAAAATCCCTACTCCGCATAATATTTAACAACCAATTCCTCCAATGAATCCCACCCTTAAAAATGTCCTCCCTCAAATCCTCAATTTCATTACATCCACATATAAAAATTAATTAGATCCTTATCTCCCTCACTGCACATTGGACAAAAGTAAGGACCAGATTTCTCCCGAACACTTCCCAAATACTTTCGTCTTCCACCAAGTGGCAATCCATCTGTCCTCATATTTAAAATTAGTTTCATTTCCTTTTTTTTAGACCCGCTTTAAAATAAATTTATTCACCCCAAATCTCTTTAGCCTCTGCATACAAACTCAAGGATCTACTATCTCTTATCCTAGCTAACCAAATCTGGATTTCTTGGTCAATTAACCTACTACTAACTTCTTTTGACACAAATCCTAACTCTCTCTCCGGCCCCCCCCCCCTCTATTCCACATTCCAGCAAGTACACCACGCGTTTTCTTGGGACAACTCACCATTTTTTTTTTACAAACCTCTCAGAAAATCCAGCGTGGGAGGTATATTCACATAATGCATAAAACAGATGTGTCAGCTACGATGATTTAGCAGCGATATTTCGGCCCTTCTTGGCAAGGGTCCTCGTCAGGCTGGCAATCTTCAGCGTCAACGTCGGGGAAGGAAACCGACCTGCAATAAATAATCCATTGAATACGCATTTTTTATGCATTATTTGAATATCAAAGTCAGCTTGGGCTCAAGGAATATTTAGGTATGAGTTCTTGACAATACGATACAGACTATTTTAAAAGACCTCTGTCCTGGGCTTTCAAGACAGGCGTATTGGCTGTCTCAGCAGCGGCTACTTCATCTGTAGCAAATTCCGCGGGGCGAGGTTTGTGAACTATCTGGAATGCCCATGGAATAGAACTTATTGATCAAATTGTATTATTATGTGAAATTGTGTTATTGTTAATCAAAAGCTACCGCCGAATTTGACCTTATCGTCGTTTCAAATAAATAAAATAGTCGCTTTACCATTTTTGTATTTTTCAATTCAATTCATTTATTTGTATCCACCAAAGCTGGCGAGTAGAAAAAAATATAATGAAATTCACACAATCGGTCTACAGACTAATAACTAGACCATATACTTTCATAAAAACACTACGACATTTAAAAAAACAATTAGCCTACACCATCCTAAATGAAGTCTACCTAACACTTTAACCAAAATACAATCAACGCAACGCATCGGACGAAGTGTGCTTTTTGTCGTAAATAACACTGAAGGGGACTAGCTTATCGGTTATGGTACAACTCAACAAAAGCTGGAACAAAACTTTTTCTACATCTCTCATGCAAAGGGGCCACGGGTGTTAGTTCGGGGATTTCTCTCCTTATTACATATGGGGGAATAGAAAGGCGGGAGGATATTACATAGCCGGGAAACCGCTTCTTTATCTTGTGGTACATCAGTACGTTTGTGCTTGGCTATCCTTTTCTGATTTTGTGCCTAGGCAAAGCCAAGTCGTATCGACGCCGCTTTCAAACGGATTACGTTTTCTAAGGCGGAGTGATCGGGGGATAAAATTCTCCTCTTAGACGTCCAACCTTCTAGTACTAAAAATATAATTATAAGTAGAACGTTCTTATGTCGTAGAACTAGATTTTCAGAGGATTTCGTCTATAGTCAAAATATGGTATGGGGCAGCAGAACCAAGATGCCGGTTTTGTTGTGCTTCACGTGAGAATTTAGAACCATCACGCCTGTATCCAAATAGACACAAATGCTTGGATGTAGAACCAAGTATTTACTGGTGTAGTTGAAATGTATGGATAGAGTTAAGACTCAGTTGACTATAAAAGGGCTGTCGTTTTATTTATACTATTCTCGCCCTCCGCCAAAGTTGAAGAAGTGTCTGCCAAGTATTCCTTCAGCACAGTCGAACCATTTCAGTAAACCTTTTGGGGAGGATGGTGCAAAAATTAGTTGGGCCCCCATCCTATTTATATTTATATTACCTTTTTAAGGTGGAATGGTGGGAGGGGGGGGGGGGATAAAATTCTGCTCTCAGACGTCCAACCCTCTAGTACTAAAAATATAAAGCGTTGCTGCGCCTTGGTTCGATTCCATAGCGTTATCTGTAGAACAGGTTGTGATCTTTTCATAACAAGACCAAAGGTTTCGACGGGATCCCAAAAATGTTATAGTTGATCCAGACAAATGGGTCTTATAGATATCCGGTCTTCGCCAGACTCCTTGAACATCTTTACTATTAATATTTAGAAACAGAAGAAGGCCAATGGCTAATCATCTGAGAAAACCAAGTTCAGATATGGATTCAGCATATGTGTGTTACCCCTACGCTATACGTCATGTCTACTTTGACGAAATTCTTCAAATCTTCCTGCCTTACTTCTGCCTAATCTCCGGTTTCCACTAGATTCCGGGCGAACTACTTGTCTTGCAAAAACTAAAGCTCAAAAACGAAATCAGCGTTTCTCCTTACCTCTATATCGAACATCTAATTAAATTCAGATAAAACGAATAATATGTCCGGCTAGAAAATGATTGTCAAAAGCGGATTCGGTATGTCTTCTTACCCTGGACTTTGGATAAAACATTTCCTTTTAACAAATTTAATTTTTTTAATTTGTTTGTCCCTTAGTTTGGGGGATAGAACTTTCAGCCCCTAAAGGTTGAGATACATAACCCATCTTCGAACTGGACCCCTCCATTGATCTAAAGAGTCCTCACACCAAGTTTCATCAAGATATATCATTCACTTCTTTTTTTTTCTTTTTTTTTAAATCCTGCGTAGCTTCTTTTTCCATTTTTCCTGTAATAGCTTGAACTGAAACAGTGGCTACGTCTCCACCTCCAACTCAGTGACGTTAATACCAAAAATACCTAACAGTTTACCCTACTTTAACGTCACTTACACTTTCATCATAACATAAATTTTATTTTCACATTTTCCAAAATCTAAAAAACGAAATACCTTAAAGTTTTCAAACCTTCCCTTTTCCTATCAAACATTCTCAAATAATCTAAAATACTTTATTATTTACTTTTTCTCTAAATCCTATACAAACCTCTTCTATTATATCCTACCTAATATACCTAATATATCCTACCTAACAGACAGACAGACGGACCACTTTTATGAAGTCATAGGCATCCCTCCAATTACGTTTTGAGAACACCAAAAACTGAAAATTACAACTAGAACGTGGTTTACATATTTCTGAGTCACCGGTTACTGCGCTAAACGGATACGTCCGCTGAGTTTTGTTCTTCTGTAGGCTATTTCTGATCCGGTGATCATCACAGGTTCGTTTTATATCTTTTTTTTTCAATCAATAAAATTTATTTCCAAATAGCTTGAAGCCAGAAGAGGAATAAAATATTTTCGAAATACACAAAAACGAAAAAAATTAATTTATCTACAGTTACAAGATATGACCGGAAATAAACAACGGGATGAAACTATGTAAGAATTGGGCAGAAGACCTAGCAGGGTATGAAGAAAACTGATTTTCTCCGTATCCTGCTAACTTGAGCCTGAAGAGGACCCTTGCTCTTAGCCGACGCATAACAAGAACAAAACTCAGCTGACGCATCCATGTAACGCAGTCAGCATTTGCTGAAGGAGGCCAGGTCATGCGGACCTTGCTGATGACGTGGAATTCTCTTTGGACTGGCCTGACCCTTTTTCCACTACTAGATCGATCAATAAAATAGGGAATGGATTTTCATGTATGTCCTAGGGCTTAAACTCATACTTTCGGGAGATGGTGGGTATCAGGAGGTCAAGGCCGTATCCAGGGGGGGGGGTAGGGGGTTGCTCCCCCCCCCCCCCGAAACATACAAAAATACTCAATTTTAGAGGCTTTTCCCTCTGATCTATGTCTTTTTTTCACTTTTTTGTGCGACCCGCAGGCAACCCCAAGGGACCCCCCCCCCCCCCCCCCCCCCCGAAATAAATTCCTGGATACGGCCCTGCAGGAGGTATTACGTAATAGGTGGGATGGTATAGCCTATATCGGGAATTTAGGGACTTACTCTCTATAAAGTTCAATCGAATAGGGCTGAGGTCCGACAGTCTAGTTACACTTAACTTATTTACGCAAATAGGCCTGAAACCCGGATAAAAATGCGTTACTTCGTTTGTCCGCTATCAACAGATAATCGGTTTCATCGAATGAACTTATCTTTCCGGATTTGTGGTACCGCTGTGTGCGTGTACCTTTATGATTGAGATGTTTAGCAAGTACGAAGGTAAGCCATTGTCGAAGAATAACAGTCGCATAACAAAAAGACGACTTATCAGCACTTCTCTACTTCCTTCATCCATATATATATATATATATCGTTTATTGGCAGAAGGAAGCTAAGACAGGAAGTTTCGATCAGTTTCGTCAAAACAACTATGACTTGTAGGGGTAAACACACATGCTGTATCCATATCATATCATGCTGTATCCATATCATATCTGAACTTTTTTTTTTCAGATGATTAGCTATTTCGCCTTAATCTGTTTCTGAATTTGTGTAGTAAAAATGCTGAAGGAGCCTGGAGAAGACAGGACCCAATTGTCTGGATGAGATATTTAATTTTTGGGATCCCATCGAAATCTTTGTTCTTATCATTTTTATTTTGCTCAACATACTCAGGCAAGATTGATCTGTGAAGTTCAGAATTTAGACATATGTGGCCAAAACTTGATGTTAAATGGTGCCTACGTTGCTCAAGGGAAGGGAGACCGAGACTTGAAAGGCTCTCTTCATAACTAACTTACACTGGGACCAGGATATCTTAATTGCTCTTTTCTGGATCAGCTCCAGTCTTCTGGATTGCTCCTTAGTTAAACCGGGATACCATATTTGGCAGCAGTATTCAAGAGAAGGCCTAGGAAATCCATGAATTTCCTAGCTTAGCGTCCGCAAAACATGGAAATGCAGGCTTTATAATTCTAATTATCCGCGTCTGGGTGAATGCTGGGTTTTCGTGCTAGCAGCGTACAGTCTGAACGTTATCACTAGTCTAGGCGAAAAAATACAAAATCCCTTAGATAAGGCCAAATAATTCAGTGTATTCAAATATCAGATGTAAAAATAAGCTGCCTTTTCAGTTAAACTTTAAGCCTCCGTCCTTTCCCTATTGTTGCACCTTAGTAGGTGACGGTGAAAGACGTGAACCCATGAAGAAATGGGCTTGTTAATGAACATGCAATTGTTCGATATAGTCTCACAACTCTTACGGTTGAATAGCCGAATGCCTAAAAACACAACAGATAATAACATAATATTGGCTGATCACTTGCGTCCGGTTAATTCGGTAGCCTTGATCGTGACTGCTGAGTCACAATTAGAGACAATTGCATCTATTTTTTGTTTGTCTATTTTCAGTTTTAGCAAGTCATTGATCACGTACTCCTTCACATCCAGCTGATCACGAATCATTTGGAATTCTCCAGTAATCGAGGTTTTGAAGGGAATTTCAAAGTTTGCCAACGTTCGGTGAAAGTACGCTATCGTCCAGAATGAATGACAAGTTTCGTCGCTATAGCTTGTCCGGAAGTGTCTGAACTAGCAAAAGTTGGATAGAATGACGAACGGACAGGCAGCACGAACGCTATTTTGCACTTTGTTTACACGGTTTGGAGCCAAGTTTTGATGGCGCTAGTAGATTGTCTTCTGCTGCTGTTACTTCTAGAAAGTTGTATAGTGGGGGTGAGAATACCAGAGGCGTTACTAGCCAAAATGTTTGGGGGAGGGGGGGGGGTCAAGGAATTTACCAACTGGCTGGTCATTTTAACGACCTTTTTTTTGCAGAAAACAACGACTGTTTTAACAAAAAATCGACTGATTTTAAGAACAAGAGCTGTGAGCTCATATGGTAGTTGCAAGGCTTTGGTAAAAGGATGGAAGTAGGAATTTGTGGGTTTGTTATGCTCAATTAATTGTAAGCAAACCCTTGCGATAAAAATGATGATGGACCCTTGGAAATCACGAGAATGTATTGTTTGGTAAAAAAGTTTTGTTTGCACTTGGCTGTGATGATGTGCACTTTAAGGGCGCTAGAAATTCATCTATGATCAAAACCCTTGAGGCAAAAATGATCCTGGGCCCTTTAGGATCATGGGATCAAAAGTAGGCTATTTATTTTTACTTTTCGGTTAAGACACACACTTTAAGGGTACTAGAAAGTCATTTCTAAGCAAAACCTTTGCAAAAATGATCATGGGCTCGTGGGGTCATGAAAATGTAGGTTTTGCTTAAAAGTATTTTTTGTACTTTGCAGTGAAGACGAGTACTTTAAGGGATGGTCGGATCTGGGAAGTAAAAAATTGTAAGCCAATCTTGTCAAGTCTCCAACGTTCAAGCCAAAAGTTCATCGTCGGGGCACATCTGGAAGTACCTTAAAGCGCGGTCAGCGGAATTCCGGACCCCTTCAACTCCCCCCAGAGTGCCCGAATCCGGTCCGGTTCTGTCAGTGATGTATCTAGGGCTTATGCTTCATCTTCCCACCAAGTGTCATCGCAATCGCTATACTCTAAGCGAGCCAACAAATTTCCGGTCCTCCCCTCCCACCGACTCCCCCATATTGATCGGGTCCTGTCCTCACCTGAAATGGGACATCCGAGACATGAGTTCTTTCCGAATATCAAGTTTCATTAATATCCGATCACTCGTTCAAAATTTGGATATTTCTCAAGATTCTGGATTCCTCCTTCCTCCACTCCCCCCCCTCCCCCCCCACGATGATCAAATCGGAGAAACGACTGTTCGTAAGTTAAAATTGTCGAGTCCCTGATATGCCCTCCCTCCAACTCCTCCCACACTGCTCGGATCCAGTCCGATCTTGTCAACTACGTATCTGGGGCTTGTGCTTGTTCTTCCCACCAAGTTTCATCCCGATTCGTCCACTCTTAACATGTCACACGATTTCCGGTCCCCCCCCCTTCTCCCCCCAAAGTCATCGGATTCGTTTTGGACTTGACCTGTGACATCTGAGACACGAGGCCTTTCCAAATATCAAGTTTCGTTAAGGTCCGATTCCCGGTTCAAAAGTTCGACACACGTCAATATTCGGGATTCACCCTCCCTCCACGGTGGCCGGATCGGGGAAGTGACTATTTCCGTATTAGTTTCGTCGGGTCCCTAATATCGGTCATCGGATCCGTTTCGAACTTGACGTGTGACTCTGAGACACGAGGTCTTCCCGAAATATTAAGTTTCATTAAGATCTGATTCCCCGTTCAAAAGTTCTTGAACGTTCTTGATCCCCTCCCCCCCACGGTGGCCAGATCGGGGAAGTGACTTGTTCTAAGCTAGTTTGGTCGGGTCCCTAATGTGCCTGCCAAGTTTCATCGTCCTAGCACATCTGGAAGTACCCTAACTCGTGATCACCGGACCGACCGACGGAATATTATGGTATATTATGGCACTTGGCCGGAAGGCAAGTGCCATAAAAAACAGCTGTTTTGAAGAAAATCGACTGTTTCCAAGAAAAAAATCGACTGCTTTTGCGAAAATACCGACTGGTCCAAAACATTTGGGGGGGGGGGCATCCCCCCTCCCCACCCCATATGTGAAGCTGACTTGGTAACATCTGTAACGAGACCATAAGTTTCGATGGGATCGCAGCGGGGAATATTCGTTCATCTTTCTAAGACAGACTGTCGGGTTTTGAAGATGTTCGATCTTTGCCAAACCCCATTCGCGTCTGATAATCATCCCAATAGACTATTGCGAGGATATCAGACAATCAAATTCATTCGTAAACATGCGGTTTGACCAAGATTTCAACCGGACTATCCGTCTGAGGCGAGAACAAATGGTATTTCCCGGTTTACTGTGTCTTTTTCCGGTACATCAACCTTTTCCAACAGTTATACCAATATCAGATTTTTGTTTTGTTTACTTCTACCGAATTTTCGGGTTTCCGGTCAAACTATCTGTCCTATGAGAAAATGAAGTCCTTACATGGATTCAGCTTGTTTACCCGTATATCGATCCTGCAATCGACTTCAGAAAAAACAAGACCTAAGGTTTCGACGGGATCCCAAAAATCTAAGATTTGATCTAGACAATTGGGTCTTGTCTTCGCCAGATCGAGTCTTCGCCGCACTAATCATCTGAGAAAACCAAGTTCAGATACACCTCTATAAGCCATATCTGTTTTGACGATACTGACCAAAACTTCCTGCTTTACTTCTGCCGAATTTCTGTTTTTGGCCGGATTCCGAGCGAAGTACTTGTCCAGCAAAAAAGAACAATTCAGAAACAAATTCAGCTTATCTCCTTATCCCTATAAAGAAGATCTAATAACTTCAAATAAAACTTTAACTTATAAATTTCCGGTTTCAACCGGATTCTGGACGAATTATATGTTCGGGTAATAAATGATTGTCATATGCAGACTCAGTGTCTTTTCTTAGCCCTAAATCTGTCATCTAATCAACTTCAATAAAACTTTCGCTTTAAACAAATTTTCCGGTTCGGCCGGATTCCGGGCGAACTAGTTGTCCGACAAGAAAACAGTTTTCATCGTCGTGTTCAACACGTCTTCTTACCCCATAATCGAACATCTAATCAACTTCTAATAAATTGTTTAATTCTAACCAACTTTCCGGTTTTTACCGGATTCCGGACGAACTACTTACCCGTCAAGAAAATGGTTTTCTCCATCGTGTTCAACATATCTTCTTACCCCATAATCGACTATCACATTAGCTATTTAAAAATAGTTTGTTTGCCCCTTAATTGGAACTCCCACCCCTACATGTAGGGCTACAGAGCCCATCTACGAACTTGACCTTACACTTGACCCAAAGAATCCTCACACCAAGTTTCACCAAATATCTCATTCCCTTCGAGAGTTATCTTGCTGACAGACGGACGGACAGACGGACAACTTTTGCGATGTCATAGGTACCCCTCCACTTGCGTTTTGGGATCCCAAAACCTTACTTCTACCAAATTTCCATTTTTTGCCAGATTCTAGTCAGTCTACTTTTGGCGGGAACACAAAAGTTCAACTATGGATTCAGAGTGTAATCTTACCTTTACATCGACGCTCTGATCGACCAACGTTCAATCTATAATCAACTTCAGATAAGACTTTCATTCTTACCAAGTTACCAACACTATTACCAACTCAACATAAGACTACTTCAGATAAGACTTTCACTCGTACCAACTGTCCGGTTTTCGCCAGATTCCCGGCAAACCACTTGTCCGTCGAAAAAAAGATAGTTCCAAAACAGATTCTGCATGTCTCTGTACCCTATATCAATCCCTTGTTTACGAAATTTCATTTTTTCCCGTATTCGGGGCAAACTATTTGTCCGGTGAGAAAATGAAGTTCAGTTCAGGATTCAGCATTTCCCCTTGCCGTGAAATGAACTGTCATATAAGCTTGTTAAAATGTGTCATCCCGTAATTTAAACCCCCCTCCCCCAACCCTAAATATAGCTCTGCGAATCGTCGAATCATCAACGAACTTGACCTGTACTTTGACCCAATCGATTCTCCCACCAAGTTTGAACAAAATGTCTGGTCCCCTTCGGGAGTTATCGTGCTGACAGACGGACAAATTTTACCAAGTCAGAGGTATCCTGTCACCGTCACGTACTTTTTGGGATCCCAAAAAGTAACTAAAAGCGGTTAAGTCATCTAGGACAGTGGCTCCCAACCTTTTTCGTACGACGTGCCAATGATCAAGGTCCGAAAAGATTGCGTACCACCTTTTTCAGAAAAAGACGATTTTTGGGATCCCAAAACGTAAGTGGAGGGATACCTATGACATCACAAAAGTTGTCCGTCTGTCCGTCCGTCCGTCTGTCCGTCCGTCTGTAAGCACGATAACTCTCGAAGGGAATGAGATATTTTGATGAAACTTGGTGTGAGGGTTGGTTGAGTCGTCGGACCAGTCAAGTTCGTAGATGGGCTTTGTAGCTCTACATTTAGGGGTGGGGGAGGGGATTCAAATTAAGGGACAAACAAAATATTTTTAAACAGCTAATGTGATAGTCGATTATGGGATAAGAAGACATGCTGAACACGATGGGGAAAACCATTTTGTCATCGGACAAGTATTTCGCCCGGAATCCGGCCCAAACCGGAAAGTTTGTTGAAAGTAAAAGTTTTATTTGAAGTTGATTAGATGTTCGATTTAGGGGTAGGAAGACATGCTGAAGACGATGGTGAAAACTATTCTCTCGACAGACAAGTATTTCGCCCGGAATCCGGCCCAAACCGGAAAGTTTGTTGAAAGTAAAAGTTTTATTTGAAGTTGATTAAATGTTCGATTTAGAGGTAGGAAGACATGCTGAAGACGATGGTGAAAACTATTTTCTCGACGGACAAGTATTTCGACCGGAATTCGGCCCAAACCGGAAAGTTTGTCAAAATTAAAAGTTTTATTTGTAGTTGATTAGATGTTCGATTTAGGGCAAGAAGGCATGCTGAACACTTATGTGAAAACAAGTTTCTACCCGGACATGTAGTTCGTCCGGAATCCGGCCAAAACCGGAAAACTTTTGGAAGTCAGAGTTTTATTTCTAGTTGATTAGATAAGCGATTTAGGGGTAAGAAGAGATGCTGAGCCCCTGTGTGACAATCGTATTTTACCCGGACATATAGTTCGACCGGAATCCGGCTGGAATCGGAAAATTTGTTATAAGCTAAATTTCTATTTGAAGTTGATTAGATGTTCATTACTGGGGAAAGAAGATACCCTGATTTCGTCTTTGAGCTTTCTTTTTTCGCCGGACAAGTAGTTCTGGAGTTCGGCCGGAACCGGGAAATTGGCAGAAGTGGCAGGAAGTTTTCGTCAAAACAGATATGACTTATAGGGGTAAACACACATGCTGAATCCAAATCTGGACTTGGTTTTCTCAGGTGATTAGCTATTTGGCCTTAATCTGTTTCTGAATTTTAATTGTAAAAATGTTCAAGGAGTCTGGCGAAGACTGGATCTGGCTAAGACAAGACCCAGTTGTCTGGATCAGATATTGAATTTTTGGGATCCCATCGAAACCTTTGGTCTTGTTATTATCAGAAATTATGAGGCATACGTGTATAAAAATGTACAAAATCAAAGAGGCAATCACTAGAGGCTGCTTTATAGCTAAAATATTTTGTAGCTACTTAAAAATATTTGTGTAGCTGTATGCTTTGTAGCGATAATATTTTCCAGTCAGCCTATTTCTATGTTTGGTACTGACGTTCTCCGTGCTTTCATCAAGCTGCATCGCAAACTTTTTCGTTGGCTTAATTCGCAACCTGAATGACAATATCACTTGCAATGTCTTCGATTCTTCTTGAAACAATATTGTCTGACACAGGAACAGATTTTACGGCAGTAGACTAGCTGTATTGGGATCAACATTATTTCACTGACTTTCGCTATGGCTTGTCATCAGAGGCGTCACGCACAGGTTGACAACACCCCTCCCCCTCCCCCCCCCCCAAAAAAAAGGTCGGCCAGACGATAAAAAGAAAAGAGTCTGCGCGAAGCGCCGCGATTTTTCATAAAAGCAATTATTAAAAAAACAACAAAAAAAAAACAGTCGGTAAAATAACCTGTTGGTAAGTAAGAGTACATTGCCGTTTAAGACACATATTGGCTGGTTATGCCTCTGCTGGTAATATTAGGCTTTCGGCAAACAAAAATGAATGAGGCGAGATTTTGAAGCTACAGACTAGATCGATTTTGCTTCCTTCGCGTACCCCTTGGGGTACGCGCACCACCGTTGGGAACCACTGATCTAGGATATTTTCCGCTATATTTCCTCTCTCTTGGCAAGGGTCCTCTTCAGGCTGTAGGTGAAAGAAAGGAACATGTAAGAAATATCTGAAGCAAAGCCTAGCAACTGTAAATGCCCTATTCTAGGAAATTACTTCTTGGAAATTGCTTGCCAGGAAGGGCGGAAATATTGCTGAAGAATGTCGTCGCTAATTTATCCGTTTTTAATCATTTTTTTGATCCCCAAACGAAACTGACAGGATACCAATGACTTCACAAAAGTTTTCCGTCCGTCTGTGAGCACAATAACTCACGAAGGGGAGGATCTATTTTATTCAGACTTTTGGTGTGAAAATTCTTTGGGTCAAATTTGTAAGTCAAGTTCGTAGATGAGCTCTGTGCCCCCTATTTTAGCGGTGGGGTGGAGTTTCAAATCAAGGGGTGAGCAAAATATTTGTTAAAAGATATTGAGACGGAAAAACGAGGCAAGACGAGACCTCTGTTCTGAAATTCTTCTTCTTTAAGACAGGAACCCTCTTCTTCTTCTTTCTCTGCTAAGAAAAAGAAGGTAAAGTCGTTATTGCATACCATTTTTACTATGTTTAGTATTTTCAGGACCGATACAGCAGTAAATACATCCAACCAGCCCTTCTGAAATCCTTCTTTTATCTTCCTAATTAGCCATCTCGAGAACGTTCTTTCCTTCCTGTATTTACAGGTCCTTTGGCTACGTTCAGACTACCTTTTAACTTTGTCCCAGTTTCTGCTGTCTGTGGCGAGTTGAAACAGGATTTCGTCTATAGTGAAAATATGGTATGGAGTACGGGGCAGCAGAACGAAGATGCCGGTTTTGTTGTGCTTCACGTGAGAATTTAGAACCATCACGACTGTATGTAATAGACATATATGCTTAGATGTAGAAACAAGTATTTACTGGCGTAGTTGAAATTTACGGATAGAGTTAAGGCTCAGTTGACTAAAAGGTTGGTCGTTTTATTTATACTTATCTCGCCCTCCGCCAAAGTTGAAGATGTGTCTGCCAAGTATTCCTTCAGCCCATTGGCACCATTTCAGTAAACCTTTGAGGGACGAGCGTGCAAAAATTAGTTTTGGGCCTCCATCCTTTTTATATTACTCAGACTTAAATTCAGTTTTGAGGTAAATGTAAAGCCTCAAAGTAAAGCCAATACTTTGCATTTTTTCTTTTCAAATCTATTTAGGGGACAGATATAGAGCGTGTTCCATCCTACTTACCGTAGTTACTACGCATGACGTCACGAATTCTGGCTTTTCGCCGTCAAGGCTGGAACGATTTTTCTATTTTCCAGCAGGATCTCACGCCAGGGGCGAATCTGACCAATCACGTTACAGAGATGCGTAGTTACTACGCTTACTACGGTCCCGAGCATGGTAAGCAAATAGTAACTATTAGTTACTATTCCGACAAGGTTGGAACGGTCAGCGTAGTAACTTTTCGTGAGGATGGAACGGAAATAGTAACTATTAGTAACTATTGATAGAAGGGTGGAACACGCTCATAGTTACAGGATTTAAGATTTAAAAATCTAACGGCGACCGTAGCCCCCCCCCCCCACCCCGAATGGCGCCTCTGCTGTAGCCCAAGCTGACATGCGAACCATATTTGACTGTCCTGAACGGTTGTCATCTGATATTTATTCTAGCGATATCTCGGCCCTTTTTGGCAAGGGTCCGCTTCAGGCTCAAGCGAGGTCAAAAGACGTTTTTGCAGTTATCGTGGTGTGTAGCCAGTTATCGTGGTCTGATATTCAGATACCGCCGTCCGACCGTGGTAACTGGTTGTGGTATCTGAAAAAGTCATCTCACTTGCACCATCACCAACAATAGAGCCCAGGATTTTGTCAAATTGGTGGGGAATGAAGTTTGGCACTCAGTGATGTGACTGGGACTTCGAAAAGCACAATTTCGGCAAATTTTCGTTTTTGCAGAGCAGCCGTGGTATCAGATACCAAGGTAACTGCAAAAACGACGAATTGCATATCGAGTTACAGCGGTAACAGATACCATGGTATCTGCAAAAACGCAACTAATATTATCAAGCCTGGTCTTCCAAAGCGAATTCTAGATTATCTTGACAGACATTTATTCTAGCGATATCTCGGACCTTCTTGGCGGGGGTCCTCTTCAGTCTCAAGCGAGAAAATTGGATCGCAGGTTCTCTCTTCTGGTCGAAACTGAAACTGTATATCTCAAACCAAGTCGAGAATGTAAGTTGCGTTTTTTTTTTTATTCACTTCTGTTTCGTCAAAGTTTGTAGTTTGGCTCTCGTTTTGTCTTACTTGCATTTTATTCAGTTCTTGTTTCCGAAAAGTCAAACTACGTCTGCGAGGTAGTTTGTAGTTTGAGCTCCGTAGTTTCAGGTTCGAATACAGCAAATGGAATGGACAAATAAAACGGCTTTTAAGCGAAATTACGCCGAAACTACATAAAAAAAAAACGAATCTATAGTTAAGGGTTCCGGAAACAAGAGCTCAATATCACACTTGTGTAGTCAGCTTGGGCTGAATATTTGGCAAATATTTGTATCTACCTTTACTTAACTTCACTAAGTGCATATTTCGACCCAGATTTTCCCCTTTCGACCTTAGCATGAGTTATTATTTGAAGTATCATTGCGCAATATTCGCACTAAATACTAGAAAATTGTTAGGCCGATTACTGGTTAATAATGAAACAAAGAACCCTAATTTAGGCACTTTTCGCAATCCTTGAATCCTTCACCTGACTGGCACACCTAGCTTTCAATGATTTGGTATTACAAAGAGCGTGTGGCAATTAATAAATTGCACCTGTCAAATACCATAAGCTTTGCACGAATTGTTTCAGTTGATCATTAGCCGGTCTCCTGTTAGGAGTGACATACGATTCGAATTTTACTTTTGGATGAAAAATGGGGTTAAAACCTAAGGTATGGTAGAATATTATTATAGAGGCATGATAAGCATTGAAGCTTTTAGACCTAGAGGTGTAATGCAGGCTACGATGATTTTTTATAGTTTGCCCACTTAGCTCTTACTGATAGTCTTATTATTTTCGTGTCACACAGGTCTTTCGCTTTTTAAAAACACTGTAGCATATTTTTGAGTGATAAGCTGTAATAAGCCCATTTAGCTAGGTTCACTCGAGTCTTTAAAGGACACCTGAATGAAGAGTACCAATATATCATTCGTATCTGTATGCCTTCCGTTAACATTGCCTGCAGAAAACCCAATCCAAATACTAAATAGTGTTTCCAACCTACGATTTTTGCTCCATTTTGTGTCTGTCCTTATTTCGATACCGAACAACTTTAGAAATGAACAAATGTCTCCAATCAACCCTTCTTCTGGAATATTTTTTAACCAGGTTCGCCGAAGAAATCTAGAAGAAATTCCAATACATTTTTGACATTTTTGTCTTGGAGTCTACATGTGCAAACCTCCAGAAACGAACATCCCTATTTTAAAAATGTCTCGCTCAGAAGAAGAAAGCTCTCCGTGGCCATGTCTGTAAATGCATTCTCCATTGTGTATTCAAGTATGGTTTCATTGTTCAGGTGTCCTTTAAAGAAATAATCTAAAACATTATTTGTCTTCAAACAAACGTCTTATGCAAAATACGCCAACAAGTTTCATTTGCGTCTCTGATGATTAGCATATGATAATTATTGGCATAATCATCAGTGAGAAAGGTTGGGAAATACCAAACGGTGGTGACATAGCTTTTAGTACAGGTTCGACTAGATACTATGCGTTTGAACTAGAAATATGTTAGAACCACATGGCCAACGCAGCAAACCCTTCTGTAATTCACAACTTTTCAATTGCCGCGCTCATATGGCTGATTACCAAGATTGAAAACGCTACTCCTAGTTGACGCCTAAAAATCGTCGTCACCACAACAAGATTGAAAACTCAACGATCATTCACAAAGCCAGATAAAATGGGATCGACTAAAACCAGGAAGGGAAGGGAACACGAGAAAAGCAGGAAGGCATACTAAAACCAGGAAGGGCATACTAAAACCAGGAAGGGCATACTAAAACCAGGAAGGGCATACTAAAACGAGGAAGGGCATACTCGGAAGGCTGTCGCCAGAATTTTCCGCACCGTTTCCTTCCTCTATTTAGTATTATTTGAGGGGACGGGAACTTTTCAAATTCAAAGTTCACCATCCCTTCCTCGTTTTAGTATCCTGACATGGGTAGGTATTAAGTTCAGTGAGGGGTCAGCAACTATAATAATTGCAATTCCCCTCTTCACTTCTCGTTCTGACAGTAGGCGACTAAAATCCTCCGAGTCCAGCGAGGGGTCGGCAACTAAGATATTTCAGGTCTACCATTTCCTTCCTGGTTTTAGTACCTTGAGAGATAGTTTTTGTGCCAAACAGTTCACAGATTATCATACGATAACTCGGAAGGATTTTAGTTGCCGAAGTTGCAAAGAAGGATAATTTAAAATTTTCTTCTTCGTATGGTTAATTTCCGTATTAGTTCCTGACCCCTCACTGAACTTAATGCCTACCCATGTCAGGATACTAAAACGAGGAAGGGACGGTGAACTTTGAATTTTGAAAAGTTGCCGACCCCTCGAAGAATACTAAACAGAGGAAGGGAACGGTGCGGCTTTCCAATTTTAAACTCTGGCGACAGCATTCCTCGTTTTAGTATGCCCTCCCTCGATTTAGTATGCCCTTCCTGGTTTTAGTACGCCTTCCTGCTTTTCTCGCGTTCCCTTCCCTTCCTCGTTTTAGTCGATCCCAGATAAAATAAAACTACTAGTACTACACACTGTCAGAAGTTTCACAACAGGTACCACAAGGATGCGTAGTTTCGACAGATAAACCTTTGGTTGTTATACGTTGATATTTTGCATACGTTATGCGTGACGAGCATTGCCAGGAAGATCCGCGAAAAAAAAACGCCGAAACGCATCTGCTGATTTTTCCGACATCATGGCGACAAAAAAAGTCGGCAGATGTTTTTTTTTTCGGCTCTTCTTGTATGCATAACGATTCAGTGATAGGTAAAAATAAAGAATAACTTCAGGCGTCAGTTCGGAGGATCGTGCGCTCAGAGCTTGGTTATATTGGGCTCTAAAAGCCACCTATTCGACAAACAACTGAAAATCCCTAGGGGACGTGAGATCTGATGGGCTTTATGGCAGCTTGGGGATAATGAGTATACTGCAATTAGGGGTTAATTAGAGTTCCTGTAACATAATTATACACACTGTTTTGCTCTAATTGACCTCCTCAGTTTAAAACGACAACATTCAGAATTATAGTTGTATCTTGTTCTTTTTCTTTTTTCTACCTTTGCAGCCCAAAACCCAGGAAATGAGCCAAAGTGTGACCAATCTCTCAGTTGGAAAATGGAGAATTACCTTTGTTGCGTTGTAAGTTGTCATCAATCCTAACTTTTTATTTACATTATAGATGTTTGGCTTTTGTTTCGTCGCCCTGTTATGCCAAGCTTTGGCCCAAAGGCCAGGAACGCCTTTCACGGAGGATCTTTTTTCTTCCACCTCAAAACTAGAAGGCTTAGTTGCGAAAGAAAATGCTGTTGTGGACGTATTGGATAAATATTTGGCACTCACCAGAGACCGACTGGCGACCATTGAAAGGTAAGGAGACTTCTAAATAAATTAAAGACTTCTGTGCGTAGAAGAGGGATCACGCTTGTGCGGGAGAAACCAGCGTCGCCAATATACTCTTGATGACTAATTCTTCTTGCCAATGCGAAATCGCCCTGTACCTAGCGGAAGAGCCGGAAGCGGTATCACAGCTGATCCCAAGCATCGCCGTGATTGGTTAACACAGGATTGAGTAGTTGAGCGTGCTTTGGACTGGTCATGGTCATATACCGAGACAAAAGGTGCGTCGTGCTGCTCTACCTCGATCACGTTAACGATCGACGGGGGAATCTGGGATCTTGTGGATCGTATTACCCGGACCGTATCCGGACATGGTGGGTGTTTGGGGGGTGTTGTCCGACACATTTTCTTTTTACATTTGGATAATATCTGAAAGAATTTTACGTCCTTTTTTCGTCCTAGAGATTTCTCCTAGCTATCCCTAACTTTTCAAAGCACAAGTCTTACTACAAATGAAGCGGTGCAGAAGTATCGTTTTCAGAAAACACCAATACTTGCCACGTGAAACAAGTGATTTTTGTATGGCGCTTCTAGAGACTCTGTCCATAGTTCCCGCTCTCTGAAGCGGCGGCTGGACGCAAAACATTTAAAATTTGCTCGCCGTGGTTAAACCTGGGAAAACCAAACAAAAAGAAAAGGAGCCCGAAACGGAAGATAGAAAAAATACTTGCAGTATTTGCTACTGGGATTAATCTTGTCTCTAAAAAGATAATCTTCTCTCTAATCCAGATTAATCTTATCTCAGTAGACATGAGATTAATCCCAGTAGTAAATACTGCACTTAACTTTAATCCTTACTAGGAGAAAGTTAGGTGCAAGATGAAAGAATGACAAAGAGCGAGGATTTCTCCCTAGGGTAGATCGGGGTAATCAAAAATCAGAACAAGTAAGTGGGGTCCGCCAGCCCTGGCGCAACGACTTCGGTGTACTGTAAGTTCTCTGTTTTTTGTTTTGTTTTTTTATCTCTGTAGGACCGCAGTTTGTATGAACCAACAGTAGCTGATATTCTTCTTCTTCTCTTGATTTTTCTTCTCTTGAGGTATATCATGGTTTTGACAGTATAAGATATGCGCAAACTTCCTAGCGGGCATTAGTGCAACTAGCTCTTGTAATGTGATTTACCGTACGTTTCTGCAAGTCCCGGATTCCCTTTCCTAACAGTCAATAAGAAGGAGAAAAAGAAGGGAAGCTTCTAAATTGGAGCCAAGAAAAGTAATACGATCATAGTTTGTGATGATTTTTAGTGGGGACTGCTTATTTTTGTTTTAGTTTCCCGTAAACAATCATTTTGAGTCCGTTCGGACTGACAGTTGTAATGAAGAGTCTAGGAGAGGGTGTTGGAATACAAACTATCTGCAATACTTTCCAATTTTGGTGTACCGCATAATATGTTTAACGTAATAATCAGCCCATCACACAACTGTCGTGATTAGCTCGGCGGAAGCCACAGGTTGCATTTATGCTATCGTAAATCTGGGCCAAACTCATAAGAGACATGATTTCCGATTGGTCCACTAAGCACTAAGCCGAAACTGAAAAACTAAACATAAATCGTGAAATGGTAAATTTTTCAGTTAACTTAAATATTTGTTACATGTAAAAAAACATGACAGATATTACGTGCTCGCTCTTGTCTGCAACGCTAAAGGATTGAATTTCCGAAAGTTTTTGGGGCACACTTTTTATTGTTTCGAATCGACAGTAGGCCAAGTTTTGATTTGCCTGAATAAATGTATTTACATGTCAGGCGATATTCTGTTTATTAATGATAACATTTTTAGAAGGAAGTTTGAACCCTAACTACTTTTTACGTGTTACTTGCCGACAAATTATCACAGCACAGATTCTGCAGACAACGCTGCAAGATTTGTATGGTGTAACTTTTTGGAATTTTTTTTTTTAATCGATTTGGCCGAAGAGTTTACTGTCTCGCAGTAGAATATTAAGGAAACTCAATCTCTAGGCTGGTAAAGTAAAGAGCTTTTATAGTCTATCGTATCTTTTGGCGTGAACTTCAGGATCTCACAGTAGAATGCCCCGGCGGTCGTCTTGCCGACGGTCAGCCATACTTCAAACGCAGCGAACAATTACGAACATCCGTAGGCCAACGCACGTTAATTCAGGCCACGTAACACGTCATTGTCATTAGCAAGTGATTGTATCACATGTCTCAGGCGTTTGAACAAATACATAGAATATGTCACGTGGAACGATTTTTGCTTTCTTCACGATCTATTTCCTATCTAACTGCAATTATTGTAGTTGCTTTTCCTGTTTTGTAGATTTAATTGTCTGACGTGAAATAACGGTGGTAGGGTCTTGTATAAAAGGATTTGCATGTCAGATGATGGATCTATTTATTAATGGTAAAACATTTTTTAGAGGAAAGTTTGAGCTTAATCTTCATCCATCTGGTGCTTTTCTGATCCGTTCATCTGTCAGTCGGTCTGCTCTCTAAAACCTTCGAACCTGTCTCATTGTTGATCTACCGAAGCAACGTTCCTCGGTCTCTTGTTGTCTCCTTCTAAATTTGCTTGAGTGTTTAGCCTTTTCTATTGTACAGTGTGTGCCATGTCTTCAGTGACAAGAGGTGCATAGTCACCCATTTTTTTTGCCATTTCTATTTTAAATGTTTACTGAAGAGGCTGCTCTTCTAATTTTCGAACGAGAGGCAACCAGAGTCCCCGGAAGAAACAACACCAAAGGTTCATTCAAACAATGCTTACAACGGATACGTCAGCTACGATTCTTCATCAGCGATATTTCGGCCCTTCTTGGCAAGGGTCCTCGTCAGGCTGTTAAACTTCGGGGAAGGAAATGAACCTGTAAGAAATAACTGAAGCTTCTACCGACTATAAATATCTTATTAAAGTAAATTATCTTCAAATACCACTATAATGAAAAAACTAGTCCTAAGATCTAATTGTTGACACGGACGCTGTTTTTGCTGCACGATTGGGGCGATGACAGGAAAGGGTTTTTTCTGCGTTTTGGTTAATAAGGGGCTGAAAATTTAAATATTATTTTATTAATAACCTCGTTCTGCGTTTCTATTATGGAATAGTCGCCTGTATCTATTACTTTGAATAATTAGTGCACGGAAAAACTGCTGAGATTTAATATTTGACACGGCTGCTGTTTTTGCTGCACGATTGGGGCGACGGCAGGAAACATTTTGTTCTGGATTTTGACCGACTTCGGTTTTGTTGTTAATAAGGGACTGAGGCTTAAATTTTCTTCCCTTAATTTTTAATTCCACGTTTCCGGTAGGGAGTACTCCCCTGTATCTCGGTTAATGCCTGCTCGCTTTTTGGGATCCCAAAACGTAAGTGTAGGGATACCTATGACATCGCAAAAGTTGTCCTTCTGTCCGTCCGTCCGTCTGTAAGCACGATAACTCTCGAAGGGAATGAGATATTTTGATGAAACTTGGTGTGAGGATTCGTTGGGTCGTCGGACCAGACGAGTTCGTAGATGGGCTTTGTAGCCCTACATTTAGGGGTGGGGGAGGGGGTTTAAATTAAGGGGTAAACAAAATATTTTGAAACAGCTAATGTGATAGTCGATTATGGGGTAAGAAGACATGCTGAAGACGATAGTGAAAATCATTTTGTCATCGGACAAATAGTTCACCCGGAATCCGGCCAAAACCGGAAAGTTTGTTGAAAGTAAAAGTTTTATTTGAAGTTGATTAGATGTTTGATTTAGAGGTAGGAAGACATGCTGAAGACGATGGTGAAAACTGTTTGGGTTTTGGGGATCCCAAAAATTCAATATCTGATCCAGACAACTGGGTCTTGTCTTAGCCAGATCCAGTAATCGCCAGACTCCTTGAACATTTTTACAATTAAAATTCAGAAACAGATTAAGGCCAAATAGCTAATCACCTGAGAAAACCAAGTTCAGATATGGATTGAGCATTTGTGTTTACCCCTATAAGTCATATCAGTTTGACGAAAACTTCCTGCCACTTCTGCCAATTTCTCTGTTTCGGCCGAACGCCAGAACTACTTGTCCGGCGAAAAAAGAAAACTCAAAAACGAACTCAGGGTATCTTCTTTCCCCAGTATTGAACATCTAATCAACTTCAAATAAAAATTTAACTTATAACAAATTTTCCGACTCCAGCCGGATTCCGGTCGAACTATATGTCCGGGTAAAATATGATTGTAAGACAGGGACTCAGGCCTTAAATCGCTTATCTAATCAACTAGAAATAAAACTTTAACTTCCAACAGTTTTCCGATTTTGGCCGGATTCCGGGCGAACTACATGTCCGGGTAGAAAATTATTTTAACATAAGTGTTCAGCATGTCTTCTTGCCCTAAATCGAACATCTAATGAACTCCAAATAAAACTTTTAATTTTGACAAACTTTCCGGTTTGGGCCGGATTCCGGGTGAACTACTTGTCCGATGACAAAACTATTTTCACCATCGTGTTCAGCATGTCTTCTTACTCCATAATCGACTATCACATTAGCTGTTTCAAAATATTTTGTTTGCCCCTTAATTTGAACCCCCTCCCCCACCCCTAAATGTAGGGCTACAAAACTCATCTACGAACTCGACTGGTCCGACGACCCAACGAATCCTCACACCAAGTTTCATCAAAATATCTCATTCCCTTCGAGAGTTATCGTGCTTACAGACGGACGGACGGACAGACGGATAACTTTTGCGATGTCATAGGTATCCCTCCACTTACGTTTTTGGATCCCAAAAACAAGTTCAGATATGGATTCAGCATGTGTGCTGTTTTTGTTTCGATGAAACTGATCGATACTTCCTGCTTTAGCTTACTTCTGACAAATTTCCGATTTCTGCCGAATTCGTGAACTACTTATCCGACAAAATAACAAAGAATTCATCGTATCTCCTTACCCCTATATCGAACATCTAATCAACTTCAAATAAAATTTTAACTCATCCCAAGTTTTCCGGTTTCAGCTGGATTCCGGGCGAACTATGCGTCGGGGTAAAAAAAACGATTGTCATGTACGGATTCAGCATCTCTTCTCACCCCTTAATCTGTCATCTGATCAAACTTTTGCTTTTAACAATTTTTCCAGTTTAGGCCGGATTCCGGACGAACTAGTTGTTACGTGAGAAAATGGTTTTCACCATCGTGTTCAGCATGTCTTTTTATCCATACACTGAACATTTAATTGACTTCAAATGAAACATTTACTCTTAGTTTTGGCCGGATTCCGGGCGAACTACTTCTCGGGCGAGAAAACGGTTTTCACAATCGTGTTCAGCATGTCTTTTTACCCATAAATCAAACATCTGATCAAGTTCAAATAAAACTTTACTTTTAACAAACTTTCCGGTTTGGGCTACTTGTCCGGCGAAAAAATGGTTTTCACCATCGTGCTCAGCATGTCTTCCTATCCCATAATCGACAATCACATTAGCTGTTTAAAATATTTTGTGTGCCCCTTAATTTAAACCCCCTCCCCACCCCTAAAGATAGGGCTACAGAGCCCATATACGAACTCATCCTTGCTCTTGACCCAAAGAATCCTCACACCAAGTTTCATCAAAATATGTCATTCCCTTATAGAGTTATCGTTCTTACAGACGGACGGACGGACATCTTTTGCGATGTCATAGGTATCCCTCCACTTACGTTTTGGGATCCCAAAAACCTGATATCTACCCACATCACAAGTGCCAAACTTCTTCAGTAGTTAGACAGAATCCTAGGCTCTTGTCTTGGGGATGATGAAAGTGAGATGACTGTTTTCAGATACCACGGTGACTGGCAAAATACCGCGTAACTTACGGTCTGCTGGGTCTCGCCCATGTTATGGCGGGAAAACCAGTGCTATTTTCGAATAACGAGATTAACAACTAACTCTTGACTAACATGATCAAGAAACATTTTCACTGAATTTATTTTTAAGGAATCAATTTGTACCTCGAACAACACAATTACAAATGTCCGGAAAGGCGGAGCTTAACTGTGAAAAATCCTCTGTCGGAAGAGTTGAGACGAAAACAACTCTAGAAGGAGAGAGTTATAGCTAGAAGGAGATGTGGTTGGTTAGATTTACAGATCTGCTTTAAAGGCTAAGCAAATACGCCTACTCACAGTTTCCCGATTAAATGCTTATTGTTCCTTTGTTTTCTAGATATGTTGAAGAGTACAAATCCACCGTTTCCTCCTTACCATCTGCCTACAGTTTGGTAGCTAACCCCATCGATGCTTATATGCTTGTCAAGAGGACAACTGTCGACTGGGACAACGTAGAGAAGGCCATCTATCTAATGGCAAACTCGAGTCGAGGTAGGTCAGTTCTTGGTGATAAAGTAGGGTTAGTGTATATCAGTACTCTTCGTGCCGACGAAGAATCGCCTTTGCCTAGCCAAGAGCCGGAAGCATCGCCGCAACTGTCCCCAACGAACGCTGTTGATCTGTTGACTTAGGATCTGTGTCGTCGTTCGAGCGACATTTCTTGTTCTTCCCTAGGTTCACTGGCGTGTTTTGGACTTAGTCATTTAGAATGTGTAAATACCCAGCCTCAGCCTTTGAAGACCTTAGATCCTCTTGAGCCGCCGTTGGCGCTTAGGGCGGCGAGGAAGCCGGGTGTGGTGATGTCTTCTCATTTTTTTGGTGTCGACTAATTTTTATTGGAATTTTCTACAGTCGTGACGTCGTGTGATTGACGACCGAACATAGGATTTGGTTGTCCCTAGGTCGTTTTATAAATGTAAACGCGGCTGGCGCCTCACTGGCCGCTCGGCTCTATATATGTATATTATAGTGCATATTCACAGCAAGAATAAATAAGAATATAATAAATAAGTTCACAGGTAGGAACAAACTACAATTTTTCATTTTCTGAGGTAAAATAGATCAAACGGGTGTGACGCCACGCTTGTGTAGGATTCCGATACAGTTTGGTTAGAACAATTATTATGGCACTTGCAGCCTCTGGTCGGTCGTCTGTCGTCTGTCTGTCGGTCGGTCGGTTTCTTTTGTCACACTTTTTCCAGTTAGGGTACTTCCAGATGTGCTAGGACGATGAAGCTTGGCAGGCATCATGGACCATCTGCGGGGGAGTGGAGGGCGGAGGAATCTGGGAAATGTAGGGCAGTTTGCCAGACTTTTTCGAGTTAGGGTACTTCCAGATGTGCTAGGATGATGAAAGTTGGGAGGCATATCAGGGACCCGACCAAACTAATTCGGAAATAATCAGTTTTTCGATCCGACGATCTTTAGGGGAGTAGAGGGTGCAGGAAACTGGGAAATTTAGGGCAGTTTGTCACACTTTTTCTAGTTAGGGTACTTCCAGACGTGCTAGGATGATGAAACTTGGGAGGCGTATCAGGGACCCAACCAAACCAACTTGGAAACAATCAGTATCTCGATCCGACTATCTGGGGGGGGGGGGCGGGAGTGGAGGGCGGGGAATCTGGAAAATTCAGTAGTGCGTAACTTTTGAACGGGTGATTGGATTGGAATGAAACTTGATGAGCGAATCAAGGACATATCTTCAATGTCCGATTTGAAGTCCGGACCGGATTCGGTAGCTGAGGGGGGGGGGGGAGACCGGAAATCTCGAGAAAACGGTTAGAATTAAGGGATCGGAGTGAAACTTGCCGCTGAGAACAAGAATCTGCCCCAGATAAACCGTTTACACAACTGGACTGGACCCGAACCCTTGGGTGGGGGGGGGGGGTCGAGAGGGGCCTTCTGGAATTCCTGTGATGGCGTTTTTCAAGACGAAACTTGGCAGGCATGTCAGGGTCCCGATCAATCGGACAGAGCCCTTACCTACTACATACAGTTGCAAGTGATAAGCTTATGAAGAATCTTAGCTGAACTGAGAAGCTTTTGAACTGAGAAGCAATGCAAACGCAGTTTGTTTTGGAGTTGGAACGATGGGGTGTAATTCTGTAACCTGACGACGCAGATTTTTCCCGCTTGCGATTTCGAATTCGCCTAGCGTGGGCTGTGGGCACCTAGCTTTAGGGAAAAGTTGTGCTGAGGTCGTTAGGTAAATAGAAAGTATCTAAGGCTAATAACGATTCGGTTGTTTCTGAAGTTTGTTGCAACCATACTTTTTTTCAAGCGACCTTCGACCAAGTCCTTGGGTTCAGGCACGATCAGCTATTCCCCAAACAAGAGGATCTTAATGGCGCTGCGATTGCTCTGGTTCGATTGCATGGTACATATCGACTAAATATGTCGGAATTGGTTAACGGTGTGATGAAAGGGACACCAAGCTCCAAAACTGGTAAGAAATATCTACTGTTCTTCCTCTGTAAGGAGTCTTTCCGTTGTCTGATGACACTGGATGGTCAGGTCAACTGAGGTTTTATTTCTAGGACTACTAAGGCAGTAGAGCAGTTTTGCTTTAAGAACTGTTAAAGGACAACTTGCAGTGTTAACCGTTTATGTTCGCGTTTTCCTAAATAGTTGAATACCTTAAAAGACCCCTCTTGCTTATTTTGCCGTTTAGGTCATCTCTAGCTCCCTTATGAAATAATACGTTTCTGTAATCCCAGCCTTTCGCCATTGTTTCCTTTTTTACCTACGACTTTTTATCGCTTTTTCGGTCGAACCGACTTTCCAGTCACGAGATGCATCAGAGTGTTGTTTTTCTTTTTGGAAGACATGGTTGGTCATCAGGTCGTTCCTATGTTTTTTACTTATTTTGTTTGCTTTGTTTTCCCACTTTTTAACACGGCGCATTCAGTTTTCAAATATTTTGCGTCCAGCCGCCGTGTCACGTCGCTAAACTCACGTGGAAAGTAATTGTGTTCAGAGGCGTTACTAGCCAAAATATTTGGGGGTGGGGGGTAGGGACGAGGTATTTACCGACCGGCTGGTAATTTTTACCGACTTTTTCTGCAGAAAAAACGACTGTTTTCCACAACAAAAATATTATTTTTTTTTTTAAATCGACTGATTTTCAGAAAAACCGACTATTTTGACGAAAAATCGACCAATTTTCAGAAAAACCGACTGTTTTCAGGAAAAAATCAACTGTTATGACGAAAAATGGCGGCGCTTCGCGCCGACTCGGCCATTTTTTACAGAATGGCCGACAGAATTTTTTTTTGGGGGGCGTCCCCTCCCTCCCCCACAGCCGTGACGCCCCTGATGGTGTTTTCAAAAACGATATTGCTGACCTATTTCGTCATCAAAAGATCATTTCCAATAAGAGTTGTGCTTTTAAACCCGGCTCTGCTTTCAAAAACCTACCCATGGCAGGGAAGGAATCACATCCCAAAAACACATCCTGAAAAACAAGGAAGCACATGCCACATTGCACTGTCAGAAGCTTCATAACAGACAACTCAAGGATGTGCAGTTTCAACAGACAACTTGCAACAGACAGCACTTAGGGTGTTATCGGTGTCGCGACACACGTTATGCATAACAAGCATTGCCAGAAAGAGCCGAAAAGCCGCAAAAGATCATCTGCCGACTTTTTTGTTTGTCGCATGATAATGGAAAATTCAGCGGATTTTTTGGTGTTTTTCTGCTCCTGCAATGCTTGTAATGCGTAACATTTCATGCATAACGTTTGTCGCGACCACAGATGACATCTTAAGTGCTGTCTGTTGAAACCGCGCATCCTTGTGTGTGTTATGAACCTTCTGACAGTGTCAGAGATGCCTTGGCAAAATCAGCTACACCATCACGACAAGACTCCTTTGGACAATCGACCCGAAACCCGAACAAGATGCCCTTCGCAGACCACGGTTAGGACCGCAACCCCCACGCCGCTTCACTTGGGCGCACTTAACAGCGCCGTCATATTCAGTTTTGATGATTATTTGTTGGTTTGTTATTTTTAATCTCCAGGGGAGGAGGTCCTTGACAGTTTTTTTTTTTTTTTTAAATTCATACCTCTGTGGTTAGTTAATATATTTTTGCCCATGGTTAGTTATGTCAGATTGAACTTGGAACAGCGATGTTGGCAGTGATGATTGCTTTTGTGGTTCACCAGTTATAATTGACACAATAGTACCCTGGATTTGGAATAAGCGCTGTATGAAAATCACACAGAAAATAGAAAACCTTGAACTTTTAAATTGTGGTTTAGGTTTGACGAGTGCCTTTGCTCACTTCTAAAACAGCGAAATTATAGTTGAAACATGTTACTTCCTGTTCCTGTTCTGCAAGATATGCAAGTTGTAAGTGCGATTCTTTTGGTGTTTCTCTAGTCAAATCTTAATTAATCTAATGGGGAAAGCTGGAATACCAAAGTCAATGTTGAATTTATTTTCAAATAAATGCACTTATTTTCCTCCTTCACTGACGCTGTTAACGTAAACCCTGGGGGGGGGGGGGGCACTCCCCGTCACCTGCTCCACTCCGATTTTTTTTTCTTTTCTTAGGTACATAGAAATAAGTTTAATTACGGCTACGGATACACCCTTTCCCGGCCATAAATTAGGCGGTTCATCTTTCAAAGCCTTCTAACATCCTTTATTTTATTTTTTTATATATTCTAACACGTGGGAACCGGTGCCGGCACCGACCGGGCACCGGGAACTTGCTGTACACTAAAATCGAGAGTGGGCAAGCCCTCGGTAAACCTTCAGAGACAGTTCCGGTTTCTCGTAGTCTGTATTTTTCATGTTATAATTAGACACTAATCAAAATTTAACAAGGTTTTCGATAATATAAGACATCTGGAGACACATTGCTCGCTTCGCATTAACAAGCATTTTTAATCATAATTTTAACATAGTCACAAGGAAATATTGACACATATTTTTGACAGCATATTACTCTGTATGTGGGATGTAGAACAGTTACTGTATATTTAAACAATGGATAAAAACGTCAGCTACGATGCTTTAGCAGCGACATTTCGGCCCTTCTTGGCAAGGGTCCTCGCGTCAGGGTGCTGAACGTCAGGGATAACGTCAAGGACTGTAAGAAGAGAACCTGCAATACCCCCATCGTAGCTGAAGAATCCAGTTTTTTAGTACAGGGCCGTATACAAGGGGGGGGGGGGATTAGGGGATTGACCCCCTCCCCCGAAACATACTAAAATAATCATTTTTATAGACTTTTTCCCTCTGATCTATGTATTTTTGTACTTGTTGGTCCGACCCGCAGGCACCCCCCCCCGAAAGGCACCCCCCCCCCCCCCCGAATAAATTCCTGGAGACGGGCCTGTTAGAGTATTTGCTTCCCAGTTAGCATGAACTCAAGGAATTTTTACGGTCGCCGTTCCTGTCTTGTTATAAACCGTAATTGTTCGTTAACTGCTTATTACTCCACTTCAGTATCATTACGGGGTCATGAAAATGTTATAGGCAATTGTAAGTAACCGTAATAGCTTGTTCTAGAGTGAAATATATGACTCGCACATACAAACCCTGGGGATACTTGTCTACAGATGATAATTATCTTGTGTTAAATACACTTGCAAAATCACTTTGAATTACACTTGCAAGCAATAAGGGTGTTGCATCCCGTGAGTTACTTGCAGCTGATGATGAGGTTATTTTGGGGTTACGGTTATGTGATGCGGAAGATATCATATCGTCGTCAGTTCCGTACGAGAAAGTTGAAGTTATTTCAGCCTTATGATGGAAGGGCAAAAAATTGGGCTGGGAAATCCTGATTGTGTATTTGGATCATTATTCCTATCCATAGTTGCACGCCAGTCTTTGTCAAGCCCCTTTTTGAATTCCTATGGTGTTATACGGAAGAAACCTGTCGTGGCCAAAAATCTGTCAAATTTGTGTGATCTGAATGTTCAAAGCTCTCCTATGCGTTATGACAAATATTTCAATACGAAAATACTTGTCGTGGCCAAAAGCCTGTCAAATTTGTTTGGTAACCCAAACAAAAACACACGCGTAATAACTACCAGGTGAAACTATCAGCAGGACACCTGAACAATGAAACCATACTTGAACACACCATGGAGAATGCATTTACAGACATGGACACAGAGAGCATTCTTCTCCTGAGCGTGACGTTTTCAAAATAGGGATGATTTTTTCCGGAGGTTTGCACATGCAGACTCCAAGACAAAAAGCGCAATTCATTCAAATCTT
Source organism: Branchinecta lynchi (assembly GCA_023053575.1). Lineage (NCBI taxonomy): Eukaryota > Metazoa > Arthropoda > Branchiopoda > Anostraca > Branchinectidae > Branchinecta > Branchinecta lynchi. The sequence goes on from JAKZAP010000016.1 coordinate 6,216,582, forward strand.
GTACAGCGCTGGCCGGATCGTATTGGAATTTGTTCTAGATATACGTTTGGGCTTATCTGGTTAAAAAATATTCCAGAAGAAGGGTTGATTGGAGACATTTGTTCATTTCTAAAATTGCTCGGTACTGAAATAAGGACAGATGGAAAATGGAGCAAAAGTCGTAGCTTGGAAACGGTATTTCGTATTTGGTATTGGTTTGGGTTTTCTGCAGGTAATGTTAGCGGACGTCATACAGATAGGGATGATACTTGGTACTCTTCATTCAGGTGTCCTTTAAAGGAGGCCACGGAAGAAGGGTCAAAACTCTCCTATGGTGTTATACCAATTATGTTAATACAAAAAATAGTTGCGCCCTTTCTTTCTCAATCCCCTTTTTGAATACCCATGGTGTTTATATTAATACCAAAAGCTATCGTGGCAAAAGCCTGTCAAATATTTTTGGCAACTAAAAGATAAAAACTCTCAGCTCAAACTTATTAGCCTACTTTGCGTTTTTTTTCTTCGCTATCGACTAACGCTGAAGTTGTCTCCGGAAACGAGTTCCGGTCTCCGGAACGAAAAATATTTGTTATGGATTGGGTGATTTAAAGATTGAACACCAAACACGATGCAGAGTTTCAGCCTTCATTCATGTAATGACGGGGTCATGGGAATGTCAACTGTTAATCATAACCTTAGTAGATAAAACTGATATAAAAAAAAAAATTGTTCTTTATACTTTTTTTTTACATAAATTGGACCGTATTTTCTCTTCGATGTAGCCTTTCCCGTCTGGAATTATTAAACATTTAACTCATCCTAACCTACTTGACTTCCGCGCAATCTTGTTCATCTTTAACTCAGTTCAGGGGTGGCTTGGTTTTAGTGATTCATTTTAGTTGTAGTTTTGGAGCACCGTTCACTACTTCTATTTAAATTTTCCATATTGTCCATGTCTCTCTTTTTCATAAATACACCTATATAATAATTAATACACATATGAATACAATTTCTTATCTTCCTGTATCGAAACAATTTTATATAAAATATACCTTTTCTCATTTTGTACCAGTACTTTTCATTTTTGTATCAAAAACCGACTCTGTTCCCTAACCAAATTTAAACCCATAGCTTTGGAGTTCCATACCAAGTGTTTGTTCGTGAATAAACATCTCTGTTCTTTTTTCGAAAGAAATTTTAAACTTGCTTTCTTTTCAGATTACTTCAAGAGTCGTCAAGACCTTGGTCCGCGGGATTGTCTCTTCCTTGGGAAACATGCTTTTGCTCAGGGATACTACGACACTGCCATCCAGTGGGCCGAAGCCGCAATAAAAAAAATCGAGTCTGGGGATGACTCGTTGAAAATGAAAGAGATTATGCCCTTCCTAGATATGGCTGTCAGAGTGGTGAGTTTTTACTTGATTTAAAGGACTACTGGGACCAATAAGGATTTGTGGACATTTCCCGGACAATGGACCGGAAACAATACAACACGACAATACAAGGACAATAACCCGGAAATGTCGTTTTTCTATTTTGTTTGCAATGAATGGTCAGCTTGGCTTCAAACTTTATATTTACTCAACAACTCCGGTCTTCTGACAGAAAATTACACAAGGCCTTAACCGTTGTTAGCACCTCTCTAGATCTATTTTCTCCGACGCAGCAAAATTTGCGTAACCGATGTTCTGACCAAGAACATTCCAAAAGCGACTAGACCTATGTTGCCTGGGCAACGTGTTGCGGCAACCTTTGTCCGGCTTCACCGACTGAAGTGTTGCGAGAGCAACACTTTGGTTTTGTTCCTTCGCTGTCGGTTAAATGCTGAAGTTGTCAACTTATTTAAGCTTTTAAAACTGTATGTTTTAAAAAGAATAATCAAATGATCAAAAGCTATTCTTCAGCGTTGAAAAAACAACAACAAAAGAATATCGGAAGATGGGACTAAATTGACTTTGGAGTCAGTTGAACTTTATCTTTTTCAATCGTAGACATAGTGACCGGTGAAAACTTGGAAAAATTTCAACAAACAGGTATCGCCTATTTTTGGTTTCAGTGTGTACCATACTACTGAAGTTGTCAACCCCTTGAAACGTTCAAACTGGTTTATCTCATGAAGGATTTTTGTAAAAAAAAAATGGATGACATATACTTTGATCAGCTCATCAAGGGCTATCGATTGCCCTAGCAGCAACAAAGAATATCGGAAAAAGGGACTAAATTGACTTTGCAGTCAGTTGAACTTTATCCTTTTTAATCGTAGACATCGTGACGGATGAAAACTTGGAACAATATCTTATATAATCTAGTTGGTATTATAAAGCTATCCGTAACTTTTCAGGATTATAATACCGCAGATGACACTATTAGTTATTACGAACTACCTTATTGTTTTACATTATCGTTTGTACCCCTAGGTTACAGCGATAGACCATCGATACCAACTTTCTTGCCGTCAGATTTATAGAAATCCGTGATAGACATCAAAGTTCACCGGATAAAAATAACGGATACACCAGCTAGCAAAAGTAGCAAACTCCTCATCGCTGAAGATGAGTGTACCATAACAGCCGATTATTACTTACAAGTCCCTATCATGTCTTATGGTTGGGAAACAAATTGTTCTTACCATCGAATACACCGGAAACAAATACCAGGTACACCAACTAGCAAGTACACGAGCTAGCAAAAGTTGAAAACCCCTTATCGCTGAAGATGATTGTAGCATAACAGCCGATTATTACTTACAAGTCTCTTGCATATCTTACCATTGGGAACCAAATTGTTCTTACCATCGAATACGCCGAAAACAAATACAGGTACACCAAGTAGCAAAAGCTGCAAACCCCTCATCGCCGAAGATGATTATAAGCTAACAGTCGACTGTTGCTTACAAGTCCCTTACATGTCTCACAACTGGTATCGCCTATTTCTGGTTTCAGTGTGCACCTTACTACTGAAGTTGTCAACCCTTTGAAATTTTCAAACTGGTGTATCTCATGAAGGACACAAATAAAATGAATGACATATACTTTGATCAGCTCACCAGCGGCTATCGATTGCTGTCGAAAAAAAAAATCTACCTGTTGCCGTTGGCCGTAGGCCAACTTTCTAACGTCACCGCTTAGAAAGGAGCACAGGATAAGCTCTAATTTCTTTAGCAATGAGAGAACTTTTAAAGTTTAAGAGGCATGTGTGACACCATTTCTCTACCGCAAACCCAAGTGCAAAAAACGAATGATATACTCAGCTGAAATCGCGCACAAAAATGGACAGAAACAATAGATGGCAGCACTTTCGGATCCGTGGGAAAAAGCCACTTTTTTGTTTCTGTAGATTTTTCTATTTATCACTGAAAGAAGATATGTTGGCTCTGGGGCCGGTTAACTGCCGCATATATTTAACACTTATAGATTTTAGTCCATCTTCAATTTGAAAATGGTGCCTGCCTGCTTCCGTGCTAGAACGGAGCTTTCCACTCGAAAGCAGAAACATGGTTTGATGAAACGAAAGGTTCGCTACACAACTTCAGATAGTCCTCTCTGACATGGGCTATGTAACTCCACTTCACTTCGCACACCGTAGGCTCTGCCTCCAGGACAAGCAAAAACCATCCTTTTTGGCCCCATGCAAGAGTTATACGGAGCTTTCCAAAATCTAATGTCATATTCATCAATCCGGCCTAAGCTCCACACTTTCCGTAAAAACCGCACAGGTTAGATAGACCCTTACCAGTTACCAGGAATAAAATGAAATCGGAGTCATAGGAAAAAAAAACAACAACAAAAAAACGAGGACAAAACCAAAGTGTTGCTCTCACAACACAATGATCGAGACTATCGAGAGCCTGATCCGTCTCGTAAAGAAACACGCGACAAGCGTAAGAATGAGCGTAGCGGGGGTGTACAATGAAGCCATCAAATGCAGATTTTCGGGAATAAGCATGGATAGACAGATTACTCAAGTATCATTGGTACGACTTAACTAGAGGCGATTTTGCGCGATCCTACAAAGAGTTGTGGCTTGAAAAAGGAGTTTCCGCGGTAAGAGCGCCCACAATTTTGAGAGAGGTTCAGATTTTACTGGAAGACCCGAGATTGAGATAGTAAATCTAGCGAAGTATGCCTACAATTTGTAAACACTAATTGGCCGTTTTTAAAGCGACGGAAAGAGAGGGAGCAAGCGACGCTATCGAAAAAAGGAGGAGGCGCAACTGAAATAAACGCACTTTCAATAGCGTGTCGATGGATTTTTTTTTATTTTTTTTTTTACAGTATTGAAACGAAAATCGGTAGGATAAACCGCTGGGTTTGCAGAGATTCACTCGTAACTTTTAAATTGGTTCCCAAATAATTTATCAGCTCAGCCAAACTGAGATAATTGATTTTTTGAATTCGTGTTCGCTTGTTTGGGAATATCCTGTCCTTGATTCTATTATGCAAAGTTCATCGGTCGAAATAACTCATATCAGTGTCATGGTCGCCACGATTCTGAAGCGGGGTTTAAGGAAGGGTGATATCATAGCTTAGGTCGTGATTCTGGTGGTTGGCTAGAATGTCCGTAGCCTCATTAAAGCGCGTATCTACACCTCGCAGGTTGCGTCTGTACTTGTACTGACTTCAGTATATAAATAGCCTGTCACGCAGAAGAGAAGCTGCGAAAATTTGTCCATAGTTACAAAATTTGTAGATTTATTGCGACTTAAACCACGCAGCGAAATTAGAAACAAAGTGGTGGAACTCTCTGTCATGGATGGACTTTCCTTTTGATATGTTTTTGACCGTTTGATCTTTATAGCTGGGGATCGACTAAAACCAGGAAGAGAAGGGAACGCAAGAAAAGCAGGAAGGCATACTAAAACCAGAAAGGGCATACTAAAACGAGGAAGGGCATCCTAAAACCAGGAAGGCTGTCGCCAAAATTTGCGGCACCGTTTCCTTCCTCTATTTAGTATTATTCGAGGGGTCGGCAACTTTTCAAATTCGAAGTTCACCATCGAAGTTCAGTGAGGGGTCGGCAACTATAAAAATTGTGATTCACCTTTTCATTTCTCGTTCTGACGGTAGGCGACTAACCAGGAAGGGCATACTAAAACGAGGAAGGTATGGTGAACTTTGAATTTGAAAAGTTGCCGACCCCTCAAATAATACTAAATAGAGGAAGGGAACGGTGCGGCGAATTCTGGCGACAGCCTTCCTCGTTTTAGTATGCCCTTCCTCGTTTTAGTATGCCCTTCCTGCTTTTCTCGCGTTCCCTTCCTTTCCTGGTTTTAGTCGATCCTGTATAGCTGTTTAGCGTGTAACGCGTAACTAGTTAATCAAATGCGATAAAGATAACTGTAACTGACTAGAAAGTTAAAAGAGCCATCCTAGTAATCATAATTTTCAGAGAATGTGTTTCCTATACCTGGAATACCATCACATTTTTTTTTAGCAAAATGTTGTCCTGATCCGGAACGGAAATGACGCCAAAAGACCCACTTTGACAAATTAATTGTGAAGTGAATAGCTGAATATTCGATTTCGCCTAGTTGGCTTTTCCTTTCAGATTTTCAGTCCAATTCAATTTCTCAAACACTAACACAAAATATAAAATATCAACAAAGACGATTCGTGTTTGTGCCTGTGTTGTAGGCTTGACGTAAAGATTTACGAAAAATAGGCGTTCAAGCAGTGAGATGTTACACCAAATCCTCGTCCATAGATATATCTCCCCAAATACACAAGAGTTCGACTTGAGACCTGTCATAGCCGAACTTGACTGATCACTGGCCACTGAAAAGCCGCCTTTTTGTAGATTCAGATCGAATCCTACTCGAATCCTAACACGTTCCGGTGTCACCCGTTTTTAGTGCCCGTGTTTTGCATAAGAGAACCAGGAACAGAATTTGGTGATCTACCAAATCCGTTTGTGTTTGGACCCGGTGTTGAACTCGAAAGATACACAGGAGCTAAAAACGCTCGAAGCCACAGAACACGGAACTCATGTTAGGATGCGCAGTGCATGCGCTCCGTAAAACGACTTGTGACGAACAGGGGTTGAGAATCCCGCAACTGAAAAGGTAACAGATATTCCGTAGATATTCCGCTAATCCCTAGCATTATTTTGCTCTGCTAAGCTGGCTATTTCCCTTACGAAAAAGCTCGTTTTTCAGCACGACGAGACCTTAGAGAGGCGAGGACCTCATGGTGCCGACTGGCAAACGAACCCCGTTCCAGTGGACAAGAGGCTTAGAAATTCACACAAGGAAAAATACTCCACCCTGGCCAACGCGAAGTTTGTACCCAAGCTGTGGAGAGAGCAAACAGACAATGAAGAAATGGAGCACTATGAGAGATTGTGCAGAGGGGAGAAGCTTCTGGTAAGTCCCCTTTTGTCTAAATCTTTCTCCGCACTAAGGCTTTAAGCTAGATGATAAGATAAGATACGATAAGCTTATGTTATCTTTTATTTTTATTTTGTATTGTTTGTTTCGCTGGACGTGTCAACGAGTGATGTTGGGGACCGGGTACTGACGGGGGAGTATGTATATTTCCATTTGTAATAATGGCATGTAGTGAAGTATACATGTTGTATTTATCTGAAGAAGTCTTTCCATCCCGTGCATGACGAATTTGTCTTCTCAGTCGGGCTCTGGACATTTTGTTATTTAGTTTGTAATTAAAAAGAACCTGAACCTGAACCTAAGCGACTTGCACACACAGATCCAATTTCTTAGTCGGATGCGAATTTCAGAGGACACATCACGTGCGGTTTTGCCTATAATGATGCGAATTTCGCATACGTAGATACATATATTTGCAGACTTACCAGATAACATAAGGATGCGCAGTTTTTCAACAGACAGTGTGTAACAGATAACACTTGGGATGTTATCTTTTGTCTTTGAAAACGTTAAGCATAAAAAAACAACCCAAAATTCATCCAGACGCGGAAAATTCGAATTTCACCAAAAGCCTGCATTTCCATGTACTACGGATACTAAGCGCGGAAAATTGGAGGATGCAACTCCTCTGAAAAGAGTGGGAAAGGGATGCTAAGATTTGTCTTTCTGTCATATGTGTTATTTTTCGGCAATGGCATATGTTTTTAGTTGCTGATTATTTCAAGCATAGAGGGACAAGTACATAGAGGTACTACAAATCCAAAAGGATAAGTGCATTCGATGAAATTGGCTATCTATGGATAGCGGACTAACGAAGTAACACATTTTATCAGTTTTCAGGCCTATTTAAGTGAATAAGCGATGTGTAACTAGACTGTCGGATCTCATACCTATTCGGTTGAATTTTAAGCTTCTGCCTGACCCAAAGCTACCCTCGCTTGTGGCTCACCGTCAATACGAGCTAAGATGTCTAGCATGAAAATTCGTGTCTTACATACAACTAATGTCGATTGAGAACCGAAATAAAAATGAAAGCATACATTCAAAATATCACTAAGGTTTTCAGGACTATTTCAGTAACCAAGTTAAGTGTCACTATCCTACTAACTAGGCCCTATTCGGTTAAACTTTTAATTCACTTAGTGTACTGTACTTTTGATGTACCTAAAATTGGAAGCAGTCTGGTATTTACCACATCTAGGTTACCCCCATCCCATCCAAGCCATAACTGGACTCTGTAAGATTTTTTTTTAGGTTTTTCTTTCATTTCTGCTTAAAAAATCAACACGTTTTCAAGAAGAATGACCGTGTCCCTGAAATAGCCTATGCAATTTGATCTAGTAAATAATCAATATGCGGAGGAGATTTACTGAACTTTTACTGTAAGAGGGAATTTGATTTTCTGCTTTTCTGAACAATTGTTGGGGTTTTGCAGATGTAAAAGTACAGTAACGTTCATAATAATCACTCCTGCCAGTTGTGTAAGGATTTTCCTCGTTATCCACCTTATCAGTCGAATTTTTCAAGCAAATTCCCGTGCCCAATTGGATAATACTCCACTGCAACACCGGTTTCAGTAAATCCTAGGGGAAGACAAAAATTCATTTAGTGACTAAATGACTAAATGACACATTTAGTGTGTAAATTCATTCACATAGACTCAAAATGTAATTGCTCTTTTTGGGGTACATCTAAAGTAGTTTTTCGAATATACCCAAAAAGCTTTGCATTTTGTCTTTTGATCCTTTTTAGGGGCAAAATTGAACAAAGAAGGAAGATTTTTAAATCTAGGGGGGAAGAATGGCCACCCCTCCTCACAAATCGCGCGTCTGTGCCACACGCCTGTCTTGCCGTCAGTTAAGACTTACCGAATGGATGTTTCCTATTATAGATGTTTTTCCGTGCTCCCACAAACAGTTTGTGGGTTGACTGTGGCTCGAAAAGACTGTTTCCGCGGTCTTTCGTGCGGCCCACAAGTTTGTTTTCGAGATTTTCGTGGCTCGCTTTGTGGCTCAAATTCGGCAAACAACTGGCGAGGTGATTGTCGATTTTGTGGCTCGATTCTGGCGGGAAATTCAGATTAAGCAGTAAAATAGTGTCTAAACTATAAAGCTAACTACTTTTTCAAGCATGTAGACTTAAAACTGAAGATACTTTTTGTACAGAATTGTAAGGAAATAAGCCTGGAGTTCTATTTATTGAGATTTTACATGAATTTTATTTTATTTTTAGACATTTGAAATTACCTCCAAAAAAACTAAACCAAACGGAGTTTCCACGAGTTTCAACTAGTGGCTCGACTGTGTGGCACACAATCGTGTTTCCGCGACAAACACTCACAAGTGTGTGGCCCAGAATTGTGTCGCGGAAAAAGGCCTTATGAGTGCCAACTTTTCCGGCTGCTTGAGTCGACATGGGCGTGTTAACATCAATTATTTACGGTAGCTGGCAATCACGTTTTCATCTTCATTTTCAGACGATTTTCCGTGACACTACAAAGAGTAATGATTCATGTAACTTACATTTTCTAAATTTCTTTTTGATCCGTAAGAAGTCATGAATCACGTTTATCTGACAGCCTTCTCAAACAGGAAAATGACGATTACTGCTAAGCCCAGACAACCTGCTAAGTCAGTGTTTGATTTTGCTAGCGTATGTTGTTGTTTACAACACTTGCGCAGTTCATTGCTATTTTTCTTCAGTTTGCTGAGTTGCATCTTCTTTTAGACACATGTTCTTAAATTTTCGGCTACGACTCCTCCTCTCGCTGACTTTTATGTTTTTATCAACTTAGCGTTACCTACTCTTTCTAAAAAAAAAAAACTTTGTATACAGTAAAGAAAAATATTCTTTGAGCCCAAGCTGACTTTGAAACAAACCTGTAGATTACAGGTTTGTTTCCTTCCCCGAAGTTGATTGACAGCCTGAGGAGGACCCTTGCCAAAAAGGGCCAAAATATCGCTGATGAAGAATCGTAGCTGACGTACCCGTTGTAAACGTTGTTTGAATAAACAATAAAGAAGATTACTTAACTAAGCTGATCAAGGAATTCGAGCATCAGTGTGCTAACAACAGCCCTGATGAATAGAGTAGAATAGAATTTATTGCACAAAAAGCCTTAGGCCATGGCAAAAATAGTAACAAAAAAGAAAACACTTAAACGAAATAATAGAACTAAACTAAAGGAAATTCTCTCTGTGGGCTAAAGCTACCTTTAGGAACCTTACCAGCCTTTTAAGATCTTGAACACATCACGGCATTCACACATCAGATGTAACAAACTCTCATTCTCATTACCACACATACACACCACACATGTGCCTTTGAGATACACCCTCCCTCCCCTCGAGATTTGGAAACTTGATGAGCCCTGCCTGCATTCGGAAAAATATACTTTGAATTTCGATTTTAGTAGGCTACTTCAGTTGTATTTTAAACAACTATTTTCTTCTAGCCTACTGCTGTCGAATCCCGCCTTTTTTGCTACCAGACAACCCGGGGAACGCCATACCTTTTTCTCCAGCCCTTGAAGATCGAAGAAGCGTCCCGAGACCCAAGCATTATCGTCATTCACGATATTTTCAGCGACAAACAGACAGACAGACTTAGGGAACTGGCAGAGCCGAAGTTGTATTCGTCCAAGCATAAGTCAGCCAACGGTGATGGTTTTGTGAAGTCGATGATCAGAACAAGCAAAAAGTAAGTTAGAAGGCTCGATATGTCTGACAGAGCCAAGAACTTTTTTCTTACGTAAAAAATGATAAGTTCGTCGTGGGTCTGGTAAAAATGGTATGCGGTTTAGTCGAAGGTCATAACAAATGAAAGATATTCCTGCACATGTTTTCTGTAGCCTATATGAAGCGCAGCGCATTCTGATGATGATGGTTTTATTTATAACCTGTCAAAATAAGCAGAAAGTACGAAGATCGAGTAAATAATAAGGAAGAAAGGAAAACACGAAAGAGAGTTAACTTACGAAATACACAATATAACTTTTACCCTAGAACTAAACCAAGAGTACACTGTAAAAAGTTCCTCCGTATTAAGATTAAAGTTAACTGCAGTATTTGCTACTCAGATTCATCTTATCTCTATTTGGTATTAATCTTATCTGCGTAGAGATAAGAATAATCCGAGTAGCAAATACTGCAGTTAACTTTAATCTTTATACAGAAAAGCTTTTTACAGTGTAAAACTAAACCAAGAGCCCCAAGAGGCTTAGAGAGCATTCTGCTTCGGGCAGACAGAAAAACGGGTTCGTTCTTATTGAAGAAAAAGACGGAGAAACAGGTTCAGTCGTATTAAAAAAAAAAGAAAAAAAAGTACAGAATGGACGTCTGTAGTTGAAATAACTGACCAAAAGAGGTGCCCTTCGTGTGCTATGCCAGACACTGGATTGATGAAAGGGGAAGAAGAACGCCATATTTAAGGGTAGGTAATGGAAGCCCCTTGCGGACAATCAAGCTATGCATAACTTATCGTGGGCCCTGGATACCCGCTAAGCTCCTGAAGTTACTAGGTTTAAATCAAACAGTCTGTCAATTTTGTTGTCAAACAGATTTGTATGCTTTCCAGGAGTGTTCGCTTTATGGGGCTAGCCAATCCGAGAAGACACTGGACCTGGAGAACTTGAAATTACCCGGTCCGGATCTTCCCTTGGATAGATACCGCTTTTCCTCGGGTCTTGTAATTATCTTCAGTGTTTTAGTGATATGTTCGTTGGACGCGTGACCGGGTGGCATTGGGGATGCGGTACTGAAGGAAGAACCATATTCATTCCAGTTGTATAAATGACCTGTGCTGTAAATGCAAAAATGTGCTTTCTCAACCTCGACCACCGAGCAGTTGTGAATCCACTTGCGAAGATCTTTGTCTAACTCCGTTTATTAGATGAGACCAAGAACAGGGCTGCGTCCCGTCCCTAAGCGCTTGCGACTGCGCCTTGCATCGCGGTTGCTTGAAACCGAAAGGCCGCGCGTTTTTCAATCTGGTCAGACCCCTGTTCTTTCAAAGATCGGAGCTTAGATATCTATGTGACTGTTGTGTAGCATCGACTAACCAAGAAACACGTTCTAGCGCTTGGCTTGAGGAACACGAAGACCCCATGCTGGCTGACTTGTCCCGAAGAATCAACATGGCCACAGGTCTTTTAGTCAAAGAGAAGACCTCAGCCGAGGACTATCAAATTGCCAACTATGGCATCGGTGGTCTGTATGTTACCCATACTGATCATCTGATGCACAACCCGGACCCGAACACGTATAGCGCGTGGGAGAGGCTAATTGGAGACAGACTTGCAACTCTCATGGTTTATGTAAGTTTACTTACTTACTTAGACTAGGTCCTCCTACGCCTGGAAGCGCATAAGGCAGCAACAGTGGTGGTGACCCTCCTGCGCCACCGACCAAAGCTCCTCCATCGAAGACCTCGCCAACCTTGCCTCCTTCTCTAACGACCTGCCAATGGTCATTTTGGGTCTCCCTGACTTTCGGAGGACAGGGGGTGTCCAACTCCGTATGTCGTGTGGCAGCCTTCCATCACCCATTCGCACCATATGCCCCCAATACATCCATCGCCGCTTTCTAATGACGTCGAGGATGGGGGTATGATTTGTCGGACGAGAAATCTCGTAACCAAAATGTAGTTTTGACTTCGTGTTTGGAGTAGAAAAGTTACAACGCAAGTGCGATTGAAGTTTACCAGCCAAAATGTCACTGCCCGTTGAAAGCTATTTAAAAGAGGGTTTTCCGAGATTCCGAATCACTTTCATGCGAACGAAGTGGTCGCAAACAAAACCAAAGGTTTCGGTGGCATCCCAGATCGGAAAACTTGTTAGACTTATTTGTCCAAACAATCGGACCGTCAGATCGTTTGAATATTTTATCTATCGCTAAGCAACCCCTTAACCAGATCCGTTAGGTACTTCTTTTCGGTCTTTAATCTAAATCTTTAAAGCCCAGATTACAATCGGAATATTAACGTTATTTATCAAACTCAAATAACTGTTCTGATTCAGCTTGTTCTTTGTTTCCAATTACACCACCCTCAGTTTCTCAGTGGATTTGGGATTGCACCTTTGCACCTTTTGTTCTGGTACAGGAACCACCCTACATTAAACCACATATTGTATTACACTAAACAAAAACCCTGGCTTTGCTCTAAAAAATCACGTATTGTCCGCACTAATTTGGTTGAACTGCTTTTAGTTCTTCAACATTCCAATTATCTATTTCAGCTAACAGACGTAGAGGCAGGTGGTGCCACCGTCTTTCCTCGAGCTGGAGTAACTCTGTGGCCAACCAAGGGCTCTGCTGCCTTTTGGTACAATCTTTACCGGACTGGAGAAGGAGATGAAAACACGCGTCACGGTGCTTGCCCCGTTCTTCACGGATCCAAGTGGGGTAAGTGGATGAACCAAATTGGGGCCAAACTGTTGAAAAGTCCTTCCCAAATTTACCGGCTCTCTCTTTAACCGATCGATCAATACCGGATGCTTCCACGAGAGTCATAATTAAGAGGACCCCCCCCCCCCCCCCCCCCCCCCTGCATGACAGAGTCAAGAAGTCGGCATAGCGAAGTATGTCCTCATATTTTTTTTTTTTTTTTACAAAAATCAGCTTCTGACAAAAGCTTGTTGTGTCAACTCTGCTCTTCTGCTTCGGAATCGAACTTGTCGGTAAATTAAATAGAAAAAATATCGCTTTACGGATCAAATGTAGGTTACGTTCCCCAAACTTAAAAATCATTAACTTTACTTCGGGGCGGAGCTAACTGCAGCTTTGACGATCGTTAACTTTTCCCAGTTCTACAATTGTTAACTATTTTGCAACGATGCTCACCGACCATCGTTACAAAATAAATTGTAGGTGGGCGGAGCTTAAATTCTGAAATCAGAAACGTGAAACGTAAAAAGTTAACAACTGTTAACAATTTGTTAACGATCGTTAAGTCCCGGAACACAACTCGATAGTAACATTTCTGAACCAATATTTGCCGGCACTGTTTTCTGAACTCAAATCGGCGATTGTGCGCGAACGACCACTTTCAATGTCGTGTTTTAGCATGGCGCTGGGGTGTGCCTTTCGGAAGAGCAACATTAACTCCTGTGTGCCGATGGAAAGCTGCGCTGATGAAAGCTACACTACTCGATGAAAAATTCTTTGGCTGTGTAGTTGAATGGTAGTTGTACGAAAAAAGTTGCATGTATTGATTTGTAGTAGTATGGAATACTTTAATTTAACTAATTATCCTATAGCATCCAATCTTGCTGTAGTAGCATCCAGTTTGCTAGTAGTAGCATGCAGTGGCAACAGTTACTACTGCATGCTACTTTTTCGTACAACTCCATACGACTAATTATCGACAGATTTTAATCGGTGCAGGATTCGTGGTAACAAATAGCTGTTCAGTATCTTATTAGCCCTACTGGCACCTATGTGGATTTTGTTGACATATAGCTTTTTTTTTCAGTTTCCAACAAATGGATTCGCTACAATGACCAATTCCTCACTGCCAAATGTGGTCTTCACAAGTTAGACAAATACAGGCTAATGGATGAAAATTAAAGCTTGCTAGTCCTAGGTGTTATTTATTGGTTATTTTCGACTCGATGCAAGTTCCTTGTGATTGGCGTTTTATTTTTTATTTTTACACGATATTTTTTAGCTGGATTGTGAATGACGCGAAAAATAAAATTCAAAAGAAAACATGCGAGTCTTCGTAAACCCGAAAGTGTTCATTAATCTGTCGTTGCCTCTCCCGAATACTCAACAAATTTCGCCTGCGGCGCTCATTTTCATTCGGTCTCATAATCAGTCGGTAGAAACTGCTGTGGGTCGGGCTATTGCGGAAGCGAGTTCCTGTTATTACGAATGACGTTCACAGTCCTTAACCTCACAAACCCTAGTTTTAATGTTTCTGTAAATTGTCCCGCAAGTGGTGTTGCGTTTCTTGGCTATTGTTTCTAACTGGTCTTACTTTTGAGCGTTGCCGGAGATTTGCCAGTCGTATAGTTTGAGGTGGTCACCTCCCAAGCCTTTCAAGCCGCAAATACGCAAATACGACTACTTCAACGCTTGCAGTTATAACGAGTTATTCTATTACATCTGTAACGAAAAGCTGAAATGGGCGGCAGGCGCCCTGAACCCCCCCCCCTCGAGTTTTGGCTATAGCGATGCCCCTGTCTATGTGTGACAGTTATGCGTCCAAATCGGATCCGACCTCGGTTGAAATAGGGGAAGTTTGAGGGGCCTAAATTTCAAGAAGTGCTCCGCTTCCAGTGAAACATGATGGGTGCGGTAAGAGAAAGTGCTCTGAATGCGCCATGCATTTATACTAAGACCTGTAATATGTGGATCCGGATCTTATCGGGCTACTGTGAAGGAGCTCGAGTGGGTCTCGGAAGAGTATTACAGAGCGTGTTCCACCCCTCCACAAATAGTAACTATTAGTTAAGGATCATTTACACGGCGAGTCCCTGGAGAGGAGAGGCGAAAGTGTTCACACGGTACCCGCTGGTACCCGGGTATTTTTCACGGGAGAGTATTGTCAGTGGCGATAGATTCCAAGGTTATAAAGCCCAGGATATCTTTTTACAATGGACACCAACATTTTTCCATTTAGATCACTTCGTATGTGGACATAATCAAAATTAATGCTCGAAAATCCGATTTTGTTGTTGCTGACGTCATAAAATACCCTTCGTCAAACAAATCCCCGGGTAAAAAGTTAGTGAAATTGAAGTCTAAAATACCCCGGGATTTGTTGCTGTTGCGGGAGAAAATACCCGCGGAGTACGGGTAAATACCCGCTGTGTAAACGTAGCTTTACTATTTCTGTTCCAACCTCACCAAAAGTTACTACGCTGACCGTTCCAACCTTCTCGAAATAGTAACTATTTGCTTACCACGCTCGGGAGCGTAGTAAGTGTAGTAACTACGGATCAATGTAACGTGATTGGTCCGATTCGCCCGTGGCATGATATTCTGCTGGAAAATGGAAAAATCGTTCCAGTCTTGACGGCAAAAAGTCAGAATTAGTGACGTCATGCGCAGTAACTACGGTAAGTAGGATGGAACACGCTCACAACCTTCGCAGCGCGAACCTTAGCTGACACAAATACGAAAACCCTTTCAAGCGCCATGTGCGCTTTCAGCTCTTGCACGATGATTGGGTTTAAATATCTGTTTTTTTTCGGGTAGGCTGACATCATCTGTTTATGCCGTTGCAGATTGGGAGAGGTCGCTACTCGCTACTTTCTTCAATACCACTAGACCTTTATTTGTTTGATCAGTTATAGGAATTATAGAAGTATTGCTACTTCAATCTTTACATGACCCGTCGTTGGCTGTTGTACTTATAGTGTCAATGCAACCTATTGTCGCAACTATAGTCATTGTGTTGCGAAAGCAACACTCTGGTTTTGTCCCTTTTTTTTTCTATGCCGCCGATTTCAGCTTATTCCCGGTACATGGTATGGGTCAAAGCTGTGCGGTTTTTACGGAAAGTGCGGACCTCAGGCCAGATTGATGAATATGACATTACATTTTGGAAAGCTCCCTATAATTCTTGCCTGGGACCAAAGAGGATGGTTTTTGCTTGTCCTCGAGCCAGAGCCTACGGTGTGCGAAGTGAAATGGAGCTGTATAGCCTATGTCAGAGAGGAGTATCTAAAGTTGTGCAGCAAGCTTCCGTTTCATTAAACCATGTTTCTGCTTTCGAGTTGAAATCCCCGTTCTAGCAGGCAAGCTGGCAGGCAACAGTTTCAAATTGAAGATGGACTAAAATCTATAAGTGTTAAACATGTGCGGCAGCTACCTGGCCATCTTCTTTGAATGATAAACAGAAAAATTACAGAACCAAAAAAGTGGCTTTTTCCCACGGGTCCGAAAGTGCTGCCGTCTATCTTTTCTACCCATTTCTGTTAGAGATTTCAGCTGAGTGTATCATTTTTTTTTTTTTGCACTTGGGATTGCGATATATAAATGGTATCAGATATGCCTCTTAAACATTAAAAGTTCTCTCGCTGCTAAAGAAATAAGAGCTGCTTTCTAAGTGGCGATATTAGAAAGTTGGTAATCGGTAATCTATAGACGTTGATGAGCTGATCAAAGTATACGTCATCCGATTTTTGGTACACAAATTTGTTCATGAGATACAACAGTTTGAAAGTTTATAGGGGTTAATAACTCAGTAGTAAAGTACACACTAAAACCAAAGATAGGCCAATCCCAATCGTGAGACATGTAGGGGACTTGTAAGCAACAATCGGCTGTTAGAACATTATCATCTTCGGCAATGAGGGGTTAGCAACTTTGGTAGTTGGTGTGCCTATTAATCCTTTGTTTCCGGTTTCCGGTGCATTTGGTACGGGGAGATGGACTTGAAAGTAAGATCGGTTGCTAGAAGGGGTTCATGAGGGGCTAGAAACTTGTGCAAATTGGTGCACATTTTATTTATTTTTATAAATCACGACGCCTACGACTGAAAATGATAAAGTCCAACTGGCTGCAAAGTCAATTTAGCCCCTACTTCCTATATTCTCTTGCTTTTTTTTTTAGCACTGAGGGATAGCCGTGCCATGACGGATTAGGTCATCAGTTCAGAAAAAAAATGTTCTTGGAACATACTACTTTCTACACATTGATGGGTTGACAACTTCAGCATTTAACCGATAGCGAAGAGATGTTTTGTTCTCGCAACACTTTTGTTGGCGAAGCCGAACAATAGTTGCTGCAAAACTTCACGTTGCCCAGGCAACACAGGTCTAATTAATTCTTGAACCCGGAGACCCCATTTCAATATGTTACGTTCTCAAGCCGCTAACAACAACTCACTAGTCTTTACACTTGCCACGATTCACTATTTTCCATGTAGGCCTACATTATGCCCCCGTTGAGTTTTTGCGTATCATGCTATTGATGCGTAAAACCTGTTATCTGAATTTTGCCGAGTTTTTGCAGTAAGTCAATTGGTCTGGGAAAAACTTAAAACAGCCAAAGCCGTGGATAATTTTTTTTTTAAAGCAGAGCTTAGTTTTACAGTATTCAGATAGCTCGGAATACTGGAACATAAATAGTAAATTATGCGAGGTGTGCTTTACGTGTATTAGCAGCGAGGGGTGCTCACTTGGTTGGCACCCCTGTAAGTAAGTAAGTCATTTTATTACCCGAAAATTCGCATGGAATTAGGACTGAGTATGAAAATGAAAAAGAAAAATCACAGTAGCCTACGGAACATCATCAAAAGTACTTTACATTAACAAACTACTGGCAGAGGGTGACTAGCCACGGGTTCGCTTAGCCTTTTCTAGAAAATTCTCAACGACACGGTTAAAGGACCGTTCAAGCTTACGTTTAAGGTGTAGAATTTCTGAGTTATACGTGCTATCCGCGAAAATGTGTGGTAATTTTCATCCCGCCAAGGCAACCCACCTACGAATTCAACCTTTCCCTTGACCCAAAGAATCCTCACACCAAGTTTCATCAAAATATCTCATTCACTTCGAGAGTTATCGTGCTGACAGACGGAAGGACAGGCAACTTTTGCGACGTCATAGGTAACCCTCCCTTACGTTTTGGGATCCCAAAAATCGACTGTTTTTACAAAAATTGCGGCGACCGACTGGCCGACAACATTCGGGCGCCCCCATCCCTGATAAGTGGCGCCCCTGTAGGGCTGTCTCCTTTAGATGGATCTTCTGCCGTGGCGATTCTCTAATTTCTTTTTGTGTTTGCTAATGGCTTACATCCGCATTTGCCGATGTAACCAAGAAGAAATAAGCACCAGAACCTCCGTCTCCTTATCTCTGTAATACGACCATGCGGAGACGAATAGATTCCTTATACCCTGCCCCATACCATACAAACGAGCGGAGGGTTCTAGCTACGAGGAACATCACAATTCGGTACCTTTACAAAAAGCTATATCGCAGTAAAGCCCCGGAGACAAAATTTCTAAAGTAAAAGCTGATTGGTTGTCTACCATTGTGACGTCACATGTAACGCGCTGCAGAGCGGGTCAGCAAGGTACATGGTGTTCGAATATACAGGCGATTCTGGCGGTCTGGAAAGCTACGACAGTTCATATGCCGGCTGTTTTTGCGACTTTGGCTAAAACTCGCGTCGCTTTCCAGACCTGTCCTCGCGCTCCGACATTTTTTCGCAGTGACTTGGAAAGCGAATCCACTTCGCGAGTGGAAAGTTATTTCGGCAAGTCAGCGAGAAGCTGTAATGGTGCAACTGAGGCGCGACTACTTTCTGCGGTTGTTCTTGCGATCGGCGGATTCTCGCTTTGCTTTTCGGAAAACGAATCCAAGTGATCGCCAGAATCGCCCTACACTGAGCTCAAATTCACAGAGATCCAATCTGAACAAATTTCTCAGTTTTTAATTAGTATTCTTGATAATGTATTCTGCACATCACACAGGGTTAAAGCTCAAGGCACTATCACAAAAGGTGAATGTATTCCTAGTTTATTCAGACATTTTTCTCAGAATACCTTTGATTAAACAAATACGAAAAAGTTATAATACAAAAAAGACTGTACCATCTTGAACACAAATCTAGAGCACACATGATGTCATTTTAGTACTGGTCTTCCGAGGTTGTCTTCTCTGCAAGTGCTATTTTTGTATTTCTGTACTTCAAGCAAGTATTGCTGCATTGCATCCAGTTTGCCCTTTGGCTGAAAAGAAATGAAGAAACTCAGGACCGATTGTGCCGGTACTTGCTTGAATGGGCAAAAGGCTAGACCGACATGATCTCACTTGTCTGTAGGTCTTTCGAGTAGTATGTCAGCTTATCATCATTCTGTTGACAACCCTTCTCACAAATGAATAATAATAACGCTTGTTGCTTGAGCCAAAAGGCCATACAAGATTTTATACACTTTTCACTTTACAAAGAAACAATTACACCTCTAGAATACTATTCTAAGTAATCCAAGCTAAACTTTTATTCCTGAGACTGAATCCTTTAGCCCCATATATACAAACCTCTACGATCCATTTGGGGTTTGTAGATTTCAGAATACGGGGAAGCGATATCAACCCACCCCCAACAAACGTTACTCTCAAATGCGAAAGCTCTTGGCACTCTAAGAGGAAGTGGTTCAAATCCTCCTGCAGCAACTTACAAAGAGGGCAAATGTAAATCTCTCCCGTGCCAGCTTTCCTCCTATTAAAAAGTTTATTTTTTTTTACTAAGGATCGGTAGACTATTAGATCGGAGCTGGAACCAAGTTTTTAATGTAGCAGGATCCAGTCCTAGCTTAAAATGGGTGTGCAAAATGCTCGAAAGCGCGTACACTCAACTACGACAACCTATGAGGAATTGGAAACAGTGGCTTTCCCATTCTGGTATAGTTCAAGTTCAAGCTCAAGTTCTGTTTATTTCAAACTAAAGGCAAAATAAAGAGCCAATTTTGCAGAGAGTAGGCTCGAGGCCAAATGGCGGACGTTTTCCTCTACTACAAACTATAAGAACATCAAAGCACAAGTTATAAGTTAACAATAATCCATCCAATTTCCAGATTCCAACGACCAAGGTGAGCTGGGATTAACCCCGTCCATATGTTTGTATAGCCGGTAAGGTCCTTAGTACATAACCGCTTGAAAACGTCCAACAAGCTTGTTAAAACTATAGACTAGCAAATAACTCACCAACTCAGGTTCCTGGGGTTTAATTTTCTTCACCGATCCCGTTGGTAGAACTTTCCCGCCTTTTCTCTTCCCAACCTGTAAAATTCTTTGGATTCAACAACGAGACTGAACTAAGAAGAAAATCTTACTTGTGTCTGCATTCTGGGGTTTGATAATTAGGATAGCCGTCTAGTTGATCCATCAACAGCGTCCAGGCACCAACTGCAAGAAAAATGTACCTCCAAATTTGCACTCATATGTATTACTTTCTTCTAGTCTTTCTTGCACAAGAACTGCACCATAAGGGAAGATGCCATTTACTACTTTCTGACACAGCTAAAATCTACAACATAGATATTTGTTTCTAACTTCAGGAACCGCTGGATTTTTTGCTATTTTGCTTCATTGTACACACTTTTGAGAATTAAATCCTCTTCCAGATTATTCAAAGTAGGGTGAACCGAGGTAAGAAGTGAACATGAGTAGCAACAAATCGAACATAGGAAAAGTCAAACTACAGCAAACTACGTCTGAGAGGTAGTTTGTAGTTTGAGCTCCGTAGTTTCAGGTTCGAAACTACAACAAATGGAATGGACGAATAAAACGGCTTTTAAGCGAAACTACGCCGAAACTACATACAAAATCAACTTTAAATTGGCTTGAAGACCCGCTGAAAATGCGTTACTTTCTTGTTCCGCTATTCATGAATAATTGATTTTCAAATAGTGGATTTTACGTGTTATTTGCACGATTTGATTTATGAGAAAGATTTGTGATTTTTTTTTTTCAGGCACGAAGCAATCTTCACCAATCCAACCACTGCCTACTGAAAAGCCGCGTTTGTGTTGAAATTAAAATTTCCCGCGTCATTTTATAATTTACGCTGTGGGGACGGCCGCAGATATTCTGAACGTCATAAATAGAGCAGATAGTGATATTCTGAGCGTCATAACTAGAGCAGATAGTGGAAAATAAAAAAATCCCTTTGCAGAATCCAAATAGTTCAAGGTCACTTACAGAATGATGCTTCGAGCAAAGTTTTCGCGAAATAAAATCATTCATTCATTCAAATACTGATTTTCCTATTGCTTGAATAAACTTCTTGCCCCGTTTAGTCTCGTTTCACCAACACAACTGAATATATTCAGAGGCGTGCGGCGGAGGCGGGGAAAACCTTTTCCCCTAAAGGCCAGGCCCTACAGAGGCTAAAACCTTTGGGGTGGGGTGGGGTATTGACCGATTGACTGGTCATTTTTTACGAACTATTTTGCAGGAAAAACGACTATTTTGACGAGAAATCTACTGAATTTCAGATAAAACCGACTTTTTTTTAGAAACAAGGACTAAGGAGGGGAAGAGGGGTAACCCGCCCCCCCCCCATATAGGCATATAGGGGTAACCCCTCTCCTCCCATATACGCCGCCCCTGTCCATGTTACTCGCATTCCCGAATCCGGTTGAAAGATCCATGATCTATTTGCGACAGAGGCCGACTCCCACGTGTCCATTACCTTTAGAGCATTAGAAAGTTTTTTTTTCATGTTCTCCTCAGTCCAAGTTTTCGTCCTTGACCAACAACTACATTTATGCCACCTTCCTGTCCCTTAAAGTGGACTTATTATTACTTTAGACTAAATCATGCCCTATTAAGTCCTCTTTGCATAGACTGGTACCTAAAGTGTGGTTCACAGATACAAATAAACGAAAGAAAAACACAATATTGAACAGAAAAATAAAACAGTTCAGTCCGGAATTACCCCTCCTTGTCAGGAATTACCCTCTTGACATTGTCCGGAATCAACCCAAATGGGGTTTTACATATTAGGTAAAAATAAAAAAAAAATCCGAAAGATTCCCAACTTCTACTACCCCATTTATTCAATTCTTAGATCCAACAAACCGTTAAAAATGTACGGCCAACTAAAGATTTTAAGCGATCTTTTTCCTGCCTGGCCACTAAGTGACTGGATGGCTTTCCCCAAACGAGAGCGGTGACAGTGCGGTTTGTGAACCGAAGAAGGCCATAGATGGCACTGTATTTAGCGATTTTTTTATCCGGAATTATCCCACATCCAGAATTACCAAGATTCACCCTACAGTAGAGATATGCTTATTAGAACATTGGCTGACTCTGAACTTTGCCATTTTCTTGCACTTGCTGTGACTAAATTCAACTACCACTTAGCCAAAGTAGGTAATTAAGGGCCTCTGAAAACACCTGAATAGGTACTGCGAATCTTCTTCCTACTATTTAGTCCAAAACTGCACAGTTCAATCAAGCAACTGTTCAAATAAGCATACCTCTATGGTAGCATGCACACAAACATCAGACTTCAACTCCTCTTCTGTCTCTTGGTACAAATGTTTCTACAGCTAAAATTATAATATACAGTTAGGACATAAGACTTCACATTTATAAAGACTGGAACTCCTTCCAGATTATCCAAAGTACCCTGTACACAAACATCAGGCTTCAACTCCTCTGTCTCTTGGTAAAAAGGTTTCTCATAGAACTGGATAAAAAAAAGCAAGAATTTGGGTAAATTCCGCAAAAAGCACTAGTGCCTGAAAATCAATATTTCACCCATTCTCTTCACTTGACTCTCTTAGAAGAAACCCAGCCTTCACAAGCTAGGCAGCCTCAGAGGGGTTGGGTTGGGAGCCCAATTTTAGCCTGAAAATCATAAGTATGTAAGTCATTTTTTACCTGCCATTTTTTAAAAGAAAATTATGGAGACAATTATGCTCTTATGCAGCTTCATGAAAAATCAAATAAAATTTCTTAGCCACTTTTAAGCCATAATACTGTCCCAAAATGTTGCATGTCAATCCTATCCCGATCAAAAATTTGTAGCCTGCGTGGTAGTATGGTAGTAGTACGAAAACGTTGCATGTAATACTATGTAATAGCAATTCTATCATTTAATGTGCCTCAGACTGGTCCAATCTTATGTAGTAGTATCCAGTATCATCCTGTCTTGCCATAGTAGCATCCACTCTTATTAGTAGTACACGGTAGCCTTGAAGTAGAAGCATATTATGAGTCTTCTCCAGACTCCTTGAACATTTTTACTATTAAAATTCAGAAACAGATTGAGGCCAAATAGTTAATCATCTGAGAAAACCAAGTTCAGATATGGATTCAGCATGTGTGTTTACCCCTACAAGTCATATCTGTTTTGAACTACTTGTCCGGCGAAAAAAGAAAGCTAAAAAACGAGCTCAGCGTATCTTTTTCCCCAATACTGAACATCTAATCAACTTCAAATAAAAATTTAACTTATAACAAATTTTCCGGCTCCAGCCGGATTCCGGTCGAACTTTCTGTCCGGGTAAAAAACGATTGTCATACAAGGATTCAGCATCCTTTCTTGCCCCTAAACCGGAGATCTAATCAACTACAAATAAAACTTTAACTTTTAATAATTTTCCGGTTTTGGCCGGATTCCGGGCGAACTACTTGTCCGGGTAGAAAATTGTTTTCACAGAAGTGTTCAGCATGTTTTCTTACCCCTTAATAGAACATCTAATCAACTCCAAATAAAACTTTTACTTTTAACAAACTTTCCGGTTTTGGCCGGATTCCGGGCGAGCTACCTATCCGGCAAGAAAATGGTTTTGACCGTCGAGTTCAGCATATCCTCCTACCCCTAAATCGAACATCTAATCAACTTCAAATAAAACTTTTACTTTTAACAGACTTTCCGGTTTTGGCCGGATTCCGGTCGAACTACTTGTCCGATGACAAAATGGTTTTCACCATCATGTTCAGTATCTTCTTACCCGACAATCGACTATCACATTATCTGTTTAAAAATATTTCATTTGCCCCTTAATTTAAACCCCCTCCCTCACCCCTAAATGTAGAGAGCCCATCTACGAACTTGACCTTACTCTTGACCCAAAGAATCCTCACACCAAGTTTCATCAAAATATCTCATTCCCTTCGAGAGTTCTAGCGCGCACAGATGGACAGACGGACACCTTTTGCGATGTCACAGGTATCCCTTAACTTACGTTTTGGGATCCCAAAAACTAATGCTTTGACGAAAATTCAACATATTTTAAAGAAAAAATGACTAATTTTATGAAACAAGAGCTGTAAGCTCATATGGCACTTGCATGGGTTAAGATGTTTTGATTGATCAAAAGTAGGTTAATAAGTAAGTAAGTAAGTCCCGATCTCTCCATTCTAGGCTGGTCACGTATTTTCCGCCCCCCCCCCCACACCAATAGTTGCCGGACCCGGTCCGGATATGAAAAAGATCACCGGAGAAATGTCCTCTGTTCAATTCTTAAATTTCACTCGAATCCGATCACCCATTGCAAAGTTACGCATGACTGAAAATTCCGGATCCCCCTCCCTCCACTCCCCCCACCATTATCAGATCGACAAAAATTTTATTTTGAAATCAGTTTGATCGGGTCCCTGATATGCCTGCCAAGTTTCATCGTGAAAATCCCCAAAACTGCCATCACCGGAATTACGGGAAACCCCCTCCCCCCCCCCCATAAGTGTAAAATGGTCTAAAGGATTTATCTAGAGCAGATGCTTGTTCTTCCCAGCAAGTTTCACTCCGATCCCTCCATTCTAACCATTTCTTGAAATTTCCGGTCTCCCCCCCCCCCAACTCCCCCCTGGCTACCGAATCCGGTCAAGACTTTAAACGGGACATCAAAGATATATAATCTATTCAGTTATTAAGTTTCATTACAATCCGATCACCCGTGAGAAAGTTACACATTTCCCGATTCCCCTGCCCTCCACTCCCCCCCAAAATGGTCGGATGGGGAAACTGATTATTTACAGGTTAGTTTTGTCGGTTCCCTGATTTGCCTGCCAAGTTTCATTGTCCTAGCTCATCTGGAAGTACCCTAACTCGAAAAAGTGTGACAAAATGCCCTAAATTTTCAAGTTTCCAGCTCCCCCCACTCCCCCGCGTATGGTCGGATCGGGAAACTGATTATTTCTACGTTAGTTTGGTCGGGTCCCTGATATGCCTGCCAAGTTTCATTGTCCTAGCACATCTGGAAGTACCCTAACTCGAAAAAGTGTGACAAAAAACTCGGACAGACCGACAGACGGAATTGTGATCGGTATATGGCACTTGAGCCAGAGGCTGCAAGTGCAATAAAAATGAATGTTTTTAAGAAAAAATTGACGGTTTAGAAGAAAGAAATCGACTGTTTTTACGAAAAATGGCGGTGCTTCGCCTCAACTTGGTTATTTTTTACCAACTGGCTGACAACATTGAGGGGGCATCCACTTTCCTCCCCCCCCCTATATGTGACTCTCCTGACCAGGGGCGTCCCGAGGGGGGGTGCACCCCCCCCCCCAGAAAGCCTCAGGGAAAAGAATTCCGATAATTTTGACTGGTACGGCGAAGCCGCGCCAGCTAAAATTTGTCAAATTCACCTGAACTTGATGATTTTAGGGAATCTACCGGATTATTGCTCAGGGAACCTACCAGATTTTGCTCAGGGAATCTACGCTACATCTTTGACTAGGAATCTACCGGAACTTGTCTCAGGGAATCTATCGGAATTTACACCTCGGAATCTACGAAATTCGGCTCAGGAAATCTACCAGAATTTGTGTGAAATCTTTCAGAAGGAATCTACCCGAACTTGTCTCAGGATCTACCGGAATTTACCCCTCGGAATCTACGAAGTTTCTACCAAAATTTGTGCGAAATCTTTCACATGGAATCTACCGGAATTTACCCCTCGGAATCTACAGGAATTTACCCCTCGGAATCTATGAAATTTGGCTGAGGGAATCTACCGGTTTTGCTCATGGAATATACGCTAAATCTTTCACAAGGAATCTACCGGAATTTGTCTCAGGGAATCTACCGGAATTTACCCCAAGGAATCTACCAGAATTCGGTTCAGGGATTCTACCGGAATTTTTGCGATATCTTTCACAAGGAATCTACTGGAACTTGTCTCAGGGAATCTACCGAAATCTACCCCTCGGAATCTATGAAATTCGGCTCAGGGGGATACTGGGATTTGTGTGAAATCTTACACAGGGAATCTACCGGAATTGTCTCAGGGAATCTACCCGAATTTACCTCACGGAATCTATCAGAATTCAGCTCAGGGAATCTACCGGAAATTGTGCGATGTCTTTTACAAGGAACCTCGGGATTTATCCCTCGGAATCGACGAAATTCGGCTCGGGAATCTACCGGAATTTGTGCAAAATCTTTCACACGGAATCTGCCGGAACTCTTCTCAGGCAATCTACCGGAATTTACCCCTCGGAATCTACGAAATTCGCTTCAGGGAATCTACGGAATTTGTGCGAAATCTTTCACAAGGAATCTACCGGAACTTGTCTCAGGGAATCTACCGCAATTCACCCCATGAAATCTACCAGAATTCGGCTCAGGGAACCTACCGATTTTGCTTATGGAATCTACGCTAAATCTTCACAAGGAATCTACCGAAATTTGTCTCAGGGAATCTACCAGAATTTACCACACAGAATCTACGAGGATTACCCCACAAATCTACCAGAATTTGGCTCAGAGAATTTACCACTCGGAATCTACAAAATTCGCTTCAGGGAATCTACGGAATTTGTGCGAAATCTTTCACAAGGAATCTACCGGAACTTGTCTCAGAGAATCTACCACAATTCACCCCATGAAATCTACTAGAATTCAGCTCAGGGAACCTACCGATTTTGCTTATGGAATCTACGCTAAATCTTCACAAGGAATCTACCGAAATTTGTCTCAGGGAGTCTACCAGAATTTACCACACAGAATCTACGAGAATTACCCCACATAATCTACCGGAATTTGGCTGAACAGAGAAGAGTTCAAAAACGAATTAGCTTTGTTTCGACATGATGGAGAAAGTTGCAGTGAGAGCCTCCAAATAAACAAAAAGTTTGAAGACACAGTCGAGGTCTCTTGTCAACTAAAAGACGTCTTACCACTAGTATGGAAAGCGTTCAAGCTGGCCAAGACAATCCCTATTACCTCAGCAAAAGTGGAACAATTTTAGCTAGATGAAGCTGTTGAAGACCACCTTGCATTCAACAATGGCTGACCAGTGTCTTGAAAGTCTCCTACTAATAGCATGTGAAACAGATCTAGTTGATGAGTGTGAAATAGGTTGTGTTGTGGACAAATGGAGAATGGTTAAAACGCAACGAGTAAATGTGTAGGTTATGTTGAATGTCAGATTCTTGTTTTGTTTTAAGTGTTAACAAGCCCTTTTCGTTTGCTCTTATTTACAACACATAATCGAAGTCAGAACTCAACAGTATTCTAGAGTTTCTGCGGAGATTATCGCTGCCGAGAATTTCCGGTAAAACCTCACAAAACTCCGGTAAAATCTCACAAAATTCCGGTACAATTCTGAAGCTGCACCCCCCTCATGAGGAAGGTGTCGGGACGCCCCTGCCCCTGACAGCGACTGCACTTTCTAGTCTAGAAAGTGCAATAAACTTACCAGAAACACTGGTGGTGCAGGTGCTTCTTCTTTGGGTTTTGGCATTTCTTCGGCTGGCTCTTCAGTTAGTTTCATGACAGGCTTTGTTGAAGGCTCACCCTTACTTGCAGGAGATTCTTTCTTCTGTGCCTCCTGCATTTTCTTGAACATTTCGAGAAAGCTCCCATCATTCTTAAAAGGAATCTTAGGTACATCACTTTCGGCACTCATCTGTTCTAAGGTTTGTTCTCGCAGAAGGATAACTTATAAAGCTTTTTAACTTAGACTGAAAAATCCAATCCAATTAGAGCATGAATCGATAGTTTTGAATTTCATGCGCTTTCCAAGCTGGCACAATATGTTTGACAATATAAAAGAGCAAACGGTTTATAGACAGGGACGAACGGTCACTGGCTGGAGCAGGGCTGGTCACACTAGAGAGAGAGAGAGAGAGAGAGAGAGAGAGAGAGAGAGAGAGAGAGAGAGAGAGACTTTATTTTAATAACGACTTTCACAGCGCGTGGCGCCGAATTAGCGCTTCACGTCAAAAAGAGGCTTATCTCGCCTTTCCCCGAGGCAGGGCATCTCGAAAGGGTGTAGTACCCCCTCTAGTTTCGGGCATTCAGTCAGAATAGGCATGCCCGTTTTCGTAAAATTGTTTGTCCCCACATTTCCAAATCGGGTGATTTAACATGTTTATTGGTGCCCGTTCTTTATCGTAATTGCTAATTCACTCAAGTTTCGCTCAGTCCGCATCGTTTCACTGCATTCGGTCCGTCCCTTCAGAAATTCCGTGATTTATACTGTTTATTTGGTCTAATTCGTTAGCGAAATCGGTAATTCACTGGACCATTCTCAACTTCTCAAGTCCGTCTGAACTGCCGAATTCGGCAGTTCATCCAGCTTCTGTTTCCGTCCGCACCGATTTCGACGCATTCGGTCCGTCCCTGCGTAAATTCGGTGATTTAACCTGTTTATTTGGTCTCATTTTTTACCGAATTCACCAATTCGGTCGCATTCGGTCAGTCCATATCATAATTTAAACTAGACCTACGTTGCCCGGGGCAACGTGAAGTATTGCGGCAACCTTTGTCCGGCTTCGCCGAATAAAGTGTTGCGAGAGCAACACTTTGGTTTTGTTTCTTCGCTGTCGGTAAAGTGCTGAAATTATCAACTTATCGAAGCTTTTGAAATGGTATGTTCTAAAAAGAATAATCACATGATCGAAAGCTGTTCTTTAGCATTGTAAAACCAACAACAAAACAATATCGGAAGAAGGGACCAAATTGACTTTGCGGTCAGTTGAACTTTATCCTTTTCAATCGTAGATATCGTGACGGATGAAAACTTGGAACAATATCTTATATAATCTGGTTGATATTATAAAGCTATCGGTAACTTTTCAGGATTAAAATACCATAGATGACACTATTAATTATTACAAAACTACCTTATTGTTTTACATTACCGTATCGTTTGTACCCGTTGGGTTAACAGTTAATCCTAGGTTATAACGATAGACCATCGATACAAACTTTCTTACCGTCATATTTACAGAAATCGAATACAATGTGCACCAATTTTCAAAAATTTCTAGCCCCTCGTGAACCGATTCTTACTTACAAGTCCCTCTCCCGTGATTGACATCAAATTCACCGGAAACAAATAATGGATACACCAGCTAGCAAAAGTTGCAAACCCCTCATCGCTGAAGATGATTATAGCATTAGCTTTTTAAACGGGATGTTCTAAAAAAAATAATCATATGATCAAAAGATATTCTTCAGCGTTGTAAAAACAACAAAAAAATAATATAGGAAGAAGGGACTAAATTAAGTTTGCAGTCAATTGAACTTTATCCTTTTCAATCGTAGACATCCTTCCGGATGAAAACTTGGAACAATATCTTATATAATCTAGTTGGTATTAGAAAGCTATCCGTAACTTTTCAGGATAAATACCACAGATGACACTATTAATTATTACCTCATTGCTTTACATTTTCGTTCGGATCCGTTGTGTTAACAGTTAATCCTAGGTTAAATTGATAGACCATCGACACAAACTTTCTTACCGTCAGATTTATAGAATTCGAATACAATTTGTACTGCGCTATTTCCCTTTTCTTGTCTAGTGTGTAAATGAAATTTCACCATCATCATATGTAGTGATGTCGAGCGTCTGCGGTCGAAAGTTCTGCTGAACGACTGACTGCCTGAAGAGATACTGAATTGTTTTTTACTCGTCCCTCACAAATAAAACAGAAACGGCAAGTACAAAACTAATCACTCTCATCGCTATCATCTTCAGTCTCACCACTATCATCTTCTTCCTGTAACCATTCAACAAATTTGCCAATCTGCAAAAATAAGGAAGGTGGAGGTCACTTTGGCTAGTTGGTGTGCCCGACCGCTTCGTATCAATCAGTACCAGGTTGAGTTCCAAACAATCTACCAATTAGACCTAATATAACACTGATAAACCAGAGAAATTGTTGACGTAACAGAAAATGGGGTAGAAACAATTACTAGTTGAAACTGTCGAAAGGAAAGATTATCGTCAACAGAAATGTACCTTTTCTTCCTTCAAAACCCAACAGCAGGCATTTTTTATTAACGGACAATAGAAAACGAATTGTTTTGGTGTTTCCCACAAGTTCATCTTTCCAACTTGAGCGGTCTAGCATTTCTGAAGTTGACATTCAAGAAAGGTTTTTGTTCTTCTTTCTGAAAGTGATGTGTTTTATTTATTTTCGGAGGCCAGGTCGTACGATACATGTTTTCATGTAATTTTTCTGTACACGATATGTTCAACCTAAAAGTGTTATGAGCCTAAAAAGGACCCTTGCCAAGAAGGCCCGAAATATACCTCGAATAAAATTCAGCTGACGTATCCCTTTTGCACTATCAACAAGACCAAAGGTGTCGATGGGATCCCAAAAATCTAATGTTTGATTCAGACAATAGGGTCTTGTCTTCGCCAGGCTAATCATCAGAGAAAACCAAGTTCAGATATACCTCTATAAGCTATATCTATTTTGAGGGTACTGACCGTGACTTCCTGCTTTCCGAGCAAACTACTAGTCCAGCAAAAAAAAAGAAAATTCAGAAACAAATTCAGCGTCAAATCCCTATAAAGAACATCTAATCAACTTCGAATAGAAATTTGACTTAAAAAAAAAACCCGGTTACAACCGGATTCCGGACTAATTATATGTCCGAGTAAAAAATTATTGTCATATACAGACTCAGCCTGTCTTCTTACCCCTTAATCTGTCATCTTATCAAACTTTTGCTTTTGTCAAGTTTTCCGGTTTTGGCCAGATTCCGGGTGAACTAGTTGTCCGGCGTGAAAATAGTTTTCACCATGGTGTTCAATATGTTTTTCTATCCCTAAATCGAACATTTAATCAACTTCAAATGAAACTTTTACTTTCAACCGCCTTTCCGGTTTTCGCCGGATTCCGGACGAATTAGTTGTCCGGCGAGAAGATGGTTTTCACCATCATATTCAGCATGTCTTCTTACCCTGAAATCGACCATTTAAGCAACTTCAAATGAAACTTTTACTTTTAACAAACTTTCCGGTTTTCGCCGGATTCCGGACGCACTACTTGTTCGGCGAGAAAACGATTTTCACTATCGTGTTCAGCATGCCTTCTTACACCATAATCGACTATCACATTAGCTGTTTAAAAATATTTTGTTTGTCCCTTAATTTGAACCCCCTCTCCCACCCCTAAATCTAGGGCTACAGAGCCCATCTACGAACTTGACCTTACCCTTGACCCAACGAATCCTCACACCAAGTTTCATCAAAATATCTCATTCTCTTCGAGAGTTACAGAGCGCACAGAGACCAACTTTTGCGATGTCATAGGTATCCCTCCACTTACGTTTTGGGATCCCAAAAATGAATTAATCCTTTGGCGTAACATGTTCATCCACTCGCCGGTTAATTCTGTATTCAATGAGTTTCATAGCATTCAGTGAGCTTCGTGGACACACCTTTTCTTCTTGAAAATATAGCGGATTTTTAGCAGGAATTTATAAGAAGCTAACAAAGCAAGACCAAAGGTTTCGATGTTTCGAGTCCGACACTGGATTATCCCACGGTGTTAGTGGACTTACCCAACCAGGTAAGTCCTGGTTGGAACTAGCGTGACATCTTCTAAAGGACCTGTCGTACCTATATTACGGATATAGTAAGTAAGTAATTTATATCTGACCCTCTGTTTTCAGAAGCTGAGTATGCAAAAGAAAATAAAGAAATGAAATAAAACACAAGAAACAAGACCAAAGGTTTCGATGGGATCCCAAAAATTCAATATCTGATCCAGACAACTGGGTCTTGTCTTAGCCAGATCCAGTCTTCGCCAGACTCCTTGAACATTTTTACAATTAAAATTCAGAAACAGATTAAGGCCAAATAGCTAATCACCTGAGAAAACCAAGTTCGGATTTGGATTCAGCATGTGTGTTTACCCCTATAAGTCATATCTGTTTTGACGAAAACTTCCTGCCACTTCTGCCAATTTCCCGGTTCCGGCCGAACTCCAGAACTACTTGTCCGGCGAAAAAAGAAAGCTCAAACACGAAATCAGGGTATCTTCTTTCCCCAGTAATGAACATCTAATCAACTTCAAATAGAAATTTAGCTTATAACAAATTTT
Organism: Branchinecta lynchi; assembly: GCA_023053575.1. NCBI lineage: Eukaryota > Metazoa > Arthropoda > Branchiopoda > Anostraca > Branchinectidae > Branchinecta > Branchinecta lynchi. The sequence continues at coordinate 6,248,705 of JAKZAP010000016.1, forward strand.
CCGATTCCAGCCGGATTCCGGTCGAACTATATGTCCGGGTAAAATACGATTGTCATACAGGGACTCAGCATCTCTTCTTACCCCTTAATCGCTTATCTAATCAACTAGAAATAAAACTTTGACTTCCAACAGTTTTCCGGTTTTGGCCGGATTCCGGACGAACTACATGTCCGGGTAGAAACTTGTTTTCACATAAGTGTTCAGCATGTCTTCTTGCCCTAAATCGAACATCTAATCAACTCCAAATAAAACTTTTAATTTTGACAAACTTTCCGGTTTGGGCCGGATTCCGGTCGAAATACTTGTCCGTCGAGAAAATAGTTTTCACCATCGTCTTCAGCATGTCTTCCTACCTCTAAATCGAACATTTAATCAACTTCAAATAAAACTTTTACTTTCAACAAACTTTCCGGTTTGGGCCGGATTCAGGCCGAATTACTTGTCCGTCGAGAAAATAGTTTTCACCATCGTCTTCAGCATGTCTTCCTACCCCTAAATCGAACATCTAATTAATTTCAAATAAAACTTTTACTTTCAACAAACTTTCCGGTTTGGGCCGGATTCCGGGCGAAATACTTGTCCGTCGAGAAAATAATTTTCACCATCGTCTTCAGCATGTCTTCCTACCCCTAAATCGAACATCTAATCAACTTCAAATAAAACTTTTACTTTCAACAAACTTTCCGGTTTTGGCCGGATTTCGGGCGAACTACTTGCCCGATGACAAAATGGTTTTCACCATCGTGTTCAGCATGTCTTCTTACCCCATAATCGACTATCACATTAGCTGTTTCAAAATATTTTGTTTGTCCCTTAATTTGAATCCCCTCCCCCACCCCTAAATGTAGAGCTACAAAGCCCATCTACGAACTTGTCTGGTCCGACGACCCAACGAACCCTCACACCAAGTTTCATCGAAATATCTCATTCCCTTCGAGAGTTATCGTGCTTACAGACGGGCGGACGGACGGACAGACGGACAACTTTTGCGATGTCATAGGTATCCCTCCACTTACGTTTTGGGATCCCAAAAACAAATACAAAATACAATTTTTTATTCTTCGGCCACAAAAGAGTGTAGAATGTCATGCGCTGACTAGGCCCAGTTGTATAGTTTACATCCCTAATCTTTCTGCCCGTTCTCATTTCTGAGATTTGGAACTCCTTATTTTTTTTCAACTTCACACCGATTTTTTTTCCATTTACTTTTTCGGGATCCCAAAACATAAGTGGCGGGATACCTTTGACATCGCAAAAATGTCCGTCTGTCAGTGAGCACGATAACTCTCGAAGGGAAAGAGACACTTTTTCCACTTGGTGTGAGGATTCATTGGGTCAAGGGTAAGGTCAAGTTCGTAGATGGACTCTGTAGCCCTACATTTAGGGGTGGGGGAGGAGGTTTCAATTTAGGGGCAAATAAAATATTCTTAAACAGATAATGTGACAGTCGATTATGAGGTAAGAAGACATGCTGAACACGATGGTGAGACAATTTTGTCATCGGACAAGGAGTTCGCCCGGAATACGGCCAAAACCGGAAAGTTTGTTAAAAGTAAAAATTTTTATCTGAAGTTGATTAGATGTTCATTTAAGGGGTAAGAAGACATGCTGAGCTGATGCTGAGATGATGGTGAAAACTATTTTTTAGCCGGACAAGTAGTTAGCCCGGAATCCGGCGGAAACCGGAAAGTTTGTTAAAAGTAAAAGCTTTATTTGAAGTTGATTAGATGTTAGATTTAGGGGTAAGAAGACATGCTGAACATTAATGTGGAAACAATTTTCTACCCTGGCGTAGTTCACCCGAAATCCGGCCAAAACCGGAAAATTGTTAAAAGTTAAAGTTTTATTTGTAGTTGATTAGATATCCGTTTTAGGGGTAAGAAGAGATGCTGAATCCGTGCATGACAATTAATTTTTGCCCGGACATATAGTTCGACCGGAATCCAGCTCGAGCCGGAAAATTTGTTATAAGTTAAATTTTTATTTGAAGTTGATTAGACGTTCAGTATAAGGGAAGCAGATACGCTGAGATCGTTTTTGAGCTTTCTTTTTTCGTCGGACAAGTAGTTCCGGAATTCGGCCGAAACCGAGAAATTGGCATAAGCGGCAGGAAGTTTTCGTCAAAACAGATATGACTTATAGAGGTAAACACACATCTAAATCAATATCTGAACTTGGTTTTCTCCGACGATCAGGTATTTGGCCTTAATCTGTTTCTGAATTTTAATAGTAAAAATGTTAGTAAAAGTAAACAAGAGCTACGAGCTCATATGGCACTTGTACGAGTAGGCTGTACAAGAACGACACCTCACTAATCTTTGCATTTGCCATATTTCACTATTTTCCGTGTTCGTTATGATCCGAAAGAATTTTCGCGTGTCATGCTACAGATGCGTAAAACCGGTTATCTGGATCTGGATATTTAGTTTCACTCATTTCTGAGCAGTTCCGGCATCGTCTCGATTGTCTGTAGCAAATGCACATGACTGTTCAAACTTTCATCCCAATAAATCCATTTGTTTGATCCCTAGACGTGCTACACGATTTCCGGTACTCACTCTATCTCCACCTACCGTGGCCGAGTCTGGTTCGGAATAAAAAAAATCGACCACCTAAAGCATCTTCTTTTATACCATCTATCAAGTTTCACTCGAATCTGAGCATTTTCCGGTACCCCCCCCCCCCTCCCACCAACGTTGTCGGAGCCGGTTCGGGCCCAATCTCTGAATTCCCTGTTCCTGTCCATCAAGTTTTACTCAAATTGGAGCTTAGCCTATCTGCAAGTTTCCAGTACCCCCCCTACCTTGGCCGAATCCGGCCCGGACGCCAAATAACAAATCTAGGCCGCATAAACTCGGCACTGTCGAATTTGCATCTCATTCGGTCCATCCGTTTGGTTTTTGTGCATGTCAAAAGTCCCCCCACCCCCAATTCCCCTAATCGTGGTCGCATATGGTTGGAACGCATGTTTTACATGTCGAGGCCATCGATTCGTATCACCCATGAAGTATCACTCGAATCAGACCACTTGGTTGAAATTTTAGAAGCCAGTTTCCATATTTCTCTTCTCTTGCTCCCCAAAAAATACTCGGATCTAGGAACGGAAGTTTCCAGGGGTATGTTGTGTCAGGTTCTTAAGTCAAGAAAATTCGGGTCGCTAATATGCCTGCAAAGTTTCGTTGTCGTTTTACATCTGGAACTATTCTAACTCACGACTACCGGAATTCCAGGAAACCCCCTCCAACTCCCCCCACAGAGCCCCGAAACCATCTGGCTCCGTCAATTTCATCTAGGCCTAATGCTTGTTCCACCCATTAAGTTTCGTCCCAATCCCTCTGCTTTTAGAGTTTCTTGAGTTTTTCACCCCCCCCCCATCCCCACAGGTATCGGACCCGACCCGGACGTGACACTGAACGTCCGAGGTGATAGCTCACCAGACAAGTTTCATTCAAATCCGATCACCCGTTCAAAAGTTATGCACGCCACTAGATTCCGGACTCCCCATCCACCCACTCCCCCCACGATCGTCGGGTCGGGGAAACGGCTGTTCTCAAGTCAATCTGTTTGGATCCCTGACATACCTGCCAAGTTTCATCGCCCTAGGACATCAGGAAGTATGCCGAACTCGCGGGATCGCTAGAAATCCGGACCCCCACCCCAACTCCCCCACAGTGCCCTGATCCGGTCCGGTTATGTCAATGACGTGTCTAGGACTTGTGCTTGTTTTTCTCACCAAGTTTCATCCCGATCCCTCCACTCTAAGCGTTTCTCAAAATTTCCGGCTCCCTCCTCCAACTCCCCCCAGTGTCATCGGATCCGGCCCGGATTTAAAGTGAGATGTCTGAGACACGAGTTCATTCTAAATATCAACTTTCATCAAGATCCGATCACCCGTTCGCAAGCTAAAAATACCTCAAATTTTGGCTTCACCCTCCCTCCACTCCCCTCCCCCCCAGCTGGTCGAATCGGGGAATTGACGATTTCCTATTTAATCTGGTCGGGTCCCAGATATGCCTGTCAATTTCCATCATCCCAGCACATCAGGAAGCACGGAACTCGTGGGATCACTACAAATTCGGACTTCTCCCCCCCCCAACTCCCCCAAAGTGAGCGAATCCGTTCCGGTTATATCGGTCACGTATCTAGGACTTTTGCTTGTACTTTCCACCAAGTTTCATCCGGATCCCTCCACTCTAAGTGTTTTCCAAGATTTCCGGTTTCCCCCTCCAACTCCCCCCAATGTCACCGGATCCGGTCTGGATTTTAAATGGAGGGTCTGAGACACGAAGTCCTTCCACATATCAAGTTTCATTAAGATCCGATCACCCGTTCGTAAGCTAAAAATATCTCATTTTTCCTATTTTTTCCGGATTCCCCCTCCCTCCACTCCCCTCCAGATGGTCAGATTGGGGAATCGACCATTTCTAATTTAATCTGGTCCAGTTCCTGATACGCCTGCCAAGTTTCATCGTCCTAGCTTATCTAGCTTATTCAAAGATTGAGGTTATAAAATTTGCCACTGTGCCAATTTTTCATTGCCTGCCTGTATGGCAGTCTCTTCTTGCTGCAACGCAACAGCAGGAACAGACTGCATGATTTTGTTGTTGTTGTTTTCTTTTCTGTGTGTTTTCTTTTTCGTCTATGGCTATTTGCTGAATTAAAAGTATTCATTCATTCATTCATTCATTATCTGGGAGTGCCCGAACTAGCAAAACCGGGACCGACAGACCGACTGACGGACAGAAATTACAATCGCTATATGGCACTTGAGTAAGCTCAAGTGCCATAAAAAGAGAGTGTGCGGAACGAGTTCCCAAGCTGGAACCGCGTTCCTACCATACGAGGCGGTACCGTAATAGTTTTATCCCCAATTTTATACACTTTTTCAACAACGAATTATATAGTCTCTGAATTATTTATTCTGTCGTTTTGAATGACATTATTGTTTTAATATCATGTATTTTGACCAAAAAAACACGCCGTTTGGTCCCAGTCCACGACTTATGTTGATGCTTTGAAACTGAAATGAATACTCTGGATGACAACTCTTCTTGACGATATCACCCTGTACCTAGCGGAAGAGCCGGAAGCGGTATCACAGCTGCTCCCAAACATCGCCGTGACTGGTTAACACAGGATTGAGTTGTTGAGTTTGAGTCGTTCGTGCTACGTTTTCTCATTCTTCTCGAGGATCACTGGCGTGTTCTAGACTTAGTCACATAGAGCGTGCTCTATCCTTCTAACAATAGTAGCTATTAGTTAATATTTCCGTTCCAACCTCGTGCAAAGTTACTACGCTGGCCGTTCCAATCTTCTCGAAACAGTAACTAATGGTAACTATTTGCTTACCATGCTCGGGAGCGTAGTAAGCGTGGTAACCATACATCTCTGTAACGTGATTGGTCGGATACGCCCGTGGCATGATGTTCTTCTGGAAAATAGAAAAACCGTTCCAGCCTTGACGGCAAAAAGCCAGAATTCGCGACGTCATGCGTAGTAACTACGGTAAGTAGGGTGGAACGCGCTCATAGTGTCCAAGACTTACGCAACTAAGCAAAGGGAAGAAAACAATGAACCGACAAACTTACAGCAGATTTTAAGGAAGTATTCGTCAGGGTGGGATGCCACTGAACAATGCATTCAGAGGCCAGAATTTCTTCTTCGTAAAGACCATGAAGCAATCGTTGAGTGTACTTGATGACTATGGGCTCCGTATTGCAGTATTCCTGAAAGTGCGAAATGACTGTTACGCTTGGAACAGAGAACTCTATCGGGGTTTCTGGCAATCCTATTTCTCCGGCGGACAGAAACACACTGAGCTGTCCTGTTGAAACGAGTAATCTCCAAAAGCCAATGTGGTTTTAAAATGAGTAAGAATTAATTTCATTACCATATTTTCTTTTTTTAAGGGGGGGGGGGGGGGTACAAGATATCAACTTTGGACATACGTGAAATCAAGTAACACTCAATTCGCGACTGTGGCGCTTTAGTTCACCTTGCGTTAGGCACACACTTTACAAGAGGAGATTTTCGCTCGGTGTTTGGCAGTGCTGACACAGTCCGCCAAGAAGGGGCGTCACGTATGGGGGAGGGGGGGGGGGGTCGTAAAAACGGTCAATTTTCTTCTTGGAAAAGGTCAACTTTTCTTCAAAACAGTCGGTCAATTTTTTCGTTAAAATAGTCGATGTTTTTCTTAAAAACGGTATTTTTTTTTGATCAGTCGATTTTTCGTCAATGCAATCGTTGTTTCTTAAAACAGTAGCCTTTTTCTGCAAAAATATTCGGTAAAAATGACCAGCCAGTCCGTAAATATCTGCCCCCCCCCCAAACATTTTGACCAGTAACATCTCTGCCCCCAAGAGGACAAAAGCCGTATTCAATTCATCACGATCAGTACAGTCGACGTAAAGTTGAGAAGAACTATCACTCGACCCGTGTTTGACAGAGAAACAAGACCACAGGTTTCGACAGTATCCCAAAACTCCAATATTTGATCTAGACAATTGGGTCTTGTCTTCGACAGGTCCAGTCTTCGCCAGACTCCTTGACAACTTCAAAATTCAGAAAAAGATTAAGGCCAAATAGCTAATCATCTGTGAAAACCAAGTTCAGATGTGGCTTCAGCATGTGTGTTTACCCCTATAAGTCACATCCATTTTGACGAAAACTTCCTGCCTTACTTCTGCCAATTTTCCGGTTTCGACTGAATTCCGGAACTACTGTCCGGTGAAAAAAGAAAGCTAAGAAACGAACTCAGCGTACCTTTTTTCGCCAATATCGAACATCTAATCAACTTCAAATAAAAATTTAACTTGCAACACATTTTCCGGTTTCATCCGGATTCCGGGCGAACTATATGTCCGGGTAAAACGTGATTGTCATATACGGATTCAGCATCACTTGTTACCCCTAAGTCGGATTTCTAATCAACTACAAATAAAACTTTTACTTTTAACAAATTTTTCGGTTTTGGCCGGATTCCGGACGAACTACTTGTCCGTGTAGAAAATGATTTTCACACAAGTGTTCAGCATGTCTCCTTACCCCTAAATAAAAAATCTAATCAACATCAAATAAAAATTTTACTTTTAACAAACTTTCCGGTTTTTGCCGGATTCCGGATGAACTATTTGTCCGGAGAGAAAATGGTTTTCATGATCGTGTTCAGCATGTCTTCTTATCTCATAATCAACTATCACATTAGCTGTTTCAAAATATTATGTTTGCCCCTTAATTTGAAACCCCTCCCCCACCCTTAAATGTAGGGCTACAAAGCCCATCTATGAACTTGACCTGTCCAAGGACCCAAAGAATCGTCAAACCAAGTTTCATCAAAATATCTCATTCCCTTCGAGAGTTATCGTCCTTAAAGACGGACGGACGGACGGACAGTTTTTGCGATGTCATAGGTATCCCTCCACTTACGTTTTGGGATCCCAAAAAGTGAAAGCTTGAAGACCAAATAAAATGATACCAGGGAGAACAGTAAACAGTTGACTGGTGCTTAACTGGCGCAAGGTAAATCGATCGCGGCTCAATTTTCTCTATTTTTAGCGCGGCAAATTATTTATGGCTTAAGCAACTCCACTGGTGTTTTCCTGATAGTTTCATGGGCCCTTGATGCCCTAGCTTTCACCCAGAAACAGCACTTCCTCGACTTTATAACAAGAAATGTTGGCAGGATTTATAACACAGTTCAGGGTGAAAAAGAAAGTTCCAAGTGACCCCCATGTGGATACCGCCATTTTCCAAATGTAACACATAACTTTAAAGTTCAATGGGCACATCAAACTACCCCAATCCCACTCTGTACCAACCTAGGAACAATGCTTACCCCCTAGATCAGTAGCTTTTTCAACAGTTTCCTCTCTGTGATGTTTCAAAGCTTACATTTTTGGGCTAGTACTTGCTCAGTTTACTAGATTGGACAAAGATAAAAGTGATGTTTCTTATAATACTTAGTAGATCTTTATTTTATGCATAAATCAGCTTGTATAATTCAGATTGAATAGGTTATTTATTTTTGAATGATTTTTGTAGCTATGTTGTTTTTATAAGCTTATTGCATATTCTGGTACATTTTATAAGGCAGGCTAATCAAGCTTCACAACACTATTCCACAAAGAAAAACTTTTAATAGGCAGTTTAAGCCATGGAACTTCTGATGAAACACTAGAACAATCAGTTAAACTGCATCTACGGCTTGACTTTGGTGGCATCTCAAATATATCCTTTTCTATCAAGCATTGCTGGGAGATTTTGAACTTCCTGCCACGATATCCCAGCTCCTAAGATTTGGATCGCCGAAATGCCAGAGAGGTAAAGACAAGGAATAACAAGAAAACGGCCGATTTCGTAGCGCCTTCTAAAGGGAAGTCGGAAATGTTTACTTGTGAAGCATTTAATACAAAGTAAAGCATTAGAAGTGTCCATTGTGGTTTAAAGGCTGACCGCATACATCCATTCCAGAAGACAGTAGAATGTGACAGGCCAAATTGAGCCCAGCGTGACCTTACCTTAGACCCTCCTGTGACTCCAGAGGCGCCCAAGAAGAGTGTCCAGTCGTCTCTGAAACTTGCGGCTGCGACGATGTCTTCACACTCCGGCTGTAATGAGGCATGAAATTGCCACAGGTCGTTGTTGTAGGTACGGCAGAGTGTGTTTTTGGGTCTTCCTCTACGGCGGGTGCCTTCGGGTAACCAGAAAAACGTGGACTTGGAGATTCTGGAATCGTCCATGCGCAGCACATGTCCGAGGTAACTCCATCTACGCCTTCGTATGGTCTTAATGAGGGACGGTTGATCTGTGATGGTTCTTATGTGCTCGTTCGTTACCTTCTGGGTCCAGTGGATGCTAAGAAGTCTCCGGAGGCACATGTTTTCAAACGACTGAATTCTCCTCTCTTGGTCTTGGTTGAGATGCCACGTTTCAGATGCATAGAGGAGGACGGGCAGGACGTTGCTGTTAAATAGGCGGAGCTTAAGCCGGAGGGAGAAAGTACTCGACCTCCACACTTTTTTGAGCCTGTTGACGGTGCTGTTAGCCTGTCCAGTTCGGGCGGTGACTTCTTTGGCTGTAGATCCTGTGTTCTCGATGGTGCTGCCAAGATATTTGAAATGAACCACTTGTTCCACATCGTTGTCGCCACATTTTATGTTCATAGGTGAATCGCTAGTTGCCATGCCTTTAGTTTTACTGGGGTTGAAATTGTGTCCAAAACCTTCTACTTTTTGTTGGATGCTCGTGAGCAGTGCTTGAAGTCGTGTTTTGCAGGTTTCGAGGATGCCAATATCGTCAGCAAAACCTAGGTCGCTGAGCAGGCGATCGTTTAGGCGTAGCCCAGTTGAGTCGACACTTCTCAGCACGAAGTCTATGACGATCGCGAACAGTAGTGGGGATAGGACGTACCCTTGTTTTACCCCGGAGAGGATTGGGAATTTACGTGAGATTCACTCTGTTGTCTTCACACAACTGGTTGTATCTTCGTACGTCGCCATTATGAGATTTATTATGGTATCAGGGATACCATAGTGGTGAAGGATCTTCCAGAGTGACTGGCGGTCTAATTACCTTAAATTACCTTAAATCGCACTTCCAGCGAGATAAGGTGGTGTTAGCCTCCTGTAGAGTCTCTCGCTGGTTGGCGGCTTGATTGTCAGATCGTTGTTGTCACATCGGCTCACTGGCACTCCAGTGTCTAATGAGTCGAAAGCCTTTTTAAAATCTATGAAGATCATGTAGAGCTTATTGCGCCATTCGCAGCTCTCCTCCGTGAGCATTCGCAGGGTGAATATCAGGTCTGTGCAAGAACGGATTTGGCGGTAGCCATACTGCTCATCCCGCAGGTATTCATCTAGGTGACGTTGTATTCGGGACAGGATAATGTGGGACAACAGTTTGCCAGGGATCGAGTTACAGAGCGTGGCATCGCCCTTCTTCAAGAGTTTTACGAACGTACTGTGCCGCCAGTCTGGAGTACTTTTGCTGTTGTCCAGATGGTTCCGAAGAAGTCTTTCCAGTGGGTGATACAGGTGTCCATGGAGCATTTCAGCATTTCTGCTGTGATGCGGTCGTCTCCTGGTGATCTTCCGTTTTTCATTGACCGCCTTCAGAATTTCGTCTTCAGTCGGGGGCTCGGTGTTAATATCGAGTTGGTCTTCGGGGATGGAAATTGGCTCGTCCGGGGGAGGTCTGTTTTGGATTCTGTCAAAGTAGTTGACCCATGCCTCCTTCTTTTCTTCGGAGCCGGTTACCAGTACGCCATTTTCATCCTTCCCCGGGCCATCGCTGGCTCTCTTCTTCCCGATGATCTCGTTCGTGATCTTGTACAGCGACCTGCTGTCTCCATTCTTGGCAGCTTCTTCAGTCCAGCGTGAGAAGGAATATTTTCCAAAACCTGCCTATCCCCCCATACTGGCGTAAACGAGGTTACACCAAAAGAGCCGAGAGGCTGAAATTCAAGTAGATCTGAGGAAGAAATTAACCTAAAATCCGGTCAAAATCTATTTCATATTGTCTGGGTCGATTTTAGGCGGGAGATATCCGCAATCAACGCAAAAACAGTCGTTAAACACATTCACGATAACGTCTTGTCCTTTGGTGCGAGAAAGGCTCAATTTGTTTAGTTGTCAAACCAAATTATCCAAGACCTCTTGACACAGAGGCGTCCCGAGAGGACAGGAGGGGGGGGGGGGGGGCAGCCGCTACGTTTCTGGCTTTGGTGAAATTTTCGCCGAATGCGAAAATTTTTGTAGAAACGGGCATCGCGGCGAAGTTTTGTACTATCTTTTTTCTGCACATTTCCAAATTGGATGATTTACGTGTTTATTCGTTCCCGTTCTCTACGAATTTGGTAATTTACCCAACGTTTGTTTAGTCCGCATCTATTCCACCGCATTCGGTCAGTCGATTTGCAAAGTGATTTGGTGTAAGCCTATTTATTTATTTAGTTCCCATTCGCTAATGTTTTGTTTCGAGGGTAATTAGTCCCTTACAGGTTCGCCTCTGGGCATTGAAGATTCCATTTTTTTTTAATAAACCCTTCATTCATTCATTCATTCATTCAATTCGGTTTTCAACGGAAATTTGTCAGTCCGCGTCTATTTCACCGCATTCGGTCCGTCCCTTTGAAAATTCGGAATTACGGGTCTACCTGTCCCATTCGGTTACCAAATTCGGTAATTCACCGGACTAGTATCGAGACCGTCTCTGTTCCATCGCATCCGTTCAGTCCATTTCGTAATTCGGTGATTAGATTCATTTGGTTCTGATTCGTTACCGTATTCGGTAATTCAATGGACTTTCGTTTAGTCCATATCTATTGCCAAACTTGCCACATTCGGTTGTTTTAGGTGTAGTGGTTCTAACAAGAGTTTTGTTCCATTACAGTATTCGGCGTTATACCGGTCCCAGCCTGTTCCTTATTTATTTAGCTTGATTTTTCGGTAGTCAGAATAGATTATTCGGTTCACCCCGGTTACTGCAGAGCTCGGTAGTTTAAGTAGCATGTATTGAGCTCCCGTTCTCTACCCTTTTAACGGTAGTTTCAGCTGGTTAAGGGATAAGAACTTCTCCGTGAAAACTTTTTGTTATTTGCTGTAAATTCAGAATAAATGTACTTTGTATCTTACCCTGAATGACCATTGCTTTTCAACGGATAGCTCTATGGTTTAACTGGTAGTTCGTTTGGTAATTTCAATTGGGATCGCAGAAAGACACTTTGGTCATCAGTGTTTACACAACATTTCGCCTGCGGCGCATTTAACAGTCTTCACTACTTAGAAGAAGGATGCGTCATACTTGGCGGTTGAGGCTTAGAATTTTGGTGGGTTTGAACCACTGAATTTAATGGTTACGGACATGGAAAGTAGTTAAATTTTGCCAGAAAGGGCAGACTAAACAAATTTTCGGCGTTTTTTGTCGGTACAAGTCCCGTTGGCAAAACTGGACGTCCCCCCCTCCCCCGAAGGTAAAAGACTAGTGACGCCCCTGCGTATCCCTGGTAGTACGGACGTGGAAGAACATGAAACCGCGTAGAATTTCTCTTTGGACTTGATTTTTCTTTTTATATTATAGCCTTTTAGATTTTTTTTTTTTTATAATGGATTCGGTAAAATTCGGGTTTCGATTAATTTTTTTTTTTAAAGTTCGACTCCCCCCCCCCCCCCTCCTCCCAATGAAGAAAGGCCCGGAACACTGATTTCTGGACATCTGTATTTTTTTTTTGGTTTTGTAGAACTGGTCAATCCATTTATTGTGTTCTTATTTTTCTTTCTATTTTTCTTGCACTGCATCATATGTTCTTTTGATGGGCAACACAGTTTACTTAGTTACTTACTTGCAGTCTGTCTGACCCGGCGGTCGTAACTGGACCCGGCACTAAGCCACCGAAAAGTATGCAATGCCTTAGGCTACTAAATATGATTAAAAGACGTGTGGTATTCGGATTTTGCGTGTTCCTAACGATTTTGTAAAGTTCAAAACGTTAGCCATGGAAAAGAAGGATGAACTATCGTGATTCTTATCCCTTAAGTTTACGCTCCCACAGCGAAAGAAATAGAAAACCGTGATTTTCGTTTTTTTTTTCTTGATCAGCTAATTATCCCTCTAGGATGATGTGCGAGGGATAAATATAAATTCGGATATTTCGGTTGCACTTCCGGCAAACCGTCCTCAGCAAAAACAACAAACAACTAAATCATAAAATCCAACACAACACCAACAGAAAAGTGATGCGGAACCAACAAAACATACAACGATATGTAACTAAAAACCAGAAGAACGATGCGGATTGAAACGACAAACAAATTCAAATAAAATAACGAATATTAAAATGTGTGTGTTAAAAGTGTAAATGTACAAATCTGTGATAATTTTACAATTCTGAATTCTGTATCTATTTACAATTTACCAATTCCCTGGGAAAGCGTGCAAGCTTTACCCATCAATTATACAATCCTTTGCTTTTCCCATCACTATACAAATAATTTCACAGAACTCCCACAGCGTCCAAATTCCGGAGAAATCAGCTAATCTGATGCACGTGTCAAGCTAAACAGGCTTAACAGATACGTGTCAAAAAACTTACATCTCACCTCAATTTGCCTCAGAAAACTTCCTTGCTCTTCTTCCTTCGATTCCGACACATAATTCTTTAGAACAGCAGACAGACCCTTCAACATTCTCGTCAAATGTTCAAACTGCGCTCCTCCATCCTTACTACCGACTAGCTGTGTATTCAACGTTAGGATAGCCTTGATGACAAAACCGCCAATAACGTTCACAGGAACGTTATATGCATAACGGGAACCATTGATTTCCAGGATGAGGTCGTTGGGTTTGAGCTTGTCGTGGAAGCCCCGCTCCAGGCTTTCAAACACTTCCCGGAAGAATGCTGAAAGACAACGTACGTGTTTAAGCTATATCTGCGTTTTCTTTTTCCTTTCATTTTACCCACGTGTCACCTTTGCACACTTTTGGCATACTTTTTTCAATCAATCTGACAAAATTATTTCCAAATATCTTAAAGGACCCCTCGCAGTATTTACTTTTAGGCTTACAGTATTTTAAAATATTTGAATTCTTTAAAACTATGCTGTGCTTTCAACAAATAACTCACGGTTTTGGCTGTTTTAAGCCTTTCCCGAGACCCCTTGACTTGTAGCGAAAACAGGGAAACAGTTTACATCACCGGTTTTTATGATGAAAAACAGTCTCGCATACAACCGTCGACAGCGTGATACACATCGAAGATCAGCGTGGTTTTGTTAGAGGGGTTAGAATGTACCGTACGAAATTGGGGTCTCTGGGTTTAGAAATATATGGAGTGATTATGGAAGTAGGTTGCATTAGTATTATAGGTAAGAGAGGTCCTTTAAAGCTCGAAGAGGAATAAAATAAGTATTCCTTGAGACCAAGCTGACTTTGGAACATATAATGAAATAATGCATAAAACGGATATGTCAGCTACGATGCTTTAGCAGCGATATTTCGGCCCTTCTTGGCATGGGTCCACGACAGGCTGTCAATCATCAGGGTCAACGTCGGGAAAGGAAACAAACCTGCTATGAAGAAACAAACCTGCAAGAAGGGCTACAATATCGCTGCTAAAGCATCGTAGCTTCTTTTGAGGTCTTCGAGTAAAATGGACAACCAGGTGCATGAATTCTAGAAAACTTTTTAAAAAAATGCTCATTTCAGCTTTAAAGGTCAAAAGAAGGACTTATCAAGCCTTTTCGCAAACCATGCGTAACTGAACTCACCACTGTCTTTGAAATCCGTGGGCACCTATCTGTGTGATCTGGATATGTCACCAGAAGCGTTACTAGCCAAAATGTTTGGGGGGGGGGGGGGGGGGGGGGGGGGGGGGGGGGGGGCGAGGCATTTACCGACTGGCTGTTAATTTTTACCGAGTGTTTCTGCAGGAAAAACAACTGTTTTCAACATAAAAAAAATTACAGTTTTGAAAAAAATCGACTAATTTTCAGAAAAACCGACTGTTTTCATGAAAAAAATCAACTGTTTTTACGAAAAATCGCGGCGCATCGCGCCGACTTGGTTATTTTTCACCGACTAGCAGGCAGTATTGGCCCCCCCCCCCCGTCGTGACGCCCCTGCATGTCACCCAGAAAACTGCCGAAACGGGTGGGATTTGCGAACGTGACACTATCGAATGTGAGCGTTTGGGGAGTTGACGAAAAGACTATAAGCGTGTTCCACCCTACTTACCGTTGTTACTACGCATGAGGTCACGAATTTTGGCTTCTTGGCGTCAAGGCTGAAACGCATTTTTCTATTTTCGCCAAAATATCACTCCACGGGGTAATCCTTCCAATCACGTTACAGAGATCCGTAATTACCACGCTTACTTCAACTGACCGTTGACCTGAACGGTCGCAAATACCGGTTAACTTTTTGTTTGTGAAACCGTTGGAAGCCCTTACTGAAAGTCTGCGTTTGTAGAATGGCGCCAAGTGAAGGAAATGACGAGATGTCAGTTAGTCTGGTTTATCAGCCAGTTCTGAATTTTTTTTCAGAAAAGTCTCGACTCGGGAGTCGATACAAATTCCGTCAAAAAGTTTGCTGCGGAGTTCTTCACTGTTGATGCGATTGTCGCTGCGAAAAAGTTTCTGTGGGCTCTTGCCTTTCCTAGTGAGCTCCCTCCGAGAAGAAATACCCAGGCCAATCATCTGTGTGATATTGTTGAGGCTTTCCTGCGGTGTGATGACTTGGACGTTGCTGTTCCGGATTTCGTCATACGATTTCCGAGCGAAGTTCCAGTCGTTCCAGCTGTTGCCATATCTGTATTGAGTAGCAAGCTAAGCGCTGTTGCTAATGATGTCCGTTTTATTGCTGAAGCAGTTTCTACTCTTGATCGCTTCACGGCCATTTCCACTCGTGCCGAGGCTTTGACAGCAATCCCTTGCTCACCACCTTCTGATACGCACACTGTCGTTGTTAGTAATGTCCCGTCGGATCTTCTTAACATTGATTCAAGGACGCAACACATTGACACCGTTGAAGGTAACGAAGGGATCACCAATGTCAGAGCGAATACTCAAAGAAATCGTCTCATTGTCCACACGTCAAGTGCTTCTTATGCCGAGGTTGTTGCGCGGTCAATCACAAAGGGTTTGCCAGAGGGTACTACTGCGAAAGTTATCTCTCCTAAATTTTTGGGCGTTGTCAGGAGTGTTCCAGTCACCATTACGGCCGACGCCTTGAAATCCCTGATTCCTGATGCTTGTGAAGTCCTGCCTATTTCGGGCTCTCGTTCTTTCAAAATCGGGTTCAAAAGTCAAGTTGGCCTCCTTACAGCTATGAAAATCGGGGTAAAAATCGGTTATGAAGTTTTTCGTGTTCATGAATTCCACCGAATGCCCAAGCGCTGCTTTCGCTGTCAATCCCCAAACCACGGTGTAGCTAAATGCCCACATCCGTCTGATTCTCCAAAATGCGCTCGTTGTGCTGGTTGCCACAGTTACAGCAAAGATTCGCCTTGCTCACTTCCTCCAAAGTGTGCCAGTTGCGACGGTTGTCATGTTTCTTTTAGCCTCAGATGCAGCGTTATGAGGAAAGCCGTGGGTCTTGGCAAATAATGGTTTTTCAGGAAAAGAAACTTCGCTGTGTGTCATTAAATGTAAATGGCACAAAGGACAAAGATCTTCTACTTGATGATTTGCTAGGCAGCTCCGACATACTTTGTCTCCAAGAGCATCTGCTATCCGCCCCCAGTAGCGAAAGTTTGCGCAGATCTCCTGAGCATTTTGTGTTCATCCAGCCGGCAATGAAAACAAGAGGTCGTCCTTCCGGTGGGTTGGCCATTTTTATTCGAGCCAGCGAGTGTTCAGCCCCACCAAAACTGTTCCAGTCTGGACGTTACGCTCTTGCCGTTCAGCTGGACAATATAGTTCTTGTTAACATTTATTTACCTTGCGACCGGCGGAACATTGCATCACATAGTTCATTTGCTAAGGCTTGTCAGAAAATCAGAAAACTTCTGTCAGACATTTCACGGAAAGGAATGAAATGGGCTCTTGTTGGGGATATCAACATTGATCTTCTGACTTCCTCTGTACGGACTGATTTATTTTTCAATTCTTTACCGGTAGCTCACAGTCTCATTGAGAAATCTCTACCCTTTTCATATATACATAATCGTGGCGCTAATGTTTCCAACCTTGATCATTTGATTGTTTCTGAAACATGTCTTATTGACGGTATTGTTGAGGTTGATGAGGAGAAAATTGAGGACGACCATCTGCCTCTGTCTTTCTGTTTGGTTGTCCCTGTTTCTCGAATCAGTTGTCCAAATCCCAAGAAAGCCTGGATCCAAAAGCGTAACTGGAATCGTATAGATGCTGTGCTCTACATTTCTACGTTAACTAATCTTCTCTCGCTTTTAAAAGTTCCTTTTCACCTTCTTCAGACTGGTATAGCAGCTACTACTTCGTCCGTTGATATTAATTGTTATTATAGCGAGCTTGTCCATTGCTTGAAATTGGCAGCCGATACTGCTGTACCGACTGAGAGAATTCGAGTTGGTACAAGGAAACCTATTTGGAAAGTCAGTCCTGAAGTTAAGAAGGCAAAAAACACGGCAAAATTTTGGCTAAAAATCTGGATTGCTTGTGGACGTCCAGGGAATGGTACTGTCTTTAATCTAAAATTTAAAACGAAGTGTGAATACAAATCTTCACTTAAAAATGCTCGTTTGAATGGCTTAGATGCTCCCAGTGACAAAAAAGCGTGGCAAAAGGTCCTTCGTACAGATAAAGGTTCAGCTGTACCTCCTTCCACGCTAACGATGGCTGACTGGACCAGCCACTACAGTGGTCTATTCAGTGGTTGCAAAAACCAGATTCAGCAGCACTTTGAAAATTTACTTCTTAAATACCTACCAAGGAAGATATTTCAACCTTCTGTTCTTCCCGTTACTTGTTCTTCCATCGAAATTGCTTTCCGAAAATTAAGAAGAACTGGTTCTACAGATTCTGATGGACTTAGTGCCGATTTTTTCAAAATTGAGTGTCCAGCTTTAACACAACACCTTCAGCTGCTATTTCAAATTTGTTTATGCCAGGGTTTGCTTCCGAATAGTTTCCTCTTGGGTACTATAACATCGGTGATTAAGCGAGGGAAAGACGCGGACCTTTGCAAAAGCTATCGGCCAATTACAGTTTCTTGTACCATAAGCAAAATCCTGGAATACGTCCTTCTTCCAGAAATAGTTGAAAAATGTCGCTTTGGTTCAATGCAGTTTGGATTCCGTTCGAGCGCCAGTTGTGCGCACGCTCATCACATATTGACAAAAATGATGAAACAGGCTACCCGCGACAAGTCTGCTATACATATATGTTCTATAGATATAGCTGGTGCTTTTGACAATATATCGCACTCTCAGGCCCTATTTTCTCTCATTACTTCTGGCGTGAATCTGTCTGTTGTCTATCTGTTAAAATTTTGGTATGGTCATTCTTCAGTAAGGCTCAAATGGCAAGGTAGCTTGTCAGAGATTATTCCAGTCCGAACTGGTGTTCGTCAACATCTTCAAATCGGCCATATCTTCTTGTCTTGATTCTTTGCATCCTGCTTACTTTTATAAAGACCACGCCTTCAGCTACATAGCTTACGCGGACGACTTGCTCTTAGTAAGCCGTACCCGATCCACACTCACCAAAAATGTCTGTAAGCTGTCGTCGGAACTTCTCAAAATCGGTCTTGAAGTTAACCTCTCAAAATGTGAGTACCTGCATTTCAACCCTTCGTCAAATCGTTTGAATGCTAAAGCTTCTATCTCTCTTGGATCGTTCGTCGTCAGATCAACAGAATGTCTACGATGGCTTGGCATAACATTCAAATCCTCGTTGTCAAAATTTTGCTCTTCGGTTGTTCAAGAAGTTTCTAGATCAATCCGTACCGCCTATGGGCGCATCGTCCCCAACCGGGGGCGCTATAATCGTCAAGCTTTGGGAAAATTGTACAGCACCTTCTGCGCTCCTTCTATACTATTTCGTTCTGGTGTCACTCATGTTCTGCGAAAGAAGGAGATAAAAAAGATGAGATCATGTTATTTTAAATATGCAAAGCACCTGCTCCACTTGTCGAAATTATGCCATAACCATACTTTGACGGAGAAGTTCAAAATTCAAGATGCAAGTGTTACCCTTTTGGATGTTTCTTCTTCGCTATCAAAAATCATTGACAACAGAACCCAACCAGCGCACGACCTTCTACACTGCTTCCTGGCCGACGATTGAAATTAAGTGTCTTTTTGTGTATGTTTATGTGTTTTATTTACTTTCTTCATTTACTCCGCTTTCTGAAAACGGCGGGTTATAAATAAATTACTTACTTACTTACTTACTACGCTCCCGAGCATGGTTAGCAAATAGTTACTATTTCGAGAAGGTTGAAACGGTCAGCGTAGTAACTTTTCGTGAGCTTGAAACGGAAATAGTAACTAATAGTTACTATTGTTAGAAGGGTGGAACACGCTCTATATAGCAGGGCTGGAGAAATTGATATTTACAGTCAAGTTCCTTCGTCCTCTCTCTTTCTTCATCGTAGTCTCCATCCTCGGATTCGGTATTACTTTCCGAGTCATAGTGATGTTCTTCTTGGACCCACATCTTCGGGGGAAGAAATAAGTCTTCATTGGATTCAAAGTGATTTCTGGAAGCGAACAGAAAATCACAAACTCCGATGAACACGTAGACAGCAGAGCAAAATAACGTTAGGGAGTAGCGCCAATACCTATGCTTTCCATGCTGTGCAAACAGGCCATACTCGTAGCGCCGCCCACTACGCTTGCGGCATTTAAAGTGAGACAAACTTTCGGGTTCAGAATTTTCTAGTAAAGCAAAGGTGCAGTCTACACAAACCAAGGAAACAATGGAGGCTTTATCATTTTTTTTGCTATGTTCAGGATATGAAGTTATCGGAGCCAGCGCTGGTGAAATAATAATTGAGTTTCGGTAGGGACGTTCTATATCGCTAGTGGTGCTAGTGTCCATGCGATTCGGGTGTATGGCAGTTTTGTCAAGTCTTGGCTCTACTCTCTAGTGTTGTTTTGCTCTGCGAGACAGGTACTAGGCTGGCTCGATCTCGCAGACTACGCGGATTACACCCAACCAGGGGGATTAAAAGACACGCAACTTTGTAATAAGACCATCTTTCACACCACTGGACTGCCGAACTTGCAGTTTCTGCCATGTACACCGTAATAAGGCAATTGTAGCCTAAAAAAAGGCAACGATCAGGCCCGTCAAATTAAATAATTAAACAGTTAAATCAATGAATTTTATTTCAAACCTACTAGCACTAGGCTAAAACGGGCGGGAATTGGAAAAACAAACACTCACTGATAATACAAATAAAACACAAACTAACAAACAATAAATACGAAACGAACATAAACTAGTTAAATGTTTAGTGAAATACGAAACGAATGAATTTAGGTATCTCAGTTAGATCATGACGGTGATACATTACTGTCATTTCTTCAAGATCAAGACTTCAACGAACGCTGGCACTACCCTAAGCTCTTTCTGTAACGCTCGGTTTTTGTACTGATAAACGCCCCTGGATTAAGCCCGACGTCGTGGATTCAAGACTGCCTGTCCTCTCCTTCGAAGCTACGGAACGAAGCTGAAAAAGGGAGCGCCTGCAGCTGTTTTTCAGCAACACTCCAGGTAGTAAAAGGGTCTCCTTTGGATAATTGAGTCTTAGCAACAATAGAGGTATGCTTCTCTGAACGTTAGTTAATTTTGACCAGTGCAATATTAGGCTAAATGGTAAAATGAAGACCCAAAATATCCATTGGTTTATGTGGTTTTGTGTACAAAGAAATAACAAAGAAAAAACTTAAACCAGCTTACCTCAGATCTGCTAGGCTCATGACTCCCTGCACCTCTTCCAAGTAGACATTACTTGTGGCTACTTCGTCTTCCATAAGAGCATCTGCAAATGTACAGTTTGTAACATTCACTGACAGCAAGCGAGACAGCTAAACAAAAATTCTCCTCAGCTCCCCCCCCCCCCCCCCCCCCTCAAGGAGCACACGGGATAAAACAGGGCGTCAATTTACAGGGAGGGTAGAAGAAATGTTCACTGGCACCAAATACCATAGCAGTGGGAAATACAGGTTACTCGAGTAAGCTCCATGAGTCACAACGAATTCCGACGTTTCGGGCTTGAGCTTTCGTTAAAATCATCGATCTGAGAACATGTCGACCGGTCGTTCAGCAAAATCATCATCAAACTACACGTTGTCTGTTTTTGTTATTAAGTAATAGGAAAAACGTCACCGTATCTATACCAGGCAGTAAGCATCAATCCCAATACGCTGTCAGGCCGTTTTTTCCTTCCCAGAGAATATTTTTGTCCTCAATCACTCTTCGTTTGGTTACAACCACGTGCTTAACGATTATGCGTCGTCCAGCGTTTGCAGTTCGGGGTTAAAACGACCGGTGGTGGGTCGCTTGAGTTGCAGTCTGGTCCTACCAAATGTTCATGAGCAGGGCTCAGAGCAGGTCCCAAGGGACCCAAACCACTAAAATACTAACCGTTCATGCAAGAATCGATCTTGACGTTGAACCTCTGCATTCTCATTGCAATTATGCATCACTTTGGGCGAGACTGCCATTCATGACATCTTCTAGGGGGCGTCACGTTTAGGGGGGAGGGGGAGGGACCCCCTCCCAATGTGGTCGGCCAGTCGGTAAAAAAAATACCGACTTGGCGGGAAGCGGCTGCGATTTTTCGTAAAAATAGTAATTTTTTTCTTGGAAACAGTCAATTTTTCTCAAAAAGAGTCAATTTTTCGTAATAACGGTGATTTTCTTAAAAAGGATAATCAATCGATTTTTCGTCAAAAGAGTCTTTTTTCTTAAAAAAAAGGTGTTTTTTTTTCTGGAAAAGCAGTGAGTAAAAATGACCAGCCATTCGGTAGATACCTTGCTCCCCCCCCCCGAAGATTTTGGCTAGTAACGCCTCTGCCAACAGCGAACACCGACCAATGTTCGTAATTTCATCACGTCGCACGAGCTAAACACGGAGGTTCTCATACAGGATTATCGGTTCTTGACACCACTTACGTTTTACAAGATCCCTGATGTCATGGAAGTCGAAATTCTCAGTAAACAACGCTGGTATCTTCGGGGTGCAAATGTAGACACCAGAAGTGACCAAGTCAAAACGTACACTTGCATTATTTTCCGAAGTCTCCGCTGGAATCTGGAGCAACCTGGCGAAGCCGTCTACGCATGCGTGGATCTTCCTGGTCGAATCAACGATAAGAACTTGTTCCAAGTCGGAAGTTTTCTCTGGATGGCCAAGTGTGCAGTACGTGTATACCAGGGTGATGATAGCGTTCTTGTCCTTCTTCACTGTAGCTCTGAAATTTGTTTAAGTTTAACTGAAAAACCAACTTATTTTTGCATCATTAACTGAATCCATTGCATTATTCGGATTGTGTAAAGGAATTTTTTTTATTTTTCACTACTTGCTCTAGTATGATGTTCAGAGCCTCGTTTTTGTTGCATGCTGCAGGTCCACTTCTCGGCCGATTCCGGACTTATTCTTTCTACATCCGTTTTTGCACTGCAGCGCTTCCGATGAAGACGGCAGCGCTTCTCGAGAATCGCGGACTTGCTCCCCGACCAAGTCCGTGCTTCCCTGCAAGATGCTGCAGCGCTGCCGCTTCAACCAAGAAGAAAGTGAATCTAAAAACGCATATTATGCAAAAGCAAAGAAGTGCTGCAGCAGCGATGTGGCAGCGCTATTGCAACAAAAACGAGGCTCAGAATATTGCCGCCCGTCGTCACAACGCAAAATGCTACTATGACGCGGAGAATTTGAATCTTAACACAAACGCAGCTTTCCAATGACTAGTGGTCATCTTCCGGAAGGTGGCTCAGTGCGTGAACACTTATTTTTCGTAAATTGTTTTCGTCAAGCATACAACAGAGGTGAAGGCGCATAGAGGTACCACAAATCAGGCACAGAAATTCCACTGTACGAAAATCGATTACTGATGAATAGCGGAGCACCGAAGTAACGCATTTTCATCTGGTCTTCAAGCCTCTTTAAATTAATAAATGATGGGTGATTAGATTGTCCCTTTTCAGCCCTTTTCGGTTAAACTTTAACTTTGTAGTATCAGTCTGCCCGCTTGGGCACATAAAAGGCGTATTCTCGCCGTTCTCCGAGGACTCCACTTGAGGAGTCCCCGCGTTATTTTTTGTCCCGAGGACTCACTCCCTCACTCCCGCGTTATTTTTTGTCCCGAGGACTCACTCCCTGTATCCCACAGACGCGGGAATGCTCCTATTATCATCATCATCATAAAAAAGGACTCCCTTTCAGATCCGGAGGGGAATCAATATTTGCTGGTGTTGGTGCAATGTAAAATTAATTAAAAAGAATCAGAATAAACAAAACCAAATATAAAGTGGATCCAGGCTAATTTCACGAACTGCATATTTTTTTTTTCGAACACAATCCATTTTAGAAGCATTCCCCGTGTTCTCGCTGTTTTCTGTACGCGGAGTCCGCGTGGAGTGACTCCCTCTATTCTCGCCGTTCCTTTCGATTCCCCGAAGAGTCCTCGTGGAACGGCGAGAATACGCCTAAAATCAAACTGCGATTCTGGCGTTCTGCGGATTCGCTTTCCAGAGAATCCACCTAGCGGCTGAACGAAGGGAACGTCGTTGCGCCTTTATAACTTCTAGCTGAATTGCCGTGATCACTTTCCACTCACGTAGTGGATAAAAGCCAGGCTTCACCTTCCAGATCACCAGACGTCCAGGGCTTCCGCATAGTCAAGCCAACCCTTCGGGATTTTCATGATAATGACGACATCCAATTTCGCTATTCTTCAACATTTCCTAGATGTCCCCTTCGCATTTCAAATATCTCTTGCATCCCAGTCACAACTGTCAATCATTTTTCCTTTCCTTCCTACATTTGCATATTTGTTCTGTCTCTCGAATGGGTTGCCTCTATGGTACCTTCCAGACATCCGGAATCTGGGGTGTCCAACACCCCGGACTTCCAGACGTTTTTGGCCTGGCTTCACCTTCCAGATCCGTCTCGACGAAAACGGCTGTCTGGAATCCGGAAGGAAAATGTGGAAGGTGAAGCGTCGCTTTAACACTTTCCAAAACTATCGTAGCGCACAAAAAGCTCTGGAAAGCGAAAAGATTTTTAGCCAAAGAACAGCCGGCGCGTTAAGTAGCGGATCTTTCCAGATAACCGGAATATCCCTCAATACTGATGCTGTCAAAGAGTTAACACACAAAAGGAAACTCCATTGCAGTGTTAAGGATAGGCTCATTTTTAGCGTACTATTCTTTGTTTTCAAAAACTATTGGCAAATGAGAACAATCGATCATTGCTCCCCCCCCCCCATGCTCCGAAAAATAGCTGGACAAGACAGCAAAACAAACTAGTGCCTGTCAGAGGACAAACCTCAAGGTTCATGAACTCGTAAGTGCCCTTCTTTACAGAGAATTTTAACAAAGCGAATAATTAGTGTAATTTATTTATTTTATTACTGTATGACCAGCGTAATTTAGCATCTTCTAACGAAGAAAGCTACGAACTTGGTTTATCAATAACCGATTTGATTGATTGATTAAAAACGATTTCTACCAAGATCTTGTTTGTTATTCGTATTCGTAGTGGGGGTGAGCGTATCTGTAGCTCACAGTAACTACAAGCAGGACACTGAAAGGAAGCTGTATTTTTAATCTAATTTTTCTGCCCCCCCCCCCCCCCCCCCCCCCCCCCCCCCATACGTGACGCCTCCGGTGCTACCTGTCAACCACGATTCAAAACACATCCTAATTAGACGAAAGATAAGTACGGTGGACGGTAAATGAACAGAGAAGTCCGCCCAGAGTTATAATAGCGAATGAAGTTAGAAGAATGAACTTAGATTGCTACGTGGCAAGCTCTGTTCCATGTGGTTTGAAGCAATGCTCTTTTTGCTCTTCTGCAGCTTTCTCAATCCTCAATCTTGGAGCACAGTGCTCTAACGGTGCTTATACGTTGGGGCACCGTGCCCCTGAGCAAGGGGACACCTCCCATAATAAGCAGTCAAACCAAAGGTTTCGATGGGATCCCAAAAGTATAATATTTGATCTAAAAAGTTGGGTCTTCTCTTCGCCAGATCCGGTTTTGGCCACGCTAATCGTCAGAGAAAACCAAATTCAGACATACCTCAATAAGACATATCTATTTTGACGGTACTGACCGAAACTTCCTGCTTTACTTCAGCGAAATTTCCGGTTTCGGCCGAATCCCGAGCGAACTACATGAACAGCAAAAATAGAAAATTCAGAAACGAAATCAGCGAATCTCCTTATCCTTTTAAAAGACATCTAATATTAACTTCAAATAAAACTTTAACTTACACAAAAATTCCGGTTACTAGCGGATTCCGGACGAATTATATGTCTGGGTGAAAAATGATTTTCATATACAGACTCAGCGTCTCTTCTTATCGTTAAATCTGTCATCTGATCAACTTTAATTAAAACTTTCGCTTTTAACAAATTTTCCGGTTTTGGCCGGATCCAAGGCGAACTAGTTGTCCCGGTAGAAAATGCTTTTCACGTAAGTGTTCAGCATGTCTTCTTATCCCGAAACCGGACTTTTAATCAACTTCAAACTTTTACTTTAACCAACTTTCAGTTTTTTTCCGGATTCCGTACGAACAACTTGTCCGGCGAGAAAATAGCTTTCACCATCGTGCTGAGCATGTCTTTTTACCCCATAATCGACTATCACATTAGCTGTTTAAAATATTTTGTTTGCCCCTTAATTTGAACCCCCTCCTCCATCCCTAAATGTAGGGCTACAGACCCGATCTACGAACTTACCTTACCCTTGACCAAAAGAATCCTCACATCAATTTTCATCAAAGTATCTCATTCCCTTCGAGAATTATCTTGCTAAAAGACAACTTTTGCGATGTCATAGCTATCCCTCCACTTACGTGTTGGGATCCCAAAAAGTCATTCCAGATTTTCGATTTAACCCATTGTTATTAGAGAGTCTATGTCCTTGCTTTAGAGCATTGTGCCCCTGCTACACCATCCAACTTATCATATAAGATTCTGGGGGTAGGGGAGGTTCACGGCCATCTAAGAATACGTACTTGTGCTTTTCTAAATAAGGCATCAGCGGTTCTGTGACTCGTCTCGGTCCATGAAAGAAGACAAAATCTGTTGAAATAACAGACATGTTATCCAAAGTTCGGAAAACATCAGCCACACTGTGTGCTTCTTCTTGAATAACATTCAACTTCTTGTTTTTCAGCTTATCTGCAGTGAAAGTTTTTCTGAAAAAAAAAAGCTCTGACAACAAATGATATTTGATCCACATGCTACAGGATCGAAAATTCTTCAATTGTGCCAAGCTGCAACTTAAGGAATATTCAAAAAAATTTCAGCCATTGGCTTGCAGATTTCACACAGCTAATATTTATTTATTTTATTTATTTATTTTTCATTGAACTAAGGACCAACTAGGGCCACTCAAAAACATACAAAAAAAACAACAACAACAACATATTAAACAATGAGTAGAGTAGAGTAGAGATACATTTATTAATAAAACAGACACTATTCGCCTTTCGCCTGCCAAGAAAGGCTATGAAGCTTGGAAGGGCAAGCGATGTAATTCATTTATAATTATTCACTACATTCATACCGAGCTACTCATACACTAAAAATTCAACTAATGAATGATACAGATGAAAATACAAGAAGAAGATGATACAGCAACAAATAAAGAAAATCAGAGAACAATACCTTGAATAAAATGGACAACCATACCTTGAACAGAATGGACAACCTGGATCGGGTTTCTGACCAGTTTCATTCCCGAGACAAAAGGAAGTTCTTTGCCCGTGACTTGAAAGCAGGAAGACTAGGCGCATTTTTCACAGACTCGGGCAATATATTCCAAACATGAGGACCATAATGGCGAATTACAAAAGATGCCCGAGTTGTGCTTCTAAACTCATGACTTAAATTATCCGCATTTCTTGTATTATGATAATGACGATCTCTATTATAAGTAAAAAGATTTTCGAAAGCAGGGGTAAGCAGCTGATTCAGATATTTATACGAAAAAATTGCAACTTGATAGTCGCGGATTTGGGATACATACATTAATTTATTCTTTTTAAAATGCTCATGAGCAGGGACCTCATCAGAATCAACAGATTCCGATAACAATTTCACAGCTTTATTCTGAAGTTTTTGTACTCTTTTGAAGCACGTTACAAAATTACTTGCCCAAATTGAGCATCCGTAGCTAATGTATGGAAAAAATATAGAAAAATAAATCATTTTGAGGATCTTTTTTGGGATGAAATTTTTAATTCTTCGCATTACCCCAAGGGCTCTGCTTAATTTTTCAGCTATCGCACTTGAATGATTTTTCCACGATAGGTTTTCATCAATTAAAAATCCCAAGTATTTTGTTGTTGTTACTCTTTTTATCACATTTCCTTGAACTGTGATTTGATCATTACCTTCACTCGACGAAAGTCTAGAAAATACCATGAAAAAAGTTTTTGAAAAATTTATGGTTAACAGATTTTGTTGAGAAAATGTTAAAAATTCAGAAACTGCATTGTCAATTTTATTATATAAAATATCGAGTGAAGGCGCTGCCAGAAAGAGCAAAGTGTCATCCGCAAACATGATGACACCAGCCTCTGATAGGTAATGCTTCACTCGATCAATAAAAATAATGAAAAGGAGGGGTCCCAGGATTGACCCTTGTGGGACCCCGCACTCTATTTTCTTTTTTCTTGATAAAAAAGACCCATTCTGAACCACTTGATATCGGTTGCGTAGATACGATGAAAACCACTCCAGGCTTGAACCTTTAACCCCAATTGAGTCAAGAGCTTGAATAAGCTCTGAGTGGTCCACCGTATCGAACGCTTTTTTCATGTCCAAAAACACAGCTGCGGGTATTAGACCAGCTTCAAATGCATCATTAATCCAATCAACCAGTTTTAGAACTGCCATATCTGTAGATAGCCCTTTTCTGAACCCAAATTGAGTTTCCATTTGAATTTTATTTTTTTCAATATAATGGCTTAACTGGGCGTGTACCACTTTCTCATATAATTTAGAAAAAAACGGGAGAATAGATATAGGTCTTCGATTCGATGGGTCATCTTTTTTCCCTCCTTTATGAAGAGGAATCACTCTTGCAATCTTAAGTGCTTCCGGGAAAACTCCAAGATCTAGGGATACGTTGATGATGTGTGTCAACACAGGTATAATACTCGTTTTTGCAGCTTTTATCAGTTTCAGCGAAAATTCATCGATTCCGCTAGAACTTGACTTCATCATGGCCAGAAATCGTGCCACTTCTTGTTCTGAACATCTTGCAAACTCAAAAGAATTCTCACTTGCAAGATGACTTTCAAAAATAGATCGCAAACTCGCAGATGTACCTAGGTTAGCCCTCGCTTGATCACAAAGTCTTTTTCCTTCATTCGCAAAATAATCACACAGAAATTCAGCTATGTGTTGAGAATCAGTAAGACGACTTCCTGCCGTCTCCATGGCTCTCACCTCCTCCTTACTCCGAGATTTACCCAAAAGTTTATTTATTGTTTTCCATGTATTTTTCATGTTCCCTTGATTTTCCTGGAATTCATTTTGAAAATAAAGTTTATGGGCTTTCCGTTTTACCGAATTTAAAATATTCCGAAATTTTTTGAATTTTATAAAATTATCATTTGAACGATCCTTTAAATAATTCACATAGAGTTGGTTTTTTTGTTGTATCGAAACTAGAATAGCTTTTGTTATCCATGGTTTTTTAGGAAAATTTCTATTAGGGTTTAATCTCCGTAAAGGACATGTTTCATTCATTACATTCGTCACTGTCTCACTAAAAAGGTCATATGCCTTATTTGGACATTTTTCTTCAACTACACGCGAGAAATTTGTTTCATCCATCATATTAGCAAAACTCTTTAGATTTTCATTTTTAATTTCCCGGTATACCGAAGCCTTTTCATTCCGTTTATTTTCCTGTGACGGATTCAATTTTATTTTACTTATTAAAAGAAGGTGATCTGACCCATCTGACAAAATCACATCTGCTTGGGCTCTTTCAAGCAATCCACCATTAACGAAAAAGTTATCAATTAAAGAAGCGGATAGATGCGAAATTCGAGTTGGAATAGTTACAAGAGGAAAACTATCATGTGATACCATCATATTAACAAAATCTGAACTATTAGCTCTTTTTAGCAAATCTATATTAAAATCTCCCATGAGGAATTTATTTTTATTTTCATTATTAATTTTATCCAATATTAATTCAAATTCTTCAATAAAAAAACTAGTATCACACGAAGGAGTTTTATAAATTAATCCTAAGATCACATTTTTTCCTCCTTCGTTCTTTATTTCAATAAAGAGGGTTTCTATCCTACCTTCAAGCCACAGGGAAAGGTCCTCCCTAACCCAATACTGAGTACCTTCTCCAATCAAAAGGGCTAAACCTCCCCGCTCCATGGTTGTCCGTTCTCTTCGCTCACAAACATATCCTGGGAAAGAAAAATTCCAGGGCAGTGACTTGCTAGAAAAAAATGTCTCGCATAGGCCTACAATACACGGCTTCGTATCTACCGAACTCAAAATCTCACATAGAGATGAATATGCCGTTCTTAGACCTTGACAATTCCAGAAAACAACCGCTCTTTCTGCACTTGCGGGTTTTGAATACTCATAAAGATTACTCTGATTTACATAATTACTTGGGCGACAATGTGACGAAAAATTATCGACGCAATCATCATCCCCCGCAAGTGCTTCACGAGCTTGGCTTCCTAGAATAAACCGTTTTTTTTCGAATTCATTCAAAGCGTCATCGGGTCCATTCACGCTCATCAAACGGGGTTACTACTTTTACGAAGAGAAAAAAGAAAATGCGGTTAAGCGGGAAAAGAAGAAGAAGATAAGTAAAAGAAAGATAGAGACAAGGAGGGAACTGACATTCTGACCAAAAGCTACAAAGAGGAAACAAACACATGTCATTTGCACAACACATCGACATCCCAGAATTATGGGGCTGGATTAGGCATACGGACCACTTCAGCCATAGCTCTAATTTTGCGTATCTCTCCAGCTGAGTCTTTTGCAAAAATCGTCCCGTAGTTCGACCATACATTTTTGTTTCCAAGCTTATTCTTCGCCAAATCAAGAATCTGCTTCTTTTTTGTTGTTAGATACTCCGTAACAAAAATTCCCGACCGAGCCAGCTTTGACTTTGACGCAAACACTTTTCTCGCGGTTACTGTGGACTGGAACGCAACCAAAATGGGCGCAATACTCTTCTTTGCATTTGCAACAGTGATCGTATCCGGAGAAGCTGCTCGGAATTTAAGCACAGACACTATTTCCGCCGAAGACAAATCAGTGATTTCCATCGTATCCGTAATCACGTCTAAGATACACTCAGAGATGGGAAGACCACTTTTTTGTTCCACACCATGAAATACAAGCTGGTTCAATCGCTTCTCCTGCTCCATATCGTCCAGACGTGTTTCAAGCTGTTCAACCCTGTTTTCCAGGGCTAAATGCGCGTTTTGGAGAGCACGTAGTTTCTTCTCAATCTCTTCAAACTTCGCCGAATACTGTACGAGTATAGAGTCATGAATCTGAGATACGATAGAGTCAATCATATCTGCATTCGTTGATGTTCCAATTTTTTTTTGAACTTCTCCTTCTATGTCTTTTCGGATATTCAATCTTAAAGTGTCCAAGTCCGAAAGAGCCGAATTTACCGAATTTGCCGATGTATCTGGTAAACTGGAACCATTAAACTCAAGATGCTTCTCAGGAAAATCAGCTAATTCCGCAAAGGCATTCGCTACGCCTAATTCATTTTTCTTCTTTGCCTCTACTGAAATGCTGACAAAAGCCGAAAGTTGGGAAGGTGTCGTTGTCACGATTTCATGGCTTCCGTAACAAAATACAACATAAGATACCTTGTTGTTCTTGGCCTTTATTATGTCCAACACTCGGCATGGCCAGGGTGGATAACTTCTGAATTTTGCCAAGGCAATAGCATCCTTTGTGAACTGAACCATTGAATTCCCCGAACTCGTACAGCCAAAACCTCCTTCGTCAATCCAAAAGTCTGATAAATTTCACAGTCACTGCTAGCTATTATTGCATCCGCTCGGAATGAATGCTGAGCGCGCACTGAATGCTGAGCGCGCACTGATACGCAATAACAAAATAAGAGAGAAAAACACAAACAACAAAAAAGGTGCTTGAGCATCAAGTTCGTTGTGTATAGATCTCACCAGACCATGTCCGCCAAAGTGGCAGAGATAGCCGAAAAAGCGGCCCCGAAAGCACCCGAAGGAGCGGATTGTCCGAAGCAAGAATCCTTGTCTGGATCGAAAGAGATGATCTCCTACGAAGTTCAGGAAAAGAAGGGAGGCCACCACCAACAAACATTCCGGAAGCACTACAGTTAAGGGAAAGACCAAGAAGCCACCGAAAAGAATTGTTATACAGAACCCGAAGAGAGTTCTCACACTTAACAGATACAGATTGCACAAAAGCAAGACCGTACAACGGGGTGCAATAAGCTCTGAAAAGAAAACACCTCACGGCAGCTAATAAAATTCCGAACAGAGGTGTAAATTAAAATAAATATCTGTTATGCTACCACTTATATGACTCAAACTGTACACAGATATGAAGCCCAACTAGAAAGAATTGGAGGCTGCCAGCCACTAATAGTGTTCTTTGCACTCATGGAATCTAATACCTTATGCAGTATTTCCCTTAGCAATTACGAGACACAGAAATGAGCAGGGGTAGGTGCTCTGGCTTGCCAGATGACAAGGTGAATTATAAAGCACAATTTTTGAGGGGACAAACACAAAATAAAAAATAAGAATTACCTGAGTTCCCTCTCCGTACCCTTCGGTTGGGCGGTTAGGATATAGATATCATCAAATCCACAAGCAATTACCTAAAATTAAGAATGTGGGTCTAAGATATAGTATATGTTAAAGCTGACAAGTGTAACTTGTACAGCCATCGGACTTTCCGGCGGGATCTAAATTCCCCGAAGAACTGTCGTTCTGAGGAAAGCTGTTGAACAGCTAAGAGACAAAGAATAAGCAATTCGCTATTTTCTCAAATTCCCAGTTAGTTTTGTCATCACTGAAAAGCAACATGGTTTCTCTCTGTGTTCACATTCGTAAGCTCAAATTGGATGTCCTCGAGCCTGTGAGTCTTGGTGTTGCCGGGAACGACTAGTCAGACAGAATCGAAAAGGATAAGACTGGATAGCTCATCTGTCTGAAAAGGAAATTACAAAGAACGTAACTATTAAACTAATATTATTCTACCCTTCAGGCATAGGCTCGCTGAAATGAATATTCTCAGGCATACATGCAAATAAGATCGGATCCCCTGCTATTTATTTCCAAGAAATTAGAGAATGGCTAATATTTTGTTTTTTTAATAGTGACATACCATGCTATTTTGTGTGACAGGCAATATCCATATGTTTCGAGCCAGACTCTAGTTGCTACTTTTCTCGGATGGAACATGTGACATTTGGCTGCAAAAATCTTTGACATTCTGGTGCCCCAAAAATTCGGTTATTTTTTCAGTTTCAATGACAAGCTCTTAGATTGTAAGGTTCCAATTTGATCTTATAAGAGGAGCTAATAATCGTAAGAAAAAAAAAAATCCTTTTTCCAAAAAGAGTTGCCTTGAAACTGATCAAAGTGCTTCGAAATCGCAGAATTTACGACATTTTTGGCACATGTGCGATTTCTTGTGCTTTCACAGCTGTGAATCTGGATAGAAGTCGAAAACCTGTGACAAATCGGCAGAATTCTACAACCGGTGGCAACACTGCTCGATTGTCCATACTCTATTGCCAATGTGAATGTGTAAATAGTACGTCACGAAAATACTGCCTTCTATGGGCAGAATCTCGGTTTTCAACCGCTACCGTTTTCCCTACTTCTAAACCTTTCTGTATTCCTTAGATATAATCTTCATGGGTAATAATTACTTTAGTTTTATTGAAGAAAGTAATCAGTAAAAAATGTACAAAAAAATGATGAATTTATACAATATGTGGCGTCGTGGTAAAACAAGACCAAAGGTTTCGATGGGATCCCAAAACTTCAATATTTGATCCAGACAATTGGGTCTTGTCTATTCTAGTCTTCGTCAGACTCCTTGAACATTTTTACTATTAAAATTCAGAAACAGATTAAGGCCAAAAAGCTAATCATCTGAGAAAACCAAATTCAGATATGGATTCAGCATGTTTGTGTTTACCCCTATAAGTCATATCTGTTTTGACGAAAAGTTCCTGCCTTACTTCTGCGAATTTCCCGGTTTCCGCCGAATTCCGGAACTACCTATCCGGCAAAAAAAAAGAAGCTAAAATTGAACTTCTTTCCCTATCTCAAACATCTAATCAACTTCAAATTAAAATTTAACTTAAAAGAAATTTCCGGTTCCGGCTGGATTCCGGGCGAACTATATGTCCGGGTACAAAGTGACTGTCATACACGGATTCAGCATCTGTTCGTACCCCTAAATCGGATATCTAATCAACTACAAATACTTTTAACAATTTTCCGGTTTTGTATGTATGTATGTATATATTTATTTCCCATCAGATGAAAACAGATGGAGTACAAGATAAAAAGAAAACGAGAAACACACTACGAGAGAATACACTAACACAGAAAAACAAAGAACGAGATGGATACCTAAATACAAAAGACAGAACTACTGCCTCAAAATGGTTGCCCAAGGATGAGCAACAATACCAGAGTTGTATCTGGCAATCTGAGCTATGATCGCTTCATCAGGGTCGATAATCCCATACCGACTTGTCACAAAACGGTTGCTAGTCCATGGTGGAAGCCGTAGGAGGTACTTCGCATATTTGTAATATGTAGACCGCAACTTTTTCTTATCTTCCTTTTGGAATATCCTCCAAAAAGGACTTAGGTACAGATAGTGGGGTAGTGCCATTGCATTGTACAGCTGAGCCAGAATCCGCCGATCAAACTTTCGCTTTCGGATTCCGGGCGAACTACTTGCCCGGCGAGAATTTCATTAGCTGTTTAAAAATATTTTGCATGTCCTTTAATTTAAACCCCTTCCCCACCCCTAAATATAGGGCTACAAAGCTCATCTACGAACTCGACCTTACTCTTGACCCAAACAATCCTCACACCAAGTTTCATCAGAATATCTCATTCCCTTCGAGAGTTATCGTGCTTACAGACGGACGGAGAGATGGACGGATGAACAACTTTTGCGATGTCATAGGTATCCCTCCACTTACGTTTTGGGATCCCAAAAAACGACCCCCTTTCATTTCTTTAATTCTTCACAATTTCTCTGTCCAAGATAACGACGCGAAACCTTCTTCACTTGCCAGTTCAATACTTTCGAATAGTAATGCACTTGATCAATTGACACTTCATTTAGCCTACACATTACATTTTCTTTTTAAGTCCAAAGCTAGCAGAATAAACCCCGCGATTTCCGAGTTTCTCTGTCCGGACGTGACGAGATGGATGCTTCCTGACAAACCTTCCTTGATAAGTGGGACGCACGTCCAAAAGGTTGTGAGGTCCGTGATGCCGGAAGTTCGTGGATCCGATCCGGTAGGTTGACTGTTGTTCTGTGTGGGGATTCTTTTCGTCGTTTGGGAGGGCTGTGGTCTTGTCCTTTGGCATTTTTTGTACCATTCAAATTTGTGTAACTGCCACGCCGTTTTTTCTATTGGTGATGGAAAATATTTGTATGGTTTTGTTTCGTCGAGAATCAAAATCTCAGCCGATACTGGTTCGAAGACTCCCATTGGTTGCTCACCTTCGGTGACTGAAACTGACTTCTCCCGGCGATTAGTAGCAGCGGCGTCGCGTTTTTGTGGCTGAAGAGTTGTTGGCCGGATCACGTCCTTTCGTAGATACGAATACGAGCAGCCACTGCCTTGCATCCTTTTCCTGCGGATCCTTTGACGCTCAGCTTTATTCAGCTGGCCGGTGCTGGAATCCAGTTCAGGCGGAAACTGTGATAGTGCGTCAGCAGTATTGACAGTACTATCCTCTGTTGAATATATTTCGTCGTCCTCCACATGGATGATTAAGACGTCATCCATCTGGAAGGAAAGAGTACAATGTTAATCGAGTACAACCGCGTCAGTGATTTTGACAGCGATGCACCTTTTACAATTACTGTTTGTATGCGGTGCGTCATCGATATTGACAGCACAACAAGTTTAGGTGAATGAACGCGGAGTCTAAAATACTCGTGATAGGCCGTCTGCGTTTCCGTTCAGTCGTCCTGGTTTGTGTGAGTATTCCCGGGATAGGTACCACAATGGATGCTCCCCGTCTTCAAATTTTCGACTTAATACGGCCAGTTCCTTTGACTGAAGCGTCGATTTGGAGGACGAACTGCCTGTTGTAGTTGGGTGCTCTGAGGACTTGGTTTGATGCCACGAATCTCATGATGGGTAGCTCCATAAGCCTCTCAGGAGTATGCGAGACTATCTTTTCACAAGATTTTGGGTCCAAAGGAATCTTCCAGTACCCTCTGCGCTCATCCAGTGTCGATATGCGCGTTTTTGGTAAGTCTTCGATGCGAGGGAGGGGGTATGCATCAAACTTTGTGACTTTGTTCATCCCTCGGAAGTCATCGCAAAGACGCACGGTTCCGTCTTTCTTTTAGACAAGCACAAGGTTTGCAGCCCAGGGGTTTTTTGACCTGCGTATGATACCGCGCTTTTTCATCTCCGCTACCTCCTCGGTAAATGACTTCTTGTGAGCTTCGGGGACGCGTCTGGGTGCTTCGCGGTACGGTCGACCTTTGGTGATGATTTCATGGACCGTTCCCTTAACTTTGCCAGGAGTTTCAGAGAACACGCTTCGGTGCTTCTCCAACAGAGCTTTGTACTTTGCCGCAACTTCTTCTGGTAGATGGGGACAGTTTACAACAGAATTCCTAGTGCCTTTTTTAGGAGGGTGCATGATCTCTTCGGTGCCATCTGTGGCTTAAACATAATTAGCTTCTTCGACCACTTCCCTTCTGTGAATTTCTTCAGAAGGTTGACATGAAAGGTCTGGCTTCGTAGACGTGTCCCGGCTGTCTCGACTTCATAATCGACAGGGCCGAGCACCCGTTCTATTTTAAACGGAGCTTGCCAGTGTAGCTCCAATTTGTTACCTGCTTCTGGCAACAGTGTCAGCACTTCGTCTCCAGCGTTGAAGGAACGAACAGTAGACTTCTGATCGTAGAATTCCTTCTGCCACAGTGCAGCTTCTGCTACATTTTCAGATGCCTTGGATCTGTATCGGGTCAATCGGTCGCGCACTACCTCGACGTTTTCGTTTGCCACTGACCTAGCCATGCTTCTCTGCAGATGTCCAGGGATCCTCGTGGTGTGTGTGCATACAAGATTTCGAATGGAGTTGATTCCAGAACCAGTTGATTCCTGTGGTACTGTCTGCGAACAACAAGTAAGGGAGCATTTTATCCCAGTTCTTTGGCTTCTCTAACGCAAACTTTCGTAATATGACATGATTGTACCGTTGAAGCGACCCACCAGGCCGTCGGTTTGCGGGTGATATGCTGACGTGCGTATACCCTTGATTTGCGAGGCTTCATAAAGTGCTGCTGAGAAGAAGTTGGTACCTCTGTTGGTCAGAATCCTTTCAGGAATTCCAACTCGGCTGATGATCTGAACGAGCGCCTCTGCTATTTTTTGACTGTTGTGGAATTTGTGGAACATAGAGGAATAGCTTCCGGGTACCTTGTGGCATAACCGCAGAGAACCAAGATATACTGATTGCCTACCGCTAATTTTGGCACAGGGCCAACCCTGTCCATGCCGATGAATCTGAATGGTACTGTCTCGGTGGGTAGGCTGATCAAAGGGGCTCTTTCCTTCTTGGGGACTAGTGCTGTCATTTGACAGGCAGTGCACGATCTGCAATATTCCTTGACGTCCTTGTGAAGTCCAGGCCACGAAAACCGATCTCGGATGCGGGCTGCAGTCCTCCGAATTCCCATATGTCCCACTATGGGTATGTCGTGGGCTGTAGCGACGATGCGACGTCTCAGTTGTGGTAGAGCCACTAAGAGCTCGCAGCTTATTCCGTTTTTGGGAATGGATTTCTCCATCAAGATGCCATTCTTGACGAAAAATTTGGAGCTAAGATAACGTGTTGTCCCCAGATGACCCATCTATTCCCCCCTCCCCTCCCGTCTTCCGTGCGTCGGTCCGAGAGGAATACTGGCAATAAGTTTTCCCCATATCCCGCTAATTCTTCTACCCAATTTTTACGTAGTTTCATTCCATCATTTATTTCTGGTAATTTCTTGTAAGTGTATTAGTTAATTTGTTTCTTGTGTGTCTGTGTATTTTGTATTCCTTTTCTAGCTTTTAGCTATTCGGATTAAACTTGATTGATTGATTGATCTACTTCGAAGGTGAGTTGTTCTATCAAGACAGATAAGCATATTTAATCAAAATACTCCCGATTTGCGAGCAGAAGGTTTCTTCACTTCTCATCCAGATTAATACTAACTCATAAGGAGTGGGAGAAAAAAATATTCAGACACCAACGGGATTTAAATCAAGCTGAGTCAACCATCAGAACCATCGTTAACAGAGAACAAGACAGTAGAAGACCATCCAACAAGAAAACCAACCATACGCGAAGCATAACATCTACATTATGGACCTTATTCACCCAAGTGCGAATTAAGGTAGGCTTATTACGGTACGAAAATCTTAGGATTTGGATGGTTTAAAGAACGGTCACGTGGCAGATCTTTACTACCATTAGTGAATTTGTGCTCCAAACAGGAATGCTGTTATATCTGCACCAACTTACTGAATTAGTTCAGTTGTATCTGCCAAAAGATTTACAAACCATTTATTTGTAGGGATAATACTGCTCCCTATTACCCTGCCAAGCGAAACCAATATGGTAAATTGCTGACTGCTAACTCTGGGCCAGCTTTGTTATGACAACAGAGCTGTAACTACTGCACGGGGATTAATCTTGCGAATTAGCCTACTGGTATGGTTTAAATATTTCAAGTAAATGCAGTCAATTCAATCAATTCAATTCAATATAATCTAAAAAACAGATAACGGACAAGCCGATGGGTTGTTTTTACGTCAAAACATAACGTCATAACAGAATAATCTACAAATATATACAGTTTTGCGACATTTATACCGACGTCTTATGATAAATATGGTCAACAACATGCTAGACTACGATTAATAAAATACAAATAACCTAAAAATTAACGTTCAAAAGCGCTCCGAGTTATATAAACGAACAAACGAGGGGACGAAACTCTGAGCATACCTTGTCCGCAACTGTAGGAACAGTTATCAGAGTAGGCCGCCCACCCTTTCGAGCACCCCACTGCATTTAACTAAGGAGCGGTGAACTAAAGTTCTCAACTAGTGCTTTCTCCTAGATTCAATAGTAATATGTGAGTTTTTATGACGCTCTCGTGAGAAACTCCCCTGTAGCCGTACAGTGGAGTTCTCTGTGTGATTA
Source organism: Branchinecta lynchi (assembly GCA_023053575.1). NCBI lineage: Eukaryota > Metazoa > Arthropoda > Branchiopoda > Anostraca > Branchinectidae > Branchinecta > Branchinecta lynchi. Next base: position 6,286,842 of record JAKZAP010000016.1, read on the forward strand.
TGCCATACTCTATATGCTACTGCCACTTTAATTCAAGTCAGTACAACTAACAGGATCACACGGTATTCCGCCATGTTTTCAAGCTAGTAACAAAGTTCTCAAACTTCGAGTGTGCCTCTCTCAATAAAAATGAAAGAAATGTCTTGAAAGAAATATGAACTCTTCTTCTTTTTTCCCTCTGACTTCTTTTGACAGTACTGCAAGAGCCTCAAAATTTGGTAAATTTTTTAACTGAATGGTGAAATACTTTTCTGTACGGTATATGCTATTTATGTATGTGCATTGTGGTTGAACCAAACGAATTATACACTATTGGTTTGACACAGTCAACAGCCAGTTTTGAGGTTTATTCAAAAGTAGAAGAGAAGTAAAGTGAAATATTTATAGGAAAAAGAGGAAAATGAATTATGTTTTTGGCATAGATATTTGGTTTTTATGGCACTTGAGCTTACTCAAGTGCCATATAGAGATCGTAATGTCTACCTGTCTGTCGGTCTGTCCGTATTTTGCTAGTTTGGGCACTTCCACATGACCTAGGACGATAAAACTTGGCACACATATCAGGGACACAACCGGATTAAGTTGAAAATAATCACTTCCCCGATCCGACCATCAATGGGGGAGTGACAAGAAGGGGAATCCGGAAATTAGTAACATTCATAGCTTTGGAACGGATAATCAGGCGCGCATTAAACTTGACAGGTATCAAGAACAAGTGTCTTGGATGTTCACTGTCAAATTCAGATCGGATCCGATAACTGGGGGGGGGGGGGGGCGGGGCTGGAGGGGAACACCCGAAATCTCTTGAAACACTTTTTCTAGTTTTTGTCAAACCCCTACCCCTTTCTTCACACTAGTATAGCTCTGAGCGTGGATGAGTCATTCTTTCGTCACACTAGTATAGCTCTGCTGTGGATGAGTCATTCTTTGCTTAAATTCGTTCGGAGTGAGCTAGAACAATCAAAGGTCGAAAGGGTTGGTATAATATGTTGTTGAACCTTAGTAGGGGCTGATATAGATTAGTGGTCCTAGGACGATGAAACTTGGCAGGCGTATCAGGGACTCGACCAAACCAACCCGGAAATAATCAGTTTCCCCATCCGGAAAACTGAGTGGTGTGTAGCTAGTAGTAGTGGTGTGTGATCGGATTGAAATGAAACTTAATACCCGAATAAATGACGTATCTCTGATGTTCCATTTGAAGTCCGAACTGGACTCGACAGATATGGAGGAGTTGGGGGGGGGGGGGGCGGAAGTTTATTTTCCAGCTTGAGCGGCTAGAGCCTGAAGAGGACCCTTGCCAAGAAGGACCGAAATATAGCTCGAATAAAATGTAGCTGACTTATCCGTTTTGCACCGTCAAATATGGGACCGGAAATCCCGAGAAACGGTTAGAATGGAGGGATCGGAGTAAAACTTGCTGCGTATAACTGGCATCTGCTCCAGATAAATCGTTTACACATTTGGACTGGATCCAGACACTTGAGGGGAGGGGGTGTTTCCCGAATTCCGGTGATGGCGGTTCTGGGGATTTTCACGACGAAACTTGGGAGGCATATCAGGGACCCTATCAAACTTACTTGTAAATAAAAATTTACTCGATCCGATAGTCGTGGGGGAGTAGAGGAAGGGGGAATCCAGAATAATGAGTCATGCGTAATTTTGGAACGGGTGATCGGATTTGAGTGCAATTTTGTAACTGAACAGAGGACTTATCTCTGGTGATCTTTTTCATGTCCGGACCGGATCGGAAAACAAATGGGGGGGGGGGGGGAGATACGTAACCGGCTTAGACTGGAGAGACCGGGATGGAACTTTATGGGAATAACTAACAGATGCTCCGAATAAATCATTTACAGAACCGGATTGGCTCAGGCGACTGTGGGGGGATTTTAAGGGGGAGTCCAGAATTCCGGTGATCGCGAATGAAGGTACTTCTAGATGTGCTAGGATGATGAAATTTTGCTGGAATTTTAGAAATCCGACAAGATTGGCTTGGAAATCGCCACTTTCCAAATCCGACCATTCCTTAAAGTACCAATCATGATCGCAAATTAAGAAAAATACTTTTAAGCAAAATATACATTTTCATGATCCCAATGAGTCCATTATCATTTTTGCCTAAAGGGTTTCGCTTACAAATGAGGTTGTAGCTCCCTTAAAGTGCGCATCTTCACCGCAAGGTCGAAAAGTACTTTTTATCAAACGATACATCTCTAACCCAGATCATTTGTGCCACAAGGGTTCTACTTTTGACCAAACGGTATATATCAATGATCCCTAAGAACCTGCTATCGTTCTTGCCTCAAGTGTTTTGCTTACAGATGCATTTCTAGCGCCTTTACACTCCGCATCATTACAGCCAAGTTCAACAATAAAATACGTTTTCTCTAGCTCCCTTAAGTGCGCATCTGAATCGTACAGTCGAAAAGTACTTTTGATTAAACAATATACCTCAACCCATGCAAGTGCCATATGAGCTTACAGCTCTTTAACTCCCCCCAATGTCACCGGATCCGATCTGGATTTCAAATGGGGCATCTGAGACACGACATCTTTCTATATATCAAGTTTCATTAAGATCCGATCACCCATTCGTAAGTTCAATATACCTCCCTTTTCTGAAATCCCGTCCCTCTACTGCCCTCCCCCCCCCCCCCAGATAATCGGATCGTGAAAACGATTTTTATAAGTAGTGAACTGATAGACAAAAATGCTCCTCAGCTGGGATTTGAACCCAGGCCTCCTGTTTACCAGACAGTCGCTCTACCAACTGAGCTACCGAGGGGCTTGTGAACAGAGTTCGCAAACCAATACAATAGTCTGGTAGAAACCGACCATAGGATTTTTTATATTTTTTTCCTATGGTCACAAGCCCCTCGGTAGCTCAGTTGGTAGAGCGACTGTCTTGTAAACAGGAGGCCTGGGTTCAAATCCCGGCTGAGGAGCATTTTTGTCTATCAGTTCACTACTTATAAAATGTTTCCATCTCAAGGGCGTTTTTCCCCATACAAATTATATATTTGTTTTTCACCATGAGACCCCGTCTTGTGGGTCCTGGTTTGTCTACGTGGCTCCGACAATGGAGTCCTAGACTTCTAAATTATATTCGAAATTTTTGTTATGGTATTGGTCACGGTACAAGTCCCTTGTGTAAAGTGCCATCTATATTATCGGGAAAACGACTATTCTCATATCAATCTGATCGGGTCCCTGACACACCTCCCAAGCTTCATCGTTCTAGCACATCAGAAGTACCGTACCGAACTCGCGGGATCACTAGAAGTTCGGATCCCCCCCCCCCAACTGCCCCAGAGTGAGCGGATCCGGTCAGGTTATGTCAATGACGTATCTAGGACTCCGAGCGTTCCACAAGGTTTCCGGGTCGCCTCTCCAGCTTCCCCCCCGGTCACCGGATCCGGTCCGGATTTTAATCGGGTCGTCTTTGGCACGAGGTCCTTCCAAATATCAAGTTGCATTAAGATCCGATTACCCGTTCAAAAGTTACAAATACCTCAAGATTCCAGATTCCCCCTCCTTCCACTCCGCCCTCGATGCTCGGATCGGGGAAGTGGCTAATTCCAACTTAATCATTTAGGGTCCCTGATATGCCTGCCAAGTTTCATCGTGCTAGCTTATGTGGAAGTGCCCGAACTAGCAAAACCTGGACAGACCAACGGACATAGATTGCGATCGCTATATGGCACATGGCCGAAGGGCAAGTGCCATAAAAACGCAACTATTAGCTCGGTCGCGTGAAACACGAACAGACTGTTAAGTAAATTTTTCCCTGTTTTTGATAGAAGGCAATGATCCTGGAGAAGGTCTAAGGCTTACAACTGCTAAAGCTGTAGGTTGTCAAAAAGCAAAGCCTGGTTTGAGAGCGTTTAGAATATTAGGACATAAAATGGTAAACATCGCGAGATTTCCTCTAACGAAATGTAGATGACGTGTAGGTTGTCTTGTGAATAATATTGCTTCATTCCTGGGTCTGGAAACTGTCGTACCTAAACTGCGTGCTAGAAAAATTTTCTTGCGTAGATCTGATCTATCCTTGGTTACATGTGGGAGCAGTGGAAGAAGATTCTCAGCAAGTATAGCAGTGCATCGAAGTTAGTGTACACATATTGTGAGACTTTGATATATCTTGGTCATATAAGCGGATAGTCGACCAGATTTGTATATTCTATTAATCGTACAGTGAACTTAATTTCGTACTGACTGGAATGCGAGTTGAGTATATTGTTGTGTTTATAACCATTTAGTGCACATATTGCCGATTCCGGCAGAGTGGGAAAACAACTCTTTTAGAGGATTATTCATAAGCGGTTCTGGACTTCGTAAAAAGGTAACCTTTTTTTTTTACTTGAGCTTGTAGTTACGTGAGGCAAGTACCATAGAGTGCAAAAATAGGCCTACTGTTTTGTCCAAAAGTGACAAAATTTTCATCTTCCCGAAGGTGATCATTTGTGACTGGAGGTTATGCTATTAAATGCATTTTTAGCCTTCTTATAGCTGCTTTAAAATGTGTATGTTTATCATCGGACATACTTAGAGGACCTGTCGAACATAAAATGCCGATGCAACCAACTTCCATAACTGCATTTATTATTTCAAATACTAACATTTTTTAACCGCTAGCAACACCCCCTTCCCCCCCGCTAATCTTTACATTTGCCACGATTCACTAGTTTTCATGCGCATTATGAGCTCCTGACGAGTGTTCCAGTATTATGTTATTAAAAAGGAGTTGCATCATAAGCATTCTAGTAGCCTACTTGCAACGTCTAGACAGTGTTGCCAGATTGGGTGCAATTGCGCCATTTGGGCGCATTCTGAAATCCCTTGGCGCATATTTTTTTCTTCAGAAATGCGCCTGCGCACTTTAGGGCGCAGGCGCCCTAAGTTCAACCAGTTCAACCAGGCGCCTAAGTTCAACCAGCACATTTGGGCGCATTTCCATTTTCCCCTTACAAGACCGTGAAAACGCAATTTCCCACTTTCTTTCTTGTTTTTACTTTGTCACAACACCATTCTGTCATTTAAGCGACGTATAACGCCGCTCGTAGGGCGGAATCGTAGGATTTTGAAGGCCTTATAGTTCATCTGAAACCCCTCTGTCATTAGGAACTCTCCAACTGCAACCATACCCCCGACTTTCGTCCCAACAACCCAATGCCTCAACAGTCCCAATGCCTCAGGTTGAAAATTACTTGTCTTACCAACCGAGAATATGCTCAAAGAACAAGACCAAAGGTTTCGATGGGATCCCAAAAACTTAATATCTGATCCAGACAATTAGGTCTTGTCTTCACCAGATCTATAGCCTTTGCCAGGCTAATCATCTGACAAAACCTAGTTCAGATATACCTCTATAAGCCACATTTATTTTGAAGATACTGATCGAAACTTCTACAAGGGAGAATGAAGAAACGAGAGGAACAATAAAGGTAAACGCAACTATTCTAACACAAGTTATGTCCAAATAGGGTCCTACCTCTGTGTATTTCAGGTTCAGTAGCAGTAACCTTAGGTCCTCTTTCGGTCAGAGGTCTCTTTCCCTGCTTAACTAGATAAAAGGTTTTGATGGGATCCCAAAGATTCAGTATTTAACCCAGACAAACGGACAACTTTCGGATGTAATGAGGTCTATACCTCCACTTACGTTTTTGGATACCAAAAAGTCACCATTTCCAAACCTTTGACAGTAGTCTACTATCGTATTGACTTTCAGATACACCCACAAGTTACAACTTAACTACATTCCTCGTCTTTTCTTCTAGCTACTAGCAGGCGAAACCCTAGATAAAGCAGAGGTCCGTCTCCTCGAAACGGGAAATTACACAGCAACACTTCAAAGAAGAAATGTACTTGATATAAATGTTGATACCATACTGAAGACCATTGAACCACCCAATGAAGAAGAGGAGTTCTAGAAATGCCTTTTAGAGTACTTTTTACTTACTAGTGTATAATAAAATAATATTTGACTCTGTACAAAACTCCCAAACAAAAACTCCCGCCAACATTTATAATCCTTTACTTAAGTTAAGGGGAACCTGAAACTTAGTTCAGCTATTGGCTGATACGAAGTTGTTTACAGCTATGCAAAAATGAACACTTACATTAGAGGTATATGCTTGTTTGAACACTTCTCTAACTGTTTCAGTACCCTGGTTTGTCACTTGCTTACAAAATAGTCAAATGGCAAGGAAAAATAACAAAACTGATATCAGCTAACAGTCAACTATTTCATGGTTGTTCTGGCAAAAACTTTAACTCTGAAGTAGAGAAAAAGGGATTCATTTAAAATGTATAAGTCTGCTAATTTTTCTATCCGAGGAACCTCTTAATTTTGCCAGCCATCTTCTCTGTTGAAGTTACGTAACAGATTCGAATGTGAAATTGAACTGAGAGGCTTGAAGAATAGTAGCATGTCCTCTCTCTTCCGCTGGAAAGTAAGTGTCGGAATCTTCAGTTGCTGCAGATGCTGTTCAAAGGGTAGTCCTCTCAGGACACAGATTACATTTTCTCTCTCACCTCTAGATGTCTTCAATTAGTTTCTTGTCCTGTTTGTAGAAAGGTGAGGCGACAGCATTACTGCTCTCCAACCTTGGCCTGACCAGGACTTCATAAGGTTTGATCATGAAAGGGTTGGCTTGCAGGATGCAATTGAGTGTATCATACCCCTAGTGTCTGATTGTCGCTTGCCACTAGGGTACGAGCAGCAGTACACGGACGGCAGATAAACACAAGCACTACATTAACCAATTCCTGCTAGCGCCCGGCCAAGAGTTAATCTCGGGCACTTGGTTTAAGCTACCGGATATTTCTTCCTTCTGAGGTAATTTTAAATATTGTGTCTCATATATTCATATGAGACATATTGTGTCTCATGAGACACAAATATATATTTGTGTCTCATATTTTCTTCTACTGAAGCTCAACATCCGTCCACTATTGCCGTCTAAAAATCAGCAGCACAAACCACTAGAATTGTCGAAACTGAAATGAAGGCGCCCAAGTTTAAGCGTGACTGCCTGTGATTATCTGAGCACAAAAATGACCGCCTGTGAATATAGTTTTGGGCAGAATATGCGAAAATCAAGTGGAGCATTCTTGTTTGGTAACAGTGGTGTCAAGAAACCGCAAAAAGAAGAGTTATTTGCAAAAAAAAATTTTAATACATAAACGAGATCCATGAGTTGAGTGGTTTAGTTTTTAAGGTGATCCAAAGCTAATTGAGGAGTTAACTGCCTGACTACTGCCGCTCTTACCCTACCTTTTTTTTAGGGCGGGAAATGGCATTAGTGTACGAGTGGCAGTACGCGGACGGCAGATAAACACGGGCACTAAATTAACCCGTTCCTGCTAGCGCCCGGCCAAGAGTTAATCTCGGGCACTTGGTATAACCTATCTGATTTCTGAAGCTCAACATGCGTCCACTATTGCCATCTAAAAATCAGCAGCACAAACCACTAGAAGTGTCAAAACCAGAATGAAGCTGCCCGAGTCTAGGCCCGACTGCCTGTGATATTATCTGAACAGAAAAAAGGCCGCCCGTGAATATAGTTTTGGGCAGAATACGCGAAAATCAAGTGGAGTATTCTTGTTTGGCAACAGTGGTGTCAAGAAACGGCAAAAGGAAGCGTGATTTTCAAACAAATTTTAACTGTGAGTTGAGTGGTTTAGTTTCTAAGGTGATTCAAAGCTAAGTGAGGAGTTAACTGCCCGACTACCTCCGCTCGTACCCTATGCTGTGATATTTCAGATGACCATGAAAGTACTTTAGTAAATGGCTGTAAGCTGTAACCCCCAACAAGACAAGGAAAAATAAAAACAAGGCAGTCAAATATCTAAAGGGGTTTTCCTAAAGAAATAGCCCAATTATTATAACAGTATAATACTGTACTGACTCAACAAATAAAATACAAGATCTGAAAGTGAAAGGCTATACTAACATATTGCACATCTGAAATGATATTTAGTTGTCCAACTGATCCTTCATTTTCCGAATAGAGAACAGCAACATTATCCTGATCACGTTCTTCACCTGCTCGCTTTCCCATAATTTTAAAGTAAACCCAGTATGCTTGAGCTTTTGAATTGTGTGCTTGAATGCCTTGAATGCACTTTTGTTCTCATCTGTAATGAAATCCCGACAAACACCAAATGATACGAAAACCATGAAATATTTTGAAATATTGAATTAGAAATTTATCAGATCATGGATCTCAATGCGATTTTTATGTTTTTTATATTATATTTATTTTTCTATACACGAAATTTCCGCTTAATTTGCATATTTCCAAGAAGTCTTTTCTTTTACCAGGGATTCCAACACGGAACGACGCAACGTCATCCACACCAGACGCGGTAGATTCAAAATCACTCCTGCATTGAAAGTTCTGAGAGAATTTCCAATTGGTCTAGTTTGCTTTTGTGCTTGATTTTGATTCTCAGGTTCAGTTTTAATCGAGCGCAAGTTATTGCCTTGATGAATAGACCTAATGACAGCTGAGAAACCTTGTTTTTATATTGGTGATGATGAAAACAGCTGCCCACACTGTTTTGAGGTAATAGTTTGTTGAACATCGGTCTGTTGGTTATTTATAAACTCTTTACCTATTCCTAAATGTGTGCACAAAGTCTGCTAGTACCCGGCAATTTTGTGTCAAAGTGTGTGTCAGACTTCAGCCAGTCATGACTGCATTCTTCTCTCTCAGCGAGGAGAGTAGCCAAGTAAAGCACTGTACCTGCATTGTACCCCATCAAAAAGGATTCTCAATTCTTCTGGTCAGAGACTCCCAATTGCAAAGGATTTGCCAGGCGGGAGAATCTCTCAGCAAGTTTAGTGCAGGTTTAGTGCACCTGTGCATTTGCTGAGAGATTTTCTAGCCCAGTAGATCCTTTGTGGTGGAGTGCCTTCAGCCAGTAGAATCCTTTCTGATGGAACACAGCTCAGTCATGCACAAATCCCCAATTTTTGGGCATGGTGCCCCAACGTCTGGGCATGCCCGAAAGTATGGGCATGGTACCCATACGTTGGAGCACCATGCTCTGGAGCATGGGCATGGTACCCCTGTGAAATTTGGATAAACTGAGACTGGTTACATACCTAAATAGGGCCTTCTCCCTGTCCTAGATCAAAAGATACCTGATTTTACTTTCTATCCAACCTCATTTTCCAATTTACAAAATGTTAGAGCACTTCCAAGATACATAGAGTTTTTTGGAGGCCACTTCTCTTCTAGTGGGCTTATCCTATCCTTTCCCAGAAAAGTGCTGCTCGGTAGCATGGATGAGGCAAGCTTTTCAATCTGTTCACTGGAGCAAATATTTCCTTTAGATTGTTTGACTTTTATTGTATTTATTTTGAGTTATTTTTTTTTTACCTGTTTTTACTCTGACTTTTGACTTTTTGACAACATGGAAAAGGATTGAGTAACCTAGTGGCAACTACCTGTAAAAGGATAGGGTAAACCCACTGGGAAAGAAGTGGCCTCCACAAAACTCTCTGTATCTTGAAAGTGCTCTAACATTTTGGAAATTGGAAAATGAGGTTGGATAGACCGTGAAATCAGGTATCTTTTGATCTAGGACAGGAAGAAGGCCCTATTTAGGTATGTAGCCAGTGTCAGTTTAACCAAATTTCACAGGGGTACCATGCCCATACTCCAGGGCATGGTGCCGTAACGCATGGGCAACATGCCCATACGTCCAGGCATGCCCAAACGTTGGGGCACCATGCCCAGAAATTGAGGATTTGTGTATGACTGACACAGCTGCTTTACTTGGCTACCATCCTTGCTGCAGGAGGAGAATGTGGTCCAGACTGACTTTGGCTAGTAAGCCTGTAGTAGGCTAACTAGACTACCTGACATACACTGTTAGGCTATGTAGGATCTATAGGTCTATGTTTATTTGTCCCTTTTTATTTTTTGACAAATACCAGCTATAACTGGATTCCTTGATGCCAAAGGTTTTAAAAATAGTTGAGGATAGATCCATTGAAAATGGATTTGAATCAGTCCTGCTGTCTTATTATTCAATTGCATGAAATTCTTTTTGTGTTACCTAGACAACACAAACATACGCTTTTTCAACAGATAACATTCAACAAATAGCACTTGGGTTGTAATCTGTTATCGCGACAAGCATTATGTATGAAATGTTATGCATAACAATCATTGCTGGGAAGAGCCGAAAAACAGCCAAAAAAGCATCTGCTGAATTTTCTGATATCATGAGGACAAACTGAGAGATTTTCTAGCCCGGTGGATCCTTTGTGATGGAGTGCCTTCAGCGAGTAGAATCCTTTCTGATAGAATACGGCTGCTTTACTTGGCTACTCTCCTTGCTGTAGGAGGGGAATGTGGTCCAAACTGGCTTTGGCTAGTAACTAGACTACCTGACATACACTGTAAGGCCATGTAGGATCTATAGGTGTATGTTTTTTTGTCCCTTTTTATTTTTGACAAATACCAGCCATAACTGGATTCCTTGATGCTAAAGGTTTTAAAAATAGTTGAGTATAGATCCATTGAAAATGGATGTGAATCGTTTTTAATATTTTTTCGCTCTTCCTGGCAATGCTTTTTGGGATCCCAAAACGTAAGTGGAGGGATACCTATGACATCGCAAAAGTTGTCCGTCTGTCCGTCCGTCTGTAAGCACAATAACTCTCGAAAGGAATGAGATATTTTGATGAAACTTGGTGTGAGGATTCGTTGGGTCGTCGGACCAGTCAAGTTCCTAGATGGGCTTTGTAGCCCTACATTTAGGGGTGGGGGAGTTCAAATTAAGGGGCAAATAAAATATTTTGAAACAGCTAATGTGATAGTCGATTATGAGGTAAGAAGACACGCTGAGCACGATGGTGAAAACTATTTTGTCATCGGACGAGTAGTTCTCCCGGAATCCGGCCGAAACCGGAAAGTTTGTTAAAATTAGAAGTTTTATTTTGAGTTGATTAGATGTTCGAATTAGGGGTAGGAAGACATGCTGAAGACGATAGTGAAAACCATTTTCTCGACGGACAAGTAGTTCGCCCGGAATCCGGCCGAAACCGGAAAGTTTGTTAAAATTAGAAGTTTTATTTCGAGTTGATTAGATGTTCGATTTAGGGCAAGAAGACATCTTGAACACTTATGGGAAAACAATTTTCTACCCGGACATGTAGTTTGCCCGGAATCCGGCGAAAAGTTGGTTAAAAGTAAAAGTTTAATCTGAAGTTGATTAAATGTTTGATTCATGGGTAAAAAGACATGCGGAACACGATGGTGAAACTCATTTTCTCGCTGGACAACTAGTTCGCCCGGAATCGGGCCGAAACCGGAAAATTTTTAAAAAGCAAAAGTTCGTTTTGGATGACATATTAAGGGGTAAGAAGAGAGGCTGAGTCGTTTATGACGATGGTTTTTTACCCGGACATATAATTATTCCGGAATCCGGTTGTCGCATTTTTTTTAAAGTCAAACTTTTATTCAAAGTTGATTAGATGTTCTTTATCGGGATAAGGAGATACGCTGGTTTTGTTTCTGTTTTTTTTTTTTTTGCTGGACTAGTAGTTCGCTCGGAAATCGGCAGAATAAATTTGGCTTATAGAGGTATATCTGATCTTGGTTTTCTCTGATGATTAGCTTGTCCAAGACTGGATCTGGCGAAGACAAGACTCGATTGTCTGAATCAAATATTAGATTTTTGGGATCCCATCGACACCTTTGGTCTTGTTATGCATAACATTTCATGAATAACGTTTGTTGTGGCAACAGATAACATTCCAACTGTTGTCTGTTATGTCTTGTCTGTTGAAATCGTGCATCCTTGTGTTGTCTGTTATGAAACTTCTGACAGTGCAGATCTCTCTCAAGATATTTGTCTAATCTTTGGTCAACTACAAAGAGAGAAGCGAAATTCAGACATGCATTCTATTTAGTCTCACTTGTCTTCGTCTTGTCTTCTTTTAACTTTCTTGTTAAGGTTTACTGCTGCTTTATTCAAGCTTTGACAGGTGAATGATTGCAGAAAAATACTACAGATAAAAAAATCTGGCTGAAACAGGACAAAGACTTGCTCCTACATCAAGTTGTCTTTAATCGGGTCTTGTCTGGCATGGCAGTAGACAGTTAAAAAAGCATCAAGGAGACAAGCCGATAGGGGCATTTGGCTGACAGGATTGAGACAGGATGACTACGAGGCCCAAACCAACATGGCTTAAGATTTGTGATGAACTAGAAAATAAAACAGCACCAAATTAAACCCGTTTCCCAAATTAACTCAATTCTGAAGATTTCAAAGAGTAAAGAGAAGTTTGACATTCAAAGTTTGGAATTTTGTCATAATTGGAATACCATGTGATCTTGTGATCTTTCACTCTTCTCTACCGAAAGGAAGGTGCACTTCCGGTATTGTAAATGAAACAAGTTAGTTTTCAAACAAAGAGTGACCAGTTGTTTTCTGGGCTGATTTGTTGGCTCTGTTAATACTTCGTGCAAAAGCTTAGGACAATATGTTGTAGAACATCAATGGAGTGCAGACTACATGCTAAATGAAGGAGCCACATATCAGAGAAAAATGTAAACAAAGAAAAAATGGATGCATTTGCTATTAGTAGGCTAGCTGTTCTATTTTCCCCTCTGGCAAACATTGAAAATGTCCTTGATTGCACAAAGACACGTAATAAACAAAAGTTATGTGCAGATATTAACTTTTGTTTGTTTGCTCTATCCCTGTGCACATAATACTGCTGTCTGTAGGCTATCTAGGCTCTAGCTTGTCCTGCACAGGCTATGGCGAGAGACTGTCTAGATTTAATCTTTCAGACATGCTTCCTCCCACTGAGGGGAAAAGATCATTATTGAAGAAACTTGGAATAAATGTATAGAAACCAGCTGGAGAGTAGTTTTTGTTCCATAATATATCAGGGAGCAGCCTGTCTATGGTTCTGGGCCAAATTGATTGTTGATGATATTTGTATCCTATTTTTAGGCCTGTATATGCTAAATTTTGTATTTTGTTATTGTCAGCAGCAGTCCTATTCACAGAAATTCTACATAATCTATTGTGTTTTGTTTATTCTGCAGATTGCATCTTGAATAAATTGGAGCTATAAAAGTTGACATGGCAGATTTGGACCAAGAAATCGATGAACTGACTGAGCCGTATTGGGAATATGTGGTACACTTTCGGAAATGCATGAACACCCTATTTGTTTAGTTAGAAAGGTTTAGGTGAGCAAGCACAACTAAAATGGTTGCCAAAAACTAAATTGGTGTAACCAAGCTGCAACCATCTCACACTTCTATTTACTAGTTTCCTGCAAAAGGTAATTGTTGCTTGTATTTCCCCCCCACCCTTCCCACCCTTGAATTGTGCTAACATTCTGTAAAGTTTGTGTAGACAACCAATAATAAATTCTGTTTCAGTTATTGCCAGTTGTCTTCCAATAATTTTAACCCTGCTACTCTTGTGTATGTGTCACTAATATAATCAGTCAAACTAATGCAGTGTTTACAAGTACAGTGAAGCTTGAACTGAATACGGTCTTGGTGACAAGATTATATTCACACGCAGAGGGAAAAAATTAATTCTTGAAACAAGAAAATCGGACAAAAATAAACTACACCAACCAAAAAAAAAGAGAAGACTTTGTTGGCATTTATGACATCAGTACGCATGACTGTTGCTATCAACTGCTAATCAACTATTCCACTTCTAGCTGCAAGCTATTTGGATAATAAACTTGATTGATTGATTGATTGATAAAAAGCTAGTTAGAATTTTGTTTAGTCTTTTTACCAGCGCCGTGATGAGATTCCTTTCAAGTAGACCGGAATTCCTTTTATCAAGAAAGGAATTCTCGTCCCGCTAGACATTTTTTCCAGTTATCTTCACGAACGGAATCCATTCAAGTTGACCGGGATTTCTTTTTATACTCGACGGGATTTCTTGTCCGTGTAAACGCTAGGCTACATAAAGATGGATTAGAATCTGATATAAAAACTCTAGGTCATAGTAGATCGGCCATTGTGTTAACCCCTCTAGATGTCAGTATAAATTTAACAGCCCAGAAGATTCCTGTATTTCTTTTCAAAACGAGGAACTCCTCAATTTCCCAAACATAAATTGGCTTAGAATGATCATAGCTCAGTCTCTGAAAAAATCTGCAGAAACACTGCTTCGGCTGTTCGCGATTCTATTCCTGTTGAATTTGGGAAAATAGTTCTAAACAGAGGAAAGTAGGCCTATAGCAGAAAAGCCTTTGGTAACTTATATAATAGCCTCTTTAATCTCTCTGTTTGTAACATTTCCGGATTTTTGGCATTCTGAGACGAAAAGATTTGAAACTTGTCGGGACCTTTATTGTGAAACATTGTAAGTTTCGTTTAGACCTTCCTTGACCTTATAGGAATTCTCGCGTAACTACAAACTTTTTGCCCTCTGCCCGTGTGCAAAGTCATCATCCACTGCCCAGGACCTCTACGTTTCTGCCCTTGATCATCTTTCCGCATTTCATCTACGGAAAAGATTTTAGACCCGATTAGTCCCTTTTCTGTTTTCTATGTTTTTTTATCTGTATATTTATATATTTATATTTTTAATTTTTTGCATTTACTCTCTATTGAAAGCTCAGTGTAGTTTTTGGGATCCCAAAACGTAAGTGGAGGGATACCTATGACATCGCAAAAGTTGTCCGTCTGTCCGTCCGTCCGTCCGTCCGTCCGTCCGTCTGTCCGTCCGTCTGTAAGCACGATAACTCTCGAAGGGAATGAGATATTTTGATGAAACTTGGTGAGAAGGTTCGTTGGGTCGTCGGACCAGTCAAGTTCGTAGATGGGCTTTGTAGCTCTACATTTAGGGGTGGGGGAGGGGATTCAAATTAAGGGACAAACAAAATATTTTGAAACAGCTAATGTGATAGTCGATTATGGGGTAAGAAGACATGCTGAACACGATGGTGAAAACCATTTTGTCATCGGACAAGTAGTTCGCCCGGAATCCGGCCAAAACCGGAAAGTTTGTTGGAAGTAAAAGTTTTATTTGAAGTTGATTAGATGTTCGATTTAGGGGTAGGAAGACATGCTGAAGACGATGGTGAAAATTATTTTCTCGACGGACAAGTATTTCGCCCGGAATCCGGCCCAAACCGGAAAGTTTGTTGAAAGTAAAAGTTTTATTTGAAATTGACTAGATGTTCGATTTAGGGATAGGAAGACATGCTGAAGACGATGGTGAAAACTATTTTCTCGATGGACAAGTATTTCGCCCGGAATCCGGCCCAAACCGGAAATTTTGTTGAAAGTAAAAGTTTTATTTGAAGTTGATTAAATGTTCGATTTAGAGGTAGGGAGACATGCTGCAGACGATGGTGAAAACTATTTTCTCGACGGACAAGTAATTCGACCGGAATCCGGCCCAAACCGGAAAGTTTGTCAAAATTAAAAGTTTAATTTGGAGTTGATTGGATGTTCGATTTAGGGCAAGAAGACATGCTGAACACTTATGTGAAAACAAGTTTCTACCCGGACATGTAGTTCGTCCGGAATCCGGCCAAAACCGGAAAACTGTTGGAAGTCAAAGTTTTATTTCTAGTTGATTAGATAAGCGATTTAGGGGTAAGAAGAGATGCTGAGTCCCTGTGTGACAATCGTATTTTACCCGGATATATAGTTCGACCGGAATCTGGCTGGAATCGGAAAATTTGTTATAAGCTAAATTTCTATTTGAAGTTGATTAGATGTTCATTACTGGGGAAAGAAGATACCCTGATTTCGTCTTTGAGCTTTCTTTTTTCGCCGGACAAGTAGTTCTGGAGTTCGGCCGGAACCGGGAAATTGGCAGAAGTGGCAGGAAGTTTTGGTCAAAACAGATATGACTTATAGGGGTAAACACACATGCTGAATCCAAATCTGAACTGGGTTTTCTCAGGTGATTAGCTATTTGGCCTTAATCTGTTTCTGAATTTTAATTGTAAAAATGTTCAAGGAGTCTGGCGAAGACTGGATCTGGCTAAGACAAGACGATCAGATATTGAATTTTTGGGATCCCATCGAAACCTTTGGTCTTTTTCCCATTATATTTTGTACTGCGCTATTACCGTTTCTTGTGTAGTGCGTGAGTAAGTTTTAATCATCGTCATCAACATATCTCACCTGCACGACTGATAGCATATGTTGAATCATGATACTTCTGCAAAATAACAACTACAGGCTTACATGTTAAGTTCAGGCCGACACTTTGAAACTTACAGCTTACAGTACAGTAATTGAACTAATTATTTAATAAAAACAATATCATGCTTTATGTTCGCCTGTGAGCTAAACCTGTCTGGAAGTTCAATTTATCATAGACAACGGGCATATCAAGTCCTTTAAAGGACACCTGAATGAAGAGTACCAAGTATCATCCCTATCTGTATGAATTCCGTTAACATTGCTTGCAGAAAACCCAATCCAAATACGAAATAGTGTTTCCAAGCTGTGATTTTTGCTCCATTTTGCATCTGTCCTTATTTCAGTACCGAACAGTTTTAAAAATGAACATATGTCTCCAATCAACCCTTTTTCTGGAATATTTTTTAACCAGTTATGCCCAAACGTATATCTAGAAGAAATTCCAATACGATCCGACCAGCGTATTTTGAAAATGTCACGCTCAGGAGAAGAATCCTTTCCGTGGCCATGTCTGTAAATGCATTCTCCATGGTGTGTTCAAGTATGGTTTCATTGTTCAGGTGTTCTTTAAGACCTATATAAATTACCTCAAATCGCATTGTCCAGCGACAAAGGTGCCAATGCTCCTGTAGAGTCGCTGGTGTTTTGATGATTTTTTTTGTTGAATTTTCTGGTTGGCTTGTAGACAGCTAATATCTGGTTGCTTACTTCGCTGCATCCAGTTCATACTTCCAGGCTTTTGACGACCATTCCTTGTCCAACTTAACTTTGAAGGTATCTACTGTTTCTGCGTTGATAGTATCCTCGGACAGGTGGTTCCGGTTGTTGATCACTCGTGTTGTGAAGAACTGGTTTCTAGCTTGGATACTAGTAGGTAGTAATGGCAGCTTTATGTCGAGAAAAGCCCTCTTAACTACATTATTTGATCAAATGATATTGTTTATTACACTAGGCCTACCCTCTCTCCATCTTTTAATTTTTGTTCGCAAATTTGGATTTACCTTTTAAATTTGTAATTACAGACTTTGTATTAGACTGCCGCCTTGGTCATTCCCTTTCTTTACTTTCTTGTTGAATTTCTTCCGAATTTTTAGAATGACCGCTGCTATGATTGTGGGGATGACTCATCAGACTACATGGATGTTGACGAGACAAAACAGGTCGTGGTTGGTGTTTGTGCGATGGCAAAGAAAAGCACTTCCAAACCGATGAAAGAAATTCTACTTCGGCTGGAAGAGTTTGAATTCATCAAGACTCTGGTATTTTCTGAGGAGGTCATCCTGAATGTGAGTAGTAATGCTTGTATTTGTTATCATCAGAACAGTCGCCCTAAATATAAGGATTGTCACAGGTTCTGGGTCTTGTAGGAACGCCAGTGGTGCCATGTTACTCCGTGTGTCTCTGCCTATCTGAGCCTCGTTTTTGTTGCAATAGCGCTGCCGCATCGCTGCTGCAGCACTTCTTTGCTTTTTGCAGAATATGCGTTTTTGGATTCACTTTCTTCTTGGTTGAAGCGGCAGCGCTGCAGCATCTTGCAGGGAAGCACGGACTTGATCGGGGAGCAAGTCGGTGATTCTCGAGAAGCGCTTCCGTCTTCCTCGGAAGCGCTGCAGTGCAAAAACGGATGTTGAAAGAATCAGTCCCGAATTCGCCGAGAAGTGGACCTGCAGCATGCAACAAAAACGAGGCTCTGACTGCAGCTATACGAACCTGAAGCTGGTTAAATTTAATTGTTTGTCTGTTTAATGTTATGTTTGTTTAAGTATGTATTGTAGAGTTTAGATTATGGTCTTTGGCCGGAATAAAGCTATCACGATTACGATTACTAGTCGCGGAGTTCTGTGATTTGTCACAGGTTTTCAACTTTTTTGACATAACTTTTACTTCATCTCTGAGTAAGGAAGTGAACTGCAGTATTTGCTACTCGGATTAATCTTGTCAATACTGGGATAAGATTGATTCGAATTAAAGAAAATCTTATCTCAGTAGAGACAAGACTAATCCCAGTAGCACAAGATTTTTTTTTGTACGGTGTAGCGAGCCAGAATCCTGCGACCTTTCCGACCGTAAAAAAAAGCAAAAGTGGATGATTATGAAGCAAAAAAAAACGTGATTTCTCTTCAATAACTGGTAGAAAGGATCGAGTTTTGTAGGCTCAAGAATATTTTCTTTCAGATTTGTGCGGCGAAATGTCACAGGTCTCGTCAGAGAAAAGTGACAACACTGACGAACACGTTTGAACAGTCTAACCTTGATCCCCAGAACGTCCTAAGTCTTACCCTATGTTCACACAGACGTTCACACTAAGGCAATATTGGCAATCGCCGGGATTTTCGTCGCCAAAACCGGCAATTTCTGTAGCTTCGTCAGGCGATTTTCAATGTTGGGAAAATTCAACTTTAATCGGGCGACAGTACGATTTTATGCACGCAACAACAACATTTCCCGTTAAATTCTGTTGCCGACGAAAATTCAGTGTGAATATCCAGGCGATAAAAATCTTCTGTCGCTGCTATTGAAAAATCTCGTTCATCGCCGCAATTTTCTCTGTGTGAACCTAGGGTTACAATCTTCCGCTTACTAAACCTAAAGCCACATTCGATTTAGTCTCCCTTGTTTCGGCATTATCTTCTTGTAATTGCCTTTTCGAAGTTTAACGCTGTTTTATTTATGCCTTGTCAGGTGAATGAATCTGCAGACCAATATCATAAATAAAACGCAGTTGAAAAGTCTGGCTGAGACAGGATCGAGACTTGCTCCTGAATCAAGTCGTCATTTATCGGGTCTTGTCTGACATGGCAATGAATAGGGAATCGGCTGGAGACAAGGCTTAAGGAGACAAGCAAAATAAATAAAACGGCGTTTGGCTGACAGGACTGAGACAGGAGTAAGAAATGGTAAAAAGAAGAACGCTTCTTAAAGACTTTAAGGAACGAGACGTAAAACAATACCATACCAAATGTTTCAGTTTCAATTTCAGCTTGTTTCTTAACAAAAAGCAAATCGTACACTGTAAACTAACTACACCCTAAGTGAGCACTGTCTGTAACAGGTGAACGGGTATTCATTTCGTTTGTCAAGAAAAGGAATACAAGGAAAAACAAAAGAAAAAATAAAAGAATAAGAAGAAAAGACAAGAAAACAAACGTAAATTATTAAACAAAACACGGAGAACTAATAAAACAAAACAGAGAGAACTGTCAATAAATGAAAACATTTTTGTAAATTAACTCAGTTCTGAGGATTTGGGTGTGTGTTGTCCCAAGTAGAAAGTAAAAAGAGATTTCGAAGTTAGTTATATTAGCTGATAGTGTAGACGCGTAGCCTGGCTCTTCTTTTCATTTCCTTGGGGAACCAGTGTGACGAAAGAAAAACAGTGCTGTTAAAACATATCTTACCTTAGGACGTATAGACGTGTAGCCTGGCTCTTCTATTCATGTCCTTTCGGAAACCGTTGGTGTGATGGAGGAAAAACAGTGTCTTGTACCCTAGGGGCTTGGTTTTATATTACTTTTCATGTATGTTCGGAGATACTCTCAGAGGCCACAGCCTATCTGCGGGATCACACAAAAAAATGTCCTAGACCATCGCCTTTCCATCCAACCTGTATGAAGAGATATGTAAGTCAGAGTAAAATAACACTAGGAAGTAGTGCCAAGACCTATGTCTTCCATGTGTACGCTTGCAACATTTAAAGCGAGACAAACTTGCGAGTTTAGAAATTTCTAGTAAATCAAAAATGCGGTTTGCATAAGGAAATAATGGAGGCTGTGGCATTTTTTTGCTATGTTCGGAATATGACTTTCATCGCCATCACTCGTGAACGACTGAATGAGTTTTAGTAGGGACGTTCTCTATCGCTATTGGTGCTAGTGTCGCTGCTATTCACGTATTTTTACTCTGATGGAAGTTGGAACTACAAAGAAGTGTGGTTGTGCTTACCGTAGTAAACTTGCACATGTAGCCAACAGTCTTGTCACGGACTTAATGGAATTGCAATAAGCCGTGAATGCATTCGTAAGATAGTATCGAGAAAGTTGGGAAAAATTTGGAAAGTAGGGGCGTCACGTATGGGGGGGGGGGAGCCCCCCCCCCAACGTTGTCGGCCAGTCGGTAAAATAAAGCCAAGTTGGCGCGAAGCGGCCGCGATTTTTTTTTTAAACAGTCAATTTGTTTCTTGGAAACAGTCAACTTTACTTCAAAACAGGTGGTTTTTGTAAAATAGTAGATTTTATCTTAGAAACGATCAGCTCTCGTTCAGTCAGTCAGTTTTTCTTCGGAAGTCGTTTTTTCTGCAAAAACAGTCAGTAAAAATGACCAGGCAGTCGGTAAAAAAAAACTTGCCCCCCCCCCCCCCCGCAAAACAACAACAAAAAAACAAACACACATTTTGGCTAGTAACGCCTCTGGTCGAAAGTGAAGAATAATTAACGGATAAATTAAATTTGTCAGAAAAGTTAACTAGATAATAGTTATTATCCGTAATAGATTGTGTAGGTGAAGGATACTGTTCCTTCTCTTTTTTTATGAGATATTTGATTTGATTATAGAGGGCTCGAAGGAAGTTTTTTTTTGTGATTGAATAGAGCCAATAAAGGTATTCCTTTATCAATCAATCAATCAAGTTTAATCCGAACAGCTAAAAGCTAGAAAAGGAATACAAATTTACAAAATACACAGACACACAAGAAACAAAATAACTAATACACTTACAAGAAATTACCAGAAATAAATGATGGAATGAAACTACGTAAAAATTGGGTAGAAGAATTAGCGGGATATGGGAAAACTTATTGCCAGTATTCCTCTCTTCTTTGGCCGCTTACTCCGTAAGTTTGCTAGGCGTTCGCCTATGTTAGTGTTTGGAACGTGATATCCTCCCCCCAGATTTTTCAGCGGCAAGAGTGAGGCCTGAGAGAGTGGTAGCCCAGCAAATACCCAAATTGTAGCCAATCAAACATACAACGACTCGTTACCTAAGAAGTTTTGTTCCCGCCTTCGTCAACCTTTTTAACTCTCATCATTAGTTGTAAATAGACTTTTTGTGTTATGTTTGACAAGTCCTTGTTATATCCAAACTAGTGTAGAATTATCTTTTGTATATACTTAGTGTTAGTATGGACGAGAACCACCAAATCGGCCTAACCGTTGTATCCGTTTTGAAAATAAATTGAATTAAATTGAATGTTTTTGAAGTCTCTATCGGGACGGCGTTGACTAGGTTAAGGACTTCCAAATGACGTCCGGTGGCGTTGCCGTTACTCGGTTACCCTGGTCCGTCACAAGCCGGGTACCGAAGACATTCATTTTAAATGTTTCAGGAACCAGTGGAAAAATGGCCACTTTGCGATTGCCTTATTTCGTTTCATTCAAGAGGATTCCCATTGGACAAAGCTCTGGCCTATGTTGAGCTTCGAAAGCCACTAATTATCAACAATCTGGAAATGCAGTATGATATTCAGGTAGGCTTATCATTGTGTTGGCTTGAAGGTATGTTGGTTCTAGTTCTGATAATAATATAAAGTAAAAGAAAAGGTTTTCGCCTTTAGAACTGATCAGAGGTAAAAATACCATCTGTAGTGCACTTGAAACCATTGAATGATTCAGCATTAAATGTATCTTCGGCAAGGCTGCTCCATGCATCGACAATTCTGTTACCAAAGGTCCACTTATAAAAGGCATTTTGGAATCTTGATTTTGGAAGCCCGTACGCATGCCCTCGATGATGACGGTTAATGCTGAATCTTATTAGATCGGTCACTTCCAAGTTTACAAAACTTCCGTTCATTGACTTGAATGTTTCAATCAAGTCTCCTCCAAAAAATTTGTATGCGATAGAGGGAAAGCAGAACTTGGCTAATCTCACTTGATAGAGCAGATTGTCTAGATCTGGTACGAACTTGGTACTAGTTGGTACCTCTCCGTAAAATTCCTTCGTAAGTCTCAATAGTATTTAGCCTGTATTTACAAAGACTGGTTTTAAGCAAATGAGGGTGAATTATTTTCGTTATTGCAAATTCCTGTTGTACATACCCAGATCGGTCCGAAATAGACGCCTTGTAGATCGTTACGGAGCTAGTGACATTTGATGTTCGCTGGAAAATCTGCAGACTAGTATTGGTGATGACGCGTTTCCGCCTAGGTGAGCACCACGGCCTCGTGCGGCTTTTTCATTGAGTGCTTTTATGTTGTGTGATATGTTTATTCTCTTTATTTCTTTTCTTTCATTACTCTACTATCTTAAAGTGGGTCACAAAGAAATATTATATATTATATTATAACTTTTCTCGAATAGATATGCAATGCATATCTTCCTATGTCCCACAGGAAGTTATTTTATGACAATTACTTTTTGTGGAGGACGCTACGACATCGTATCATCCTCCAGAGAGGCTGTTACGAAGCCGTAACAGCCTCTGCAGATGTTCATCGAGCACTTTTTCTCAAATAATGAAAAATAGAAGCGGACCTTTCACAAAAAATTATTTAGAAATAAAATACTTTCAGTAAAATAAAAAAAAAATTAAAAATTATACAAAAAATAAAATAAGAAATAGAATAAATGTTGAAAATGACAGAACGTTTTACTCTCTTATCAACCAGTCTGTGCCCTAGGTCATAGCTTTTCATAGTCAGATTATCACTAAAAATACAGCTTGTCAACTGGGACAATATCCTACTATCCTTGCTTTACAAAAGCTAGTTATTTAGCACTGAACAAATTACAGAACATCTTACTCTCATAGCCAACCAGCATTTGCCCTGGGTTATACTTTGACACAATCAGATTTCCACTGAAAATACAGCTTGTCAACTGAAACAACATCCTACTATCCCTTGCTTTCCCAAGGCTATTTATTCAGCAATAATCACTGTCTTTGTTCTGGAATTGTCTTAGAAGTCAGAACCCTTCACATTTGGTTTGTTTTTGTTATTGTTTACTATTTACTTCCGCGACCCCTAGGGTCATTTTAGTAGATTTGTAGTAGGTTCTAATGACCGCTAGATCGCATCTGAATCGCCAAAAAAGTAAAATACTATATTGGCAGAAACTGAAGTGCTTGGGTCCCAACAATATTTATTTTATTAGGTCTACAGTAGGCTTGGGTTGCTACTTTACTAAAATAAAATTCCCAACCTATAAAAATATTCTGTTCGAAAAAGTTATAATAGTTAACATACCTCCATCTCGGTTCATATCGGTATAATAACCTCGACGTCCATTTAAAAATATCAACCTCGCTGCGCTCGGCTGATATTTTTCGTAACCTACCTCGCCGTAGGCTCGGTCAGGTTATTTTCCGTCTCGTTGTTATTTTCCAATATCAACCTCGATGTCTCAAGTTAACCTTTAATATCACAGTTGTAATATGGCCTTACTGTGGTGTGGCCATATTCAACGATCGGGCGAACCATCGACTTGAACAAAAGTGAGAACAAACCACCCTGCTTAAATGTTACGGTTCTTCGAGTCATAGCCAATGGTTCTATTACAGTTTTTCATGGTAAGTTGGTAATTTTGAGAGAAACGCAGATCCCCATCGATCAGGACACCTATATCCTAGTTATCAAGAGATCTAGTTCAGGTTCTTTTATTATTATTGACATCCAATATTATCATTATATAATAAATTATAGTTTAACTGAAAAGCCAACTTATTTTTGTGTCATTTAATTAAATACACTGAATTATTTGGATTCTGCTAAGGGATTTTTTATTTTTCTTATCTGCTCTAGTCATGACGTTCAGAATATCTGCGGCCGAATATCCGAATATCTGAATTCAGAATATCTGCGGCAGAATATCCGAATATCAGATCCTAGTTATCGAGAGATCTAGTTCAGGTTCTTTTATTATTATTGACATCCCACATTATCATTATATAATAAACTATAATTATTATAGTTTAACTGAAAAGCCAACTTATTTTTGTGTCATTTAGTTGAATACAATGAATTGTTTGGATTCTGCTGAGGGATTTTTAATTTTTCTTATCTGCTATAGTCATGACGTTCAGAATGTCTGCTGCCGTGCCCACAGCCTAAATTCTACTATGACGCTGGAAATTTTAATTTCAGCATAAACGCGGCTTTTCAGCGGGCAGTGGTGATGTTGGTGAAGATTGGTTAGTGCCTGAACAAACAAAAATCATAAATCTTTCACGTAAGGCATACAACAAAAATACAAGCTCAACGCCAAGCTCACATGGCAATTCCACTATGTGAAAATTGATTGTTAGTTTTATTATTCGTTATTCCTTTAGCCAATTTAAGTGAATAAGTGATGGGTAACTAGATTATCCTATCCATCCCATATCGGTTTAAACTTTAACTTTCTAGCATAAACACAATCTACAAGGCGTCGCTCCCTATACCATATAAAACTGGATCGATTGTGGACAATGTTGGGGGAGGTCCCGGAAGTTTTGTGGCACTTGAATTAGGGTATTTGCTAACAGGCAGAGTAAAATAACACTAGAGAGTAGCGACAAGACCTGAAAAAAGTGACACACACTCGAATAGCAGTGACAATAACACCACTAGCGAGATAGAACTTCCCTACTGAAACTCGATCAATCTTGCACCAGCGCTGGCTTCAATAACTTCATATTCTGAACACAGCAAAAAAAGATACAACCTTCCCTATTTCCAAGATGTGTGCAGACCGCATCTTAGCTTCACTAGAAATTTCTAAACCGGTAAGTTTGTCTCACTTGAAATGCCACAAGCGTATTTGGCGGCGCTACGAGTATGGCCCGTTTGCGAAGCACGGAAAGTATAAGTCTTGGCGCTACTCCCTATTGTTACTTTGCTCTGCTGACAAGCTAGAACGATGGAACTGGCCAGCCGTACTAGGGATCTGACCAGGTTGACTTGGAAATTGCCACTTCCCGTACCCGACCATGCAGCGGGGAGTGGAGGAGCGGGGATCCGGAATAATGTCTCTTTACTCTCACTTTTGTTCTGACAGAACCGGTGCAAAGTGTACTCCATCCTTGAAAATGCAGGGATCGAACTACCCAGATACGCCATCTGTAGCCGTGAATCGGCGAACCCAGAGGAACATGACCAGCTCGTAGAATCAGAGGATCATATTGAAATCAATGGCGTGATTTTCAATAAGCCATTTGTTGAGAAGCCCATTTCCGCCGAAGACCATAATGTTTTTATTTATTATCCGACGTCAGCGGGAGGAGGGAGCCAGAAGCTCTTTCGCAAGGTAAGTATGCTACGCGATTGGTTGACTCTCACTTCAGTTCGTGAACGGTAGAATTGTCAAGTGTAAACGAAACAACGCATGGATTAAAAAAAAATTAGTAATGTTGTAATTTAAGCTCAAAAAGAGTCAAAATGATGGTTGAAATATGCATTGAACGATTTTAACTACAGCTCGTGTGCATGAATCGGAGGTAGCTTCAGTTTTTGTTTGGCTTCGCTGCTAGTCTTGTCGGTCTTACAGACGGCTCATCAATGAAATTGGGCAGGCCGTCTCGTTGATTTTTTTAGTTTAGTATTTGTCTTCTGAACACCGTGACTAGTATTAATAATAATAATAATAATAATATATTGCAAAAAAAAGGCCACAAAGCCTCTGAAAGTGCCAGATTTTCTACTTGTGCCGGATTTTCTTCAGTGTTTGGAGGTTCAACAGTTCGAAGCCCACTAGTTAACGTACTGCACCCAGGATATCCTGCAGGCATGTTTCTGGGTATTCTCAATACACCTACTTTCCTGGGAGCGAACTTCGCCAAACTGGACACGCGTATTCGACGGCTGGTCTTGCATAAGTTCGAAAAATTGAGCGTGTTCCACCCTCCTAACAATAGTAACTATTAGTTACTACTTTCGTTCCAGCCTCTTGAAAAGTTACTACGCCGACTGTCCCAACCTTCTCGAAATCGTAACTAATTGCTTACCGTGCTCGGGAACGTAGTTAGTGTGGTATCTACGATCTCTGTGACATGATTCGTCCGATCAGCCCGCGGCACGATATTTTGACAAGAATAGAAAAATGTGTTCCAGGTGTTCCACCCTTGACGCCAAGGAGCCAGAATCAGTAGCGTCATGCGTAGTAACCACGGTAAAAAGGGTGGAACACTGTAATTATAGAAGTGCCTGTCTGCCGAGGCTAATATTTGCTGACTCATTATTGTCTATTAACCTTATCTCGTCCTTCTGGTCGATTTAACCGGCCCCACCACCGCCTTGACAATTCCAATTTTGAAAAAATTTCATTTCAGATCGGAAGTAGAAGTAGCGTTTATTCACCGGAATCGCATGTTCGTCGGACAGGCTCCTACATTTATGAAGACTTTATGCCAACGGACGGAACAGATGTGAAGGTACGGTGAAGTTTGTATGAACGTCATTATTAATGAATAGATTAAGTTGTGCTAAGAAGTGACGCAAAATGGTCTTGTAAAATGTAAGTCGGGAGTTTAAAATATCCATTATCGATAGCGTGGACTTTCCGTCGAATCCTCACGCTAGTCACAGTACAGGGAGCGCCGCGGTTTCTCGTAAAACAGTTAATTTGTCTACAGCCGGTCCAGTCGGCTTTTCTGAAAATCAGTCGATTTTTTATTCAAATTTCAGGGAGAGTGGGGCAGGTTCTTCATAGGGGCAGGTCCGGATATCGGCACTCCGAACCTCACTATTGAAATTTAAATTACATGAAATTGTTTTTCAGCGCTGTTACACTTATACGCTTCTTCTCTAATTTTTTTTTTACTGCAGTTGCACTCTTGCGATTGTAGAAAACCGATGCTGGTGTCACTTTGTTTTGCTCGTGGGGGTGCCATCTCATTGTGATAGTTCTGAACCTACTTACATCTGTGGTTGTTTTTAGTTATGAAGTTTAAGATTGGCTCTACCATATCGGAAAAGAATTTCCGCGATTTGAGAGTTGCAGATTTATTTATGTGAAAACAGCAGGCCCAGACAAAAACAGTTAAAGGCAGATTCGCAAAGCAAAGACATAGAAGCTGAAGGGAAAAAAGAAAAGAATAACGAAAGAAGAGAAAATCAAGTCAAGACAAAAAACCGGATTCTTGTTATCAAATTTTCAGTTCCCGATATAACTTTAAAGTTGGAGATACTGCACAGAAAACTGTCCGGTACGGCTTATGCACGCCTATCCCCTCACCACCGTCTTATCCGTTTGTTTCGTTGATTTTGTGTACATTTCGTTTTCTTTTTTTGTGTTTCCTTACTTATTCCTACTCCACCATATTTACTTCATGTATTGTGTGGGTGATAAATAAATTAAATTAAATTAAATTCAGACCCAGCGATAACAGCATTTCAAGATGATGAAAACAGATGTTGATAAAGTGACGGTATACTTGTACACTTTTCCCAACTGCAGCAAACGAAGGAAACTAAATTGAGGCAACGAAAGCAAATGATTTTTTTTTTTTGAAAGTCCTTCCTGGGTTAAAAAAAAAATGATGTCCAGAGCTGCACCAGCCATGTCCGAATCTGCCCCCAGTCTGGGGGCAGGTCCGGACAAAAGTAGCTAATAGGAAAAATTAAATTTGCAAAGAAAATATTGTAGGTAACAAGGTTCTGCAAAGTAATAATAACAGCTAAGACATGATTCTAGAGAGTCGGAAAAATGGAATCACAGAACCTAAAACGAAATCTTGGCATGGTCACTACGACGTCTCTACGACAACAAACTGACCTTGATGTAAAGAACACAAATACAATTTGGTTACTCGAAAATTGTGGCTAACCGTGGGCGATATAATAGACGAGCTCTTGGTCGGCTGTATTCAACCTTTTACTATCATTCTATATTCTATATTTCTGGACTTTATCGTCTTCTTAAAAAGAAAGACACTCTTTCTCTCCGAAAAAGTTATTTTCGTACTGTAAAGTCCTTCTTTACCTTCCCCCTTGGGATCGGAATAGAGTAATTATTCGTAATTGCGGTGTTCTAGATATTTCGGAGGAATTACTAATGCTACACAGGAAGCTGTCGGGTTCAGCCTTCTCTCGGTTTTCACCAAACCACCCCCTTACCCCTTGTTTATGTGCTAGTGTTTTTGTATGTATGTATAGCTATTTTAGTATTTTCTTCCTTTCTTTTTCTTTATTGTACTCCACTTATTTTTCCTCTAGAATTTGGGGGTAAGAGATAAATTATTATTATTATTAGTAAAAAAGCAAAAACGTAACGAACCTCCCCTAGGTTTTTTCTTAAAAAACATTCGTTTTTTTCTGAAAATCAGTCGATTTTTCGACTCGCTGTCTACGAGGCGATAATAGAAGTGTGGCAACATTCGGAGAAGAGGATAAGCATTATCTGACGGTGTGGTGATTCATATAATTTTTTCTTTCCAGGTTTATACAGTTGGACCAGACTACGCTCATGCTGAAGCTAGAAAATCCCCTGCGTTGGATGGAAAGGTGGAAAGAGATAGAGAAGGGAAAGAAATCAGATACCCAGTGATATTAAGTAACCTGGAAAAGCTCATAGCAAGGAATGTATGCCTGGCCTTCCATCAGACTGTCTGCGGCTTTGACTTGCTCAGGTAAGTTATCTACTTCTGTGTACCCATACAGAAATTTTGTCCGCAAAGACTTAGTACAACACCTCCCTACTGACTTGAGAAGACAGAAGCTTCTCGGTCGAATATGGTAGTAAACAGTGACAAATCTTACCTTTACCTTAGACCTTAGATCCTCCTGTGCCACCAGAGGCACCCAGGGCATCCACGAATAGGCGCCAGTCTTCCCTCTGGTGGGCTGCCGCCAGGACATCTTCCCACTCAGGTTGCAGACTTGCGTGGACGTTTGCAAGGTCCCTCTGGTAGGTGCGACGGATCGTATTTCTCGGTCGTCCCCTTCGACGTCTTCCTTTTGGTTGCCAATGGAAGATGTTGTTTGGCAACCTGGATTCGTCCATGCGAAGGACGTGGCCCAAGTATCGCCATCTTCTTTTTCGGATAACGTCTGTTATCAGCGGCTGACCAGTGAGACGGCGTACCTCCTGGTTCGATACTCGCTGCTGCCAAGTTATGTTGAGGATTCTCCGGAGACAATTCGTCTCGAAGGCAAGAATCCTCTTCTCCTGCTGCATGTTGAGCTTCCAACATTCACTGTGACACAGCAGAATGGACAGGACATTACTGTTCAGCAGGCGCAGCTTCAGCTTTGTGGAGTATTTCCTGGATCTCCAGACGGGTCTCAAGCGGTTGAAGGCTCCGCTTGCTTGGCCAATGCGAAGTTGAATTTCTCTGGCGTTTGAGCCGTCCTTTTCCACGGTGCTTCCTAAGTATCTGAATTCCAGGACTTGCTCGATGTCCTTTCCCGCACATCTCAGATTTAAAGGGGAGTCGCTGGTTGCCATGCTCTTCGTTTTGTCGGACGTTTTGTCGGAATACTAACAATCTCATTTCTTAAAACTCTCCGACAGTTCCACCCTCCCATTCCTGATAACCTTGCTTCTGACCAAATTACACTCCTTGGCGTTATCATATTTCTGATATGCCTTGGGAGGAAAATACCAATTATATTTTAAAGAAAGCTAACTCTTCCATGAATATGTTAAAAATCCTAAAGAAATCCAAAGTCCCTAAAGAAAGAATGAAAGATTTGTATTGTATGTTTTTCTGTTCAGTACTTGAATATGCTTGTCCAGCATGGCATTATGGACTTACAAAGAGTGACTCAGATAAGTTGGAAAGAATCCAAAAACGTGATGTTCAAATTATAATTGGTGGCCATAAAATGCCGTACTCGTATCTCCTAAAGGATTGTAAGCTGAAGCCCCTTTCTGTTCGCAGAGGACAGCTGTGCCAACGTTTCGGACAAATCTGTTATCCCACCCTTTCTACCGAAATATGCTTCCTCCACCTTTTAAACCGGAAAGAACAGACCTCCAAGAAAGAAGCTATGAATGTACCAAAACTCGCACCAGTCGCTTGTAAAACTGAAAGCTACCGTAATAGTAGCTACTGCGGTTGAAAAATTGCAGCCAACTAAATGTAACCTCCAGATGTTCGAAAAGAGTTTTGTTCCGTCTTTTGTGAAGTTGTTTAACGAGGTAAATTGAGATGTTATTCATTTTTAATGTTATTTATGACTGTTGAAGTACGCTTACATATTAACTGACTATACCAAACAAATTTGGCGTTAGCCACGATAAGTTTTTGGCGAATAAAAAGATTTATCTATCTATCTATCTATCTAATAGTTTTATGCCTCAGTTTACCTTGTATCATAACAACCTTACTTGAATTACTGTATTCATTGTATGACAATTGTATGTATATGCTTTAGCTGTAGGTTAATGACAAGTGCCAATTAATTTGCTCGCGCATGAAATGTTGTGCCGCATTTATTTTGAAATTAAATTAAATTAAAGTACTTTAGATCATCAACACAGAAAGCTAGAAACCAGAGCAAAATAATACTAAGGAGTAGCCCCAAGATCTATTCTTTCCATGCTTTGCAAACGGGCCATATTGGTAGTGCCGCCCACTACACTTTCGCCATTTAAAGCGAGACAAACCAGCGAGTTTAGAAATGTCTAGTAAAGCGAAGGTGCGCTGTGCACACACCAAGGAAACAATGAAGGCTGTATCATTTTCCTGCTATGATTAGAATATGAAGTTATCCGGGCCAGCGCTGGTGAACGACTGCGTGAGTTTCAGTAGGGATGTTCTTTATCGCTAGTGGTGCTAGTATCGCTGCTATTCGAGCATGTGTCAATCTTGTCAAGTCTTGGCGTTACTCCTTAGTGTTATTTTGCTCTGACGGGACAGACGGGTTCTGCATGGTTAAGCTACGTGCACGTTCTTCGGGCACTCAGCTATAGATGTAAAAAGCGAATTTTTCAACTGAAAAATTCAATCGAATATTCGCAAAATTAGAATATTCGGTGGCCTCCCGAGAATTGCGAATTTTGTGAAAAATTTAAAAATAGAGAAATAGAGAAAAATTAAAAAATATGGCAAATTTTCGCGATTTCCGCAAAAAAAAATGCAATTTTCGCTGCAATGTTTGGCTGATTTGCGCCTCCCACACTACTCAGTTATATCAGGAGCTAGTAAAGCCTTTGATCCGCATGGACCGCGGCTTCAAATCTGAAACCTTAAATTCTTGTTTGTCTTGCAAATTAGATCCTTCTGTCGGTTAGACTTGATTAACATTAGCGTGAAATCAGAAATAACCATCCTAAACTACCCTAAACAGTAAGCTTAGCAGAATATCCATATCCTGCTAATTCTTCTGGCCAATTTTTACGTAGTTTTATCCCACCATTTGTTTCTGGTCATATCTTGCAAGTGTACTAGTTAATTTGTTTCGTGTCTGTGTATTTCGTAAATATTGTAATCCTCTTCTCTTTAAGCTGTTTGGATAATAAACTTGATTGATTGATTGATTGAAATGATAATGCTTGGCCTAATCAGAGGGGTTTCTTACTTATGAGGTTATACATGCCCGTGATGCATGTGACCTTATTTTACGTATATTTGTTTTAAATTGAAAGTCCACTTTGATAATCAACAAGGTAAGAAGTGGAAAGGTAATGAAAAAAGAAACATTTGTACGTAAAATAGTGGACCAGGCTAGGTTTCAATAAAAGGGACTACTAGATCTATTCGATATTTTTAATGGGGGACTCCGGGACTCGAAACTGACTCGTTTAGTGCATTTGGCAATGTCTTCAACGTAGAAAATTCCATGTAAAAATAAATATCTCGGCATTATCAAACGCTTGAAACTCACTTGAAAGCCGCTAGCTCTACAGGGTCCCCTTAAAGTTCCCTGACAAAACTGATTTAAGACATCGCTTAAATGTCTATTTTTTTTCACCGGAATTTTAAGAAATTACCTTAAATCGCACTTGCAAGCAATAAGGATGTTGTATCCCAATGAGTAGCTTGCGGATGATGATGGTGCTATGTTCTGGTTGCTGCTTCCGGGGCGCACCAGTCCTTTTTCCAGGGCTGCCCGCGCCAGTCCTCATCGAGTCGCTTTTTGAAACCTTCGGGTGTTTCGCCGGTGACAGTTGGTTCGGACAAGCTGTTCCATAGAGGAACAGCTCGGTTACTGAAGAAGTGCTGGCGAACACGAGAGGTGTAGGACCTCTGGACAGTTTTCGGGAGTGGCCCCTAGTCCGTGGGTGGTTGTCGGGGGCGAAGAGGGAGGGGAGACAATTAGAGTTGAGGATTCTGTAGACTTGTAGCATGTCCCCTCTCTTCCGCTGGTAAGTAAGTGTCGGGATCTTCAGTTTCTGCAGTCATTGTTCGTATGGTAGTGCTCTAAGGCCTAGGATGGATTTTGTTCCTCTGGACACCTCCCATTAGTTTCTTGTCTTGTTTGTAATGGGGTGAGGCGAGGGCGGTGCCGCTATCCAGCTTAGGCCTGACCAAAGCTTTGTAGAGCTTCAGCATGACATTTGGTTTGCGGGATGCGACTGATCGTTTGATCATCCCTAGGGTCTTATTTGCGCGAGCCACTACCTTTTTGGTGTGAGAGTGGAATTTTAATTTATCGTCCACAATAACTCCGAGGTCCCTTTCTTCTGAGTTGGAAGGGATCGGGACTGGGGTGCTTGATCCATGTCTTCTCATCTGGTACTGTCGTTTTGGGTTATTGTGTCCAAAGTGAAGTATACGACATTTGTCTGGGTTGAACTCTAGTTTCCATTCACTTGACCAGTCAGTTAGAGTGTTGAGATCTTCTTGAAGGGTGTTCGTAAAGGCATTGGCAATCAGCTTCGAGTCATCTGCGTGTTGTGGCATGGGGTCCTTCAGAAGCTGATGGGCTTCGTTAATGTAAATGTTGAAGAGGGTTGCTCCTAGTACTGTCCCTTGCGGGACTCGACTAAGTACCGCGGCTTCCGATGACAAGACCTAGTCACCTGCTATCCCGAAGACTCGGACTCTTTGCTTGCGTCCAGTCAGGAAGTTCCTGCACCCAATTTGCAACTTGAAGATGAATAAAGCATGCGTCGACCTTGATGCGTAATCTTCGGTGACTGACTTTGTCGAATGCTTTGGCCTGGTCAAGGAGTGCTACGTCAACTGGTGTGGCTTGCTCCAGAAGATTGGTGACGATCTCGTAGGACTCTAGGACTCTCGAGGTTTTAAGATAAAGTCGATGCAGTCCGAAAATTCTTTGTTGAAACAGTATACGGCGATGAAAAAAAAAGAGAAGAAATATGCGAGTGAGCCAAATTCTTCCTAATAATTTTGTCATCTAGACAGCAGTGCCATTCACCTCAACCTCAAGGTTTGTGAGTTTCTGACAACGTGTTATTCTTAAGAATTAAAAATACTTTCAGTCAAGCTGAAGTGGCGAAATTAGGATGAAAATATAGAGGTTTTAATTGTAGCAAGCATGGAAATGTTCCTACTTGTTGGACGTGCTTCTGGTCGATGATACGGGGTGAGAGAGGGGCCAAAACGTAAGTGGAGGGATACCTATGACATCGCAAAAGTTGTCCGTCTGTCCTTCCGTCGGTCTGTTAGCACGATAACCGTCAAAGGGGTTGAGATATTTTGTTCAAATTTGGCACGATAACTCTTTGGGTCAAAGTACAGGTCAAGTTCGAAGATGGGCTCTGTAGCTCTATATCTAGGGGTGGGGTTTCAAATTTAGGGGCATTAAAATATTTTTAAAAGCTATTGAGATAGTTGATTTAGGGGTAAGGAGACATGCTGAATCCGAATATGGAAGTTATTTTCTTGCCTGACTAGTGGTTCACCCGGAATCCGGCGAAAACCGGACACACATTTTGTCGACCAGTTTTCGGCTATAGCAGTCCTACCCCTTTATTCTCAAACTAGTATAGCTCTGCGCCTGGATGTCGGCATTCATTTGTTTATTCTGTCTGACGTCGGAGAGACCTAGTGTAATCGAAGTTCGAAGGGGTTGATATATAATGTTCAAGCGAGGATGTTGTTCAATGAGGATTTTTGGTAAAGTTCCGGTCAAGTTCGTAGATGGGTCCTTTAGATCTTTAGAGGCAGAGGAGGGCTTTCGAATTTAGGGTATCCGGCGAAAACCGGACACAAAATTTTTCATCCAGGTTTCGGCTATAGCAGTCCTACCCCTTTATTCTCAAATTAGTATAGCTCTGCGCGTGGATCCGGCATTCATTTGTTTATTCTATGTCACGTCGGAGACATCTAGTGTAATCGAAGGTGGAAGGGGTTGATATGTAATGTGTAAGCGACGATATTGTTCAATGAGTACAGGTCAAGTTCGTAGATGGGTCCTTTATCTTAGAGGCAGAGGTGGGGTTTCGGATTTACGGTAAAAATAAGTATGCTTTATAAGCTAATAAGATATTCATTGAGGGGGTAAAGAGGTCTTCTGAATCCATATCTGAGCTTGGTTTTCTTGCTGAAAAAATGGTTCATCACGAATTTGGCGGATACTGGAAATTTGGTTGAAGCTCAAAGTCGTTTCTGAAATCGATTAGAGATTCGATATCGGGGCGAGGAGACATGCTGAATCCATTTTTGAACTTTACTTTAACAGTAAAAATGTTCAAGGAATCTGACGACAGACTGACATGACCCAATTGTTTGAATCAAATTGGTCCCCTTTTCTAGTAGGCTAGGCTATGCTGTCAAAACATTGTGTGTATTCTGAGATGTCTGTGCATTGATAGCATATTGTAAGCCTCATCATGCACACGCAGTTTGGTTTTTCCGTCTGTTGCGAAAGAGTTGCCTGCGAGGGGCTGCCCACTCTTGATTTAGATGTACATCAGGTGTCGGGTGCCGACACGGGTTGCAACGTGTTTGAACATTACAATCAGCATAACCCCTCTAACACAACCACGCTGATTTTCTTGCTTGCCGTGTTTTGCTATACCTTCGATGTGTATCACACTGTCGTCGGTTTTCTGCGAGAAGTTTTTCCATCAGGAAAACCGGTTTTGTAAATTGCTTCCCTGTTTTCGCTACCAGTCAATGGTTCTCGGAAAAGGCTTAACACAGCAAAAAACGTGGGTTATTTGTTGAAAGCACATACTAGTTTTAAAGTATTCAAATATTTTAAAATACTGTAAGTTGAAGAGTAAATAGTGCGAGGGGTCCTTTAAAGGTTTGCTAAGTAAGATTTAAGAAAATCTGTTAGATTTTTGGGATCCCATCGAAACCTTGGACTTGTTCAGCTTTGTTTTTAATTCTTCGCAGTTATTCACAATTTTTCAGCGAGTATTCGGAATTTTCGCAAGATAAAATGGATGTATTTAACTTTTACATCTATACACCGAGCACATGAAAGCAGGAAGTCGATAGAACATCTCATTTCCAGAGCAAAATAACACTAGGGAATAGCATCGAAAGGACCCAATCGAACAGCAAAAACAGCAGCCGTGTCCAGAATGAAATCACAGCACCAGCTTTAACTCCAACCAGTTTTCGGAGAAGAGATATTTAAGGAAGAATCTTTAATTGTTTTTCCACAAGTTCATTTTCCAACTTGAGCGGCTTGATCCTGAAGAGGACCGTTGCCAAGAAGGGCAGAAATATAGCTGTACTAAAATGTAGCTGACTTATCCGTTTTACACCGTCAAATATCACCTAAGGGTGATCTAGAGTCTGGAACTTATTTTGAAAATATTAGCTCTCGTAGGAATGTGTATAATAGTAGTAATATGTTTGACGGTGCAAAATGGATAAGTCAGCTACACATTTTGTTAAAGCTATATTTCGGCCCTTCTTGGCAAGGGTCCTCTTCAGGCTCAAGCCGCTCAAGCTTCAGCGACTTGAGCCTGAAGAGGACCATATAGCTCTAATAAAATGTATTGCTGACTTATCCGTTTTGCACCGTCAAATATTTCCTTTACGGCCTTGTAACTGTTATTTTTTCACAAGTGTTTTCAGGCTCACGATTCTCGACCCGTGTTAGTCACAAGTCGTTTTTACGGAGCGCGTCCTGACGGGAGTTCCGTGTTCTGTGGCTTCAAGCGTTTTTAGCTCCCGTGTTTCTTTCGAGTTCGACACCGAATCCACACAAACGGATTCGGTAGACTATCAAATCCTGTGCGGGGGGGGGGGGGGGGAGGATGGGGGCCAAGATTGTTTTGTCGTCATTAAAATTTTTATCAAACATATAATATGTACAGTCTTGCAGTCATAATTTAAGTTTATCTCAACGGTCGAGCACAACTTGCTTCCCAGAATTAATACCTACAAACTTAATGAGGGAAATAAATAAATAAATAATATCTTTAATAAATAAACTGCTCTCTGAAGTCTTTTTGGCGTCAACTTAGCTCTGATTTGGAGGTTAACTCAGGAAGCTACTTGGAATCTCTCACTCGTTGGAATCAACCCTGGGATATCAATCTTCTTTTCTTTTAGAGCAAACGGCAAGTCTTACGTCTGTGACGTCAATGGCTTCAGTTTTGTCAAAAATTCACCCAAATACTACGACGATTGTGCCAAAATTATCGGCAACATGATTCTGAGGAATTTGGCTCCCACGCTTCACATCCCGTGGTCTGTTCCATTTCAACTTGATGACCCTCCCATCGTGCCAACTACAGTTGGCAAAATGTAAGTCGTAATTATTGATCCTAAGAGAGAAAATAACCACATGTACAATGTGTAGACTTTCATAAGACTCGAATGTTGACTTTCTTTTTATGTAATGGCCTATTTATATCAATGGCCTATTTTTTGCATTATGTTATTATTATTAATAATACGTAGGTGGCACTTTACACAAGGGACTTGTACCGGGACCAATAAACCAGAAACAGTTTTTTCGGATTCAATTTAGAAGTCTAGGACTCCATTGTCAGAGCCACGTAGACATACCAGGACCCACAAGGCGGGGTCACATGGTGAAAACCAAATGCATCCGACAATGGAGGCCTAGACTTCTAAATTAAATTCAAAAAACTGTTTCTGGTTTATTAGTCACGGTACAAGTCCTTTGTGTAAAGTGCCATCTACGTATTATTTTTAATTTCCGTTAATTTCCGAGGATGTGAACTGGTTAGATCAATCTGCCTTCGGGCGGGATCACTATCCCTATGGCCGTCTTCTACGAGACCATTGTAGTGGTTTGCGAACTCTGTTCACACGCCCCTCGGTAGCTCAAATGGTAAGAGCCCTTCTTGTACGCATAATGTTTGAGTGCGTAACGTTCAACCGCGCATCCTTGTTTTATCTAAATATTCCTTGACCCCAAGCTAACTTTGAAACAAACAAAACAAAGATCAAACAATTTGGTTGGACAACCACGAAATTTTGAACCTGAATTATACAATAAATCAAATCAGTCAATCAATCAAACATATATTCAAATAATTCATAAAAAGATATGGCAGCTTTTTGTTCTGCCAAAGCATCGTAGCTGACATATCCGTTTTATGCATTAGTTGAATACCTGTTTTATATCTGTTATGAAAGTCTGACAGTGGACTTCGCCTATTTGTAAATCCGGCAATGCTTATGTAGTTTCATTCCCTCGGCTCAGGATGGAACTTCGCTGCGTCGTAGCAGTCATGAGACATGGAGATCGGACACCAAAGCAGAAAATGAAGATGGAAGTGAGACATCCTTGGTAAGTAAATGCAAAATATTTAAGGTTATGGAGAGGTTACGACAAAAGCATGCAGAATTTGATTTCTTCAGTGTTTTGCCCGACAAACGTTTGCACGATTTTATTTCTTGCCTATAAAAACATCCGATGTGCCGACGAATCGACCGATGCCTGATAAAAAGCATAAAAAATATTATTTTTTCTGTGTTTGCCTGTGTTGCTCATGGTTGCGACCACTGGCAGATGTAACACATCCAAGGCATTAATCAGATTCATTTGGTTCTAATTCGTGACTGACTTCGATAATTCATCCAACTTTTATTCAGTCCGCATCGATTGCGCCTCATTCAGTCCGTAATTCGTAAATTCGGTGATTTAACCTGTTTATTTGGTCTGTTTTTTGTTCTTTTCGTTGAGTGTTTGTGTTGCCATGACCCTCGCACTTTTTTGCAACAAATATCTACCATATCATATCATAGTAGACTACATTATGATATGGCATGATCAGGGGCGTCCGGAGGGTGGGGGGAGGGGCGGCCACTGGCAGATGTAACACATCTAAGGATGCAGAAAATGCACTAAGCTCCGTCCTTGGTCAGTTGCCAGATCGGGCAGTCAAAAGTCTATCTGGATTAGAAATGAGATCAGAGCACGGTTTCTCACCCTTCATCAGAACCCTGTCTTCAACAGAACCCCAGGATGTACCCTATGAAAAATTTGTAGCCTGCTTAGTTGTATGATAGTTGTACGAAAAAGTTGCATGTTGAAATTTGATAGTAAAGAGTATATCATTTAATGTGACTCAGACTGGGCCAATCTTAAGCAGTAGTATCCAGTAGCATTCGATCTTGCTACATTAGCATCCAGTCTTGCTAATAGTAGCTAGCATGCAGTAGAATGCAGTTACACGGTAGCCTTCAAGTCGAAGCATGTAGTTGCATCCGTTAGTACTGCATGCTACTTTTTGCAGTAGTGAACTTCTTTAGACCCATATCCTCTGGTGTCGCTAGTTTTAGGCCGTATATTTCCTCACTGTGGCATTTCAGCAGGTTGAGTGAAAAAGGCTTCCAAGAATTTTCTGTTTCTTAAGGCGCGGTTTGACCGGTCGTGTTTTTGTTTGTCCGTCGCGATATTTAACTGTCGCAGTGATGACTTGCGTGGTTTTTAATCGCGCTTTGTCCCGAACAATCCGCGAGGAGGCACGACCCCTGTTCTAATTTTCTTTTTCTTCTTCCTTAAGAGTTGATAGTCAGGATCCCTGTTCTCCCTGTCAAATTTTGATGTTCGGAACCTTGTTTTGTACGGTTTGAGGAACAAACGTAGTTTACTTGGTTCGTACTGTTATCGAACAAGTCACAGACTTTTTGAAATTCGTCAATAATAGTTGCATTTTTGCAGGTACCATGGTATCTGATACCACGGTCCAAAGTCGTCTTTGCAGTTATTGTGGTATCTGATACCACGGTCAAAAGGCGTTTTCGCAGTTACCGTGGTATCTGGCCAGTTATCGAGGTATCTGGCCAGTTATCGTGGTATTTGATGTTCAGATACCACAGTCCGACCGTGGTAACTGATCTTGGTATCTGAAAAAGTCATCATATCACTTTCATAAATTAGTGATGTGACTGTATATCAGTTTTTCTTTTGGGATGATTTCGAAAAGCGCAATTTCTGCAATTGTCGTTTTTAAAGAGCAACCGTATATCAGATACCAAGGTAACTGCAAATACGACGAATTGCAGATCCAGTTACCGTGGTAACATATACCATGGTATCTGCAAAAACGCAACTAATGTACAACTTGGTCAACGAACAACCAAATACTTATCAAATCCGCAGCGGTGTGACTTCCATGGTTTTGACGGTCGCGGTTTTTCCCTTTTGCGGCGTTTGCCAGTTGCAGTAATGTCTTTCGTGGTATTGACCGTCCTTTTTTTATTGTTTTCAAGGTATTGAGTGGGTACCATTTAGCTGTGTCCTGGAGAAGACCCTTGACAAGCAAGGCTGGCATGTGGCCAGCAGAATTTTAGCTGGACGAATACGTGCCAATCGTTTTCTACAGTCTATAAAAAGTATCTGGAGATTACGTAGAGGCTTGGAAATGAGCCCTTCCTACGCTGGACCCAGATTCGGCCTGTCACGTATAACTGTCTCCAGGAATTTACGTATCCGGTCAGCAGCTGTAAAGTCATAATCTATTGCAACAGAACAGGCTTTTGCCTCTAAATAGTTGCGTTTTCGATCGAAGTTTGAAGTTACCTTCAACGTTAAAGGTCTTTGTTTAAATACCGTTTTAGGTCGCCGGTCACAGTTTCTTTGTCCTTCAAACTCTGACCGTCGAACTTCGTGAGCCAGCAAGTTCGAAATTTGCTGGATTCTTCGAAGAAACGTCGACCGGGCAAGGATCACAGATTGAGCAAACGGTGAGCTTCGACTGGGTTTGAAAACGGAAATTAAGCAACCGGCTACGCTAACCGCGAACAAAACTTCGATCAGAAACGCAACCAATAACTGAGAAATTGAGTGTGTTACATTTGGAAAAGGGG
The DNA here is from genome assembly GCA_023053575.1 of Branchinecta lynchi. Classification (NCBI taxonomy): domain Eukaryota; kingdom Metazoa; phylum Arthropoda; class Branchiopoda; order Anostraca; family Branchinectidae; genus Branchinecta; species Branchinecta lynchi. The sequence goes on from JAKZAP010000016.1 coordinate 6,327,091, forward strand.
GGAACCAGACGGGTATCTCGGAGTCGTCGTTTTATATTTTGTACTGGGACCTTCTTCGACTAAAGGGCCGAGTCTACACGTATACATCAGTCGCCTTTAGAACGCTACAATATTAGAGCAAGAGATCGGTTACAAACATCGTAACGACCATTATAAGCCAGGTGTGAAGCGAATAAACGTACCCTCTTTCAGCTTCTTCGAGCTGTTTGAAAAGTATGGTGGTTACAAAGACGGCCACTTAAAGCTGAAGAAGCCCAAACAACTCCAGGAAATTTTGGACCTGTCAAGGAACTTGCTGTCAGAGATCGAGTCGAAGAACGCAGACCCCGAAGTGGAGGTTCTGAAGGGGAAGTTGGAGCAGCTGAAAACAGTCTTAGAAATGTAAGTTGCTTACGAATGTAAGGTTTGTTTCTCGGGTAGACTTTTCAACGAACATATTGGAGAATGCAAACAAAAAACTCGAATAAAGATCGAAGACAGCCCGGGTCCTCATATCCTATGGGGGGATATCGAGACGAAAGTGTGAGTAATTTTGTGTGCGAATGCACATAAAAGGTATTTAAGCGTTTGAGATGAGTTTGGGATAGGGAAACTAGAGGGATTAATGAAAAGTAAGAGTTTTAACGATATGGAAAGTTTAGGTAGGTTCCTCAGGGTCGCTCTACCCCACGGACAATATCCTTTTGAATCTTGACTGAGTTTAAAAGGTTCAGAAACGATGTCCCTTTAATTCTGACTTGAGTTTAAAAGGTAAACCAGATAAAACTATAACTATAAGGATATGAAGACCCTTCGTAACACAGGCTTTACAGGTTGAAGGTATGCTAGTCTTGTTGAATTTTTGGTAACATGGCCAGTCGGCATTTTTTGTGGCTTTTCACTCGTTATAAGAATGGTACAACGACAGCCTAAGTCAAAATAGTGAAATTGGCCATATTCCTGTTCAGCGCTTCCAAGCGGACTAGTTTCTGTTAATCCCTCCATGCCTCACCGTCATTACTTGGATCAGACATGGCAAAATAGATCCACAGGTTAGTGAGTGGAAAACCTGTCATCTGTGTCCCAGGTAATGGAGGTTTTACATATGTTTTAGCAGCAGAAAGGGAAAGCGACCCACCACCCTATGGATTCGACTTTTTAGTATGTCTTAACCAACACTTGTGTAGACATATTTAAACACCGGAAAGATTTCTTCTGATGGGGAAATTGTGTTTTTAGTGCTAAGAAAGTATTCAGTGTAAATTAAAAATATAAAGAGTGTGTTAGTGTGTATATGCGCATGTAAGATTGTTTACTTTTTGTTTCGTTTTGTTGCATGATGGCCGGATGGCTTTAATGTGCAAATAAATCATTCATTCATTCATAGTAAAAAGTCGAATCCATAGGATAGTGGGTCGCTTTCCCTTTCTGCTGCTGAAACATATGCAAAACCTCCAATACCTGGGACACAGATGACAGGTTTTCCACTTACTAACCTGTGGATCTATTTTACCATGTCTGATCCAAATAATGACGGTGAGGCATGGGGGGATTAACAGAAACTAGTCCGCTTGGAAGCGCTGAACAGGAATATGTCCAATTGGCAATGATGAATGAGAAGGATAATAAGTCCGTGGAACGCAAGCTTCGTGAATGTACCTTTCTCGTAATTGATTTTTCTAAAGTTAGTTAGAAGCATCTTCCAATTGCTCTGATCTAGTTGAATATCAGAGGAACGAAGCTAGAACCCAATTGTTGCATTAAAAGAAAAAAAAATCTCATGAGATAGCTTGCGTAAGGCATCCGTTTTTGCTTTGTGCCTTAGAGCCAGTACTTTTTTCTTTTTTTTTCAATTTATTTAATAATAAAGCAAAACATATCTCTCGTGGGCAGAGTCCAAATACGATGTTTTTGTAGTCATAAACAGAGATAAAATAAGTTGTCAACAAATAATTTAAAAGAAAATAAAAATAACAAGGCAGATAAATGCTAAAGATCATTGTACTGCTTTACAAAGCTAGGCACAAAGCTTCTACTGTAGCGCATAGTGTTACATTAGTCAGTTTGGGAACCTTTTCAGCCACTTCTCGGGGGGGGGGGGGGGGGACGAGATCTTACAGGAATAAAGGGTGGGGAAAGGAATGAACGGTACATGGGGTGCTGGAGAAGGTAGGAGCCAAAGTTGCGGCATAGTTTTCCGCGGCGGGAAGAAAAGGATTCAATTTTAAATTCTTTGAGGTAAAAAGAGTATGGTAGGGGGGAACCACAATAGATAATTTGGAGCGATCTCTTCTGAACTCGCTCTATTGTATCAGTTTCACCTTGAGAGCAAAGTGCCAAACCGGACAAGCATATTCGACTAAGGGTCGAATAAAAGAGCAAAACATTAGCTTTAGCTTGTCCTTAGGAACCCGAAACTTTTTTAGTGTTTTTAGCATTTGAATTGCGCTGTTAGATTTCTTTACAATTGTCTTTGTATCTTCGTGCCATGAAAGGTCAGAAGAGATCACTACACCTAGTAGCGTTGTTTTATCACTGATGAGCCCGGGGTCGATAGGAGGTTCTAAAGACGTGCGAGTTTTTCTAAGAAAAGAAAAGGTCGTAACCGAGCACTTATCTTTATTCACGACATATTCATTTCAATCGCTTCTAAGTTTACTAATGTTTCTAAGTACTAATGTTCCTGTAGCCTAGATGTCAGTGGCCTATTTTTGCATATTATTATTTGCATATTATTACCAGTAACAGATGTCACCGATCATCACTCATGGAGCAACTACAGATACATTGGACGTTAATCGATCCGAAGTGCGAATTAAGGTAATTAATTAAGTTATTTAATTTCTAGGTACGGCCATTTTTCAGGAATAAATCGGAAAGTCCAGATCAAGTATCAGCCGAAGGGAAGGCCCTCTCACTCAAGTAGCGAAGATGGTAAGCACCGCGAACTCATTTATTATTTTCACTAATAGTACACACGTAAATTAACAAATACTACCGGCAGAGGGCAAAGCACGAGTGGCGCGGGATTGAAAAATACAAAAAATTACCCTCTTCAAAATACAAGAAAAACAGTAGTAGTCCCCAGTTCAAACTCCAATAAACTATTAGTTGCGTTTTTGCAGATAGCATGGTATCTGATACGACGGTCTAAAGTCGTTTTTGCAGTTGTGGTATCTGATACCACAGTCAAAAGGCATTTTTTGCGGTTACCGTGGTATCTGATATTCGGATACCACGGTCCGACCATGGTAACTGGTCCTGGTATCTGAAAAGTCATCTCACCTTCATCAAATTTTGTCAGATTGATGAGAAAGTAGTTTAGCACTTAGTGATGGAACTAACTGGATATCAGTTTTTCGTTTGGGATGACTTCGAAAAGTGCAACTTCGGCAATAGTCGTTTTTGCAGAGCAACCGTGTATCACATACCACGATATCTGCAAAATCTACTAATTTTAGATCCAGTGGTAACAGATACCATGATATCTGCGAAAACGCAACATATATTGATGATGATGATGATGGTGAATGTCTTTCACTCCTTCTGTGCTTCCGTGCCTACGTGTCCTGAAGTCTATCGTGCGTACTTGTCCGTGAGGCATGGCGGCATTGGCGCGTTGAGGTCGTTGGGCGTTGGGACATTGATTCATTAGGGCGTTTCGGGACTACGTGTCGATCAAGGGTATCTACGTAGGCCGGTTTACATTTGTGTTGATGTGTCTTTATTTACGCACTTAAGAAGAGGAAAATAGTGCAGTATATAGACAAATAAAAGGAAAAAATACAATGAGCTTTCAATAGTGTAGTAAGTGCACGAGATAAAAACAAGAGCTACGAGCTCATATGGCACTTGTACGAGTAGGCTGTACAAGAAAGTAGATGAAAACGTCACAAAATACACCCGCCATCCAAAAAGGCGGTTAGTAAATAGAAATAGGATATTTAGTTTCACTCATTTCTGAGCAGTTCCGGCATCGTCTCGATTGCAAATGCACATGACTGTTCAAACTTTCATCCCAATAAATCCGTTTGTTTGATCCCTAGACGTACTACACGATTTCCGGTACTCACTCTATTTCCACCTACCGTGGCCGAATCTGGTTCGGAATAAAAAAAAAATCGACCACCTAAAGCATCTTCGTTTATACCATCTACCAAGTTTCACTCGAATCTGAGCATTTTTGGAAAGTTCCGGTACCCCCCCCCCCTTCCCACCAACGTTATCGGAGCCGGTTCGGGCCCAATCTCTTAATTCCCTCATCAAGTTTGACTGAAATTGGAGCATAGCCTATCTGCAAGTTTCCAGTACCCCCCCCCCCTACCTTGGCCGAATCCGGCCCAGACGCCAAATAACAAATCTAGGCCGCATAAACTCGGCACTGTCGAATTGCATCTCATTCGGTCCATCCGTTTGGTTTTTGTGCATGTCAAAAGTCCCCCCACCCCCAATTCCCCTAATCGTGGTCGCATATGGTTCGAACGCATGTTTTACATGTCGAGGACATCGATTCGTATCACCCATGAAGTTTCACTCGAATCAGACCACTCGTTCGCAATTTATAGAAGTCCATATTTCTCTTCTCTTGCTCCCCCAAAAATGCTCGGATCTAGGAACGGAAGTTTCCGGGGGTATGTTGTGTCAGGTTTTTAAGTCAAGATAATTCGGGTCGCTAATATGCCTGCAAAGTTTCGTTGTCGTTTTACATCTGGAACTATTCTAACTCACGACTACCGGAATTCCAGGAAACCCCCTCCAACTCCCCCCACAGAGCCCCGAAACCATCTGGCTCCGTCAATTTCATCTAGGCCTAATGCTTGTTCCATCCATTAAGTTTCGTCCCAATCCCTCTGCTTTTATAGTTTCTTGAGTTTTCCACCCCCCCCCCCCATCCCCACAGGTATCGGACCCGACCCGGACGTGACACTGAACGTCCGAGGCGATAGCTCACCAGACAAGTTTCATTCAAATCCGATCACCCGTTCAAAAGTTATGCACGCCACTAGATTCCGGACTCCCCATCCACCCACTCCCCCCACGATGGTTGGGTCGGGGAAACGGCTGTTCTCAAGTCAATCTGTTCGGATCCCTGACATACCTGCCAAGTTTCATCGCTCTAGGACATCAGGAAGTATGCCGAACTCGCGGGATCGCTAGAAATCCGGACCCCCACCCCAACTCCCCCACAGCGCCCTGATCCGGTCCGGTTATGTCAATGACGTGTCGAGGACCTGTGCTTGTTTTTCCCACCAAGTTTCATCCCGATCCCTCCACTCTAAGCGTTTCTCAAAATTTCCGGTTCCCTCCTCCAACTCCCCCCAGTGTCATTGGATCCGGTCCGGTTATGTCAATGACGTGTCTAGGACCTGTGTTTGTTTTTCCCACCAAGTTTCATCCCGATCCCTCCACTTTAAGCGTTTCTCAAAATTTCCGGTTCCCTCCTCCAACTCCCCCCAGTGTCATCGGATCCGGCCCGGATTTAAAGTGAGGTGTCTGAGACACAAGGTCATCCTAAATATCAATTTTCATCAAGATCCGATCACCCGTTCAAAAGTTATGCACGCCACTAGATTCCGGACTCCCCATCCACCCACTCCCCCCACGATGGTCGGGTCGGGGAAACGGCTGTTCTCAAGTCAATCTGTTCGGATCCCTGACATACCTGCCAAGTTTCATCGCCCTAGGACACCAGGAAGTATGCCGAACTCGCGGGATCGCTAGAAATCACGACCCCCACCCCAACTCCCCCACAGTGCCCTGATCCGGTCCGGTTATGTTAATGACGTGTCTAGGACCTGTGCTTGTTTTTCCCACCAAGTTTCATCCCGATCCCTCCACTTTAAGCGTTTCTCAAAATTTCCGGTTCCCCACCCCAACTCCCCCACAGTGCCCTGATCCGGTCCGGTTATGTCAATGACGTTTCTAGGACCTGTGCTTGTTTTTCCCACCAAGTTTCATCCCGATCCCTCCACTTTAAGCGTTTCTCAAAATTTCCGGTTCCCTCCTCCAACTCCCCCCAGTGTCATCGGATCCGGCCCGGATTTAAAGTGAGGTGTCTGAGACACGAGGTCATCCTAAATATCAATTTTCATCAAGATCCGACCACCCGTTCGCAAGCTAAAAATACCTCAAATTTTGGCTTCACCCTCCCTCCACTCCCCCCCCCCCCAGATGGTCGAATCGGGGAATTGATGATTTCCTATTTAAGCTGGTCGGGTCCCAGACATGCCTGTCAATTTCCATCATCCCAGCACATCAGGAAGCACGGAACTCGCGGGATCACTACAAATTCGGACTTCTCCCCCCCCCCCCAACTCCCCCAAAGTGAGCGGATCCGTTCCGGTTATATCAGTCACGTATCTAGGACTTTTGCTTGTACTTTCCACCAAGTTTCATTCGGATCCCTCCACTCTAAGTGTTTTCCAAGATTTCCGGTTTCCCCCTCTAACTCCCCCCAGTGTCACCGGATCCGGTCTGGATTTAAAATGGAGGGTCTGAGACACAAAGTCCTTCCATGTATTAAGTTTCATTAAGATCCGATCACCCGTTCGTAAGCTAAAAATATCTCATTTTTCCTATTTTTTCCGGATTCCCCCTCCCTCCACTCCCCTCCAGATGGTCGGATCGAGGAAGCGACAATTTCTAATTTAATCTGGTCCAGTTCCTGATATGCTTGCCAAGTTTCATCGTCCTAGCTTATCTGGAAGTGCCCGAACTAGCAAAACCGGGACCGACAGACCGACAGACCGACAGACCGACTGACGGACAGAAATAACAATCGCTATATGGCACTTGAGTAAGCTCAAGTGCCATAAAAAGAAACATTAAAAAAAAGAAAGAAAAGGGACTAATTGGGTCTAAAAAATCTTCTTCCTAGATGGAATGCGGAGAAATTAACTATTGTGTTCGCTAATCTTGGCGTTATGGTCCGGGCGGTGAAGGAGATTTTCCATCGTATCGGTTCGGCTGCCTTCAGTTAAAAATGGTATCCAGCGAGAGTTGTACTTTGCAGGGGAAGTATGGCAGCTTTCTCGAACGGCACGAGCTGTCTAGACTGAGCTTTAGGGCTCGAGTAGCCAAGGAAGCGGATGTAGTTTCTCCGTATCAGTTACGGCTGCGATCATTCAGGTCTGGCATGACTTCTGATTCATAGAAGAGATTCGGCATCTTCCTATGGTGAGGATTTGGCAAATAGTGCCAATCTGGAACACTTGGTAAATAAAAACATCTGTGACAGGAAAGTCGAAAATGGGTGGACTGGTGATGGCGATGGTTACTGAGAAGAAATCCATATTTGACAATGCAAAACGGATACGTCAGCTACATTTTGCAACAAATGTAGCTGACGTATCCGTTATGCATTGTCAAACATGATTCGCAGTCAGCTTGGGCTAAAGGAATATCTGAGAAGAAATTAGTGGAATAGGTTTCCGTTCTGCGTTAAAGAGCTAAATTAGTTCGTTTGATTGGAACTTTAGTCAACTAACCATTTAGAAACTGACAACTGAATTTATTAATTTTTCTTGTTCTTCAGTGACTCACCTTTGTTCTTGCTTGCCGGGCCTTTAGAGTCTGTAGAAAAATGTTAATTCGAATATAAATGTGGCCATCATCCATCGCCTCCCAAGAATATGAATGTGACCAATTGGAAGCACCACCATAAAGCCCTGAGCAAATGCGCCGATGGCACCTTAGCATAGCTTTAGCACATTATTTTGGTATAATAATAATAAGAATATGCTTATTGCCCATCATAATGCACAAATGTATAAAAAGAATTTAATAAAGAAGAAGAAAAAAGAACAAGAAAGAAATGAAAGAAAAAACATTACTGTCAACAGAAATAATGGAAAGAACACATGAAACTTAAAAAGAAAACCACACACACTGACAGAATTTACACTGAGTATCGGCTGAGCTAGATTAAGGCTGTGCTGAGAGCGCTCTCACCTTTCCCGAATAACAAATATAGGTCTTGCTACTCCATACTTTGAAGACAATCTGTTAGTACTTGTCCAAGGTGGAACCCTCAGCAGATACTTTACATATTTGTAAAAAGATTTACGAGTATCTTTCATATCCGAGCAGGAAAATAGCTTCCAAAAAGGAGCCAAAGCAATAACGTGCGGAACTACAAAGGAATAGGATACAATATAGGATATACTAACATTTTTTCCCTTTAGATGTCCCGATTGATCCCTCGCTGGTTCTCATCCTGAAGTGGGGAGGGGAGTTGACTCCCGCAGGAAGGAGACAGGCGGAAGAGTTAGGTGGAAAATTTCGATGTATGTACCCCGGAGGGCAAGGTATGCGGCTTGGGTTGTTCTGTCTGTCTTTTCTAATCCTCTCTCTTCTTGCTGCGATGGAATTTGGTTTACTACTATTTTATTTTCGGAATTGGGCTCGTTCTTCAGTTTGGTTTTCCCATATTTTTTATCTAGTAACGGGAGTTGATCCGTTTTTCGGTTTTGGAAACATTTGCACTGGTTCTCCAAAGAACAGAAGACACACGTAACTTCCCAAATCGGCTGCTCTTCGAGGGTGGTGATAAGGAGCACTCCCCGTCCGCCGGGAGTCGAAAGCCACCGGGTAAATGTGGCAGTGTGGGAATCTCTTGAGAAACGGCGAAAGTACAGCTTTCGATTTCGCAAATATCATGGGAATTAATTCGGCCGCGGTCTCAGAAAAAGAATTCGCCTGATTGAGATTACAGATAACTGTAAGTAAGTAATTTATTTGAGAAAGCGGAGTAACTGAAAGAAAATAAATAAAACACATAAACACACATAAAAAGACACTTAATTTTCAATCTTCGGCCAGGAAGCAAACCTGCTTTAGTTGACGGCTTTCGACTTAGTAAACTCTGTTACGAGAATCCCCTGAGAAACGGCGAAAGCACGGCTTTCGACTTCGTAAACTTACCGGCAATAAATTGGTCTTCTTTCGACTTCACAAATTTTCCGGCAATAAATTTGACTCCTGCCTCTAAAACACATTCGCTTGATTGAAACGGCAAATAACTATAACCCTGCCTACCTGTACTTTTGACCCCTGCTAGCACTGAGGCAACCCCCGCCTTCACCGGGTTCCGAAAAGTCCGAAGTCAAGTGGTCCGTAGCATCGATAAGAAATGGAGGGATTCTCTTTGTCAGCTTAGGAGTCCGGTAAAGTAGTTCAGTCTGTGAAATTCTTGAACACAGTGTTTTTTTACACCCTTCTTGAACATAGATTTTTTTTTTAAATTCTCGCACAGTTTGACGTTCGTCTGCATTCGTTAAGTAGCATTTGACTACCAGATTTCTACAGTTTTATTTGCAGTATTCCATTAAGCTGCGAGAATGTGGACTCTCCTACATATCTACCTTGCCTAAAAAATTGCAATTTGACTTTTAAACTCGTTTTTAGTATTTTTTCCAGCTTTGAAGAATAAAGTTCAGAAGATAGGTTCATCTAAATTCGTTTAGCAGCATTTGACCACTAGATTTCCATAGTTTTATTTGCACTATTCTATTAAGTTGCGAGTATATGGATTCCCCTATATTTACCTATCCTCAAAAATGGCAATTTGACTTTTAAACTCGTTTTTAGTATTTTTTCCAGCTTTGAAGATGTAAGTTCAGAAGATAGGAGCGCTCAGAAAGAATTCCTGTCTTGGGAAAGTATTCCTTGTTTCGTCCTGTAAAGTTTTGTACAGGCTGCTTTCATCTTCGGTAGCCTGCGTCTTGAATTGTATTGTTCGCCTCGTAAGAGGATGTCGGTCTATATTATACAGTAGAGGTAAGCTTCTTTGAAAACTTTTCTACATTTTCAACCCTTCGTTTCGTTTTTCGCCTAAAAATGTCAAATGGAAATTGTAAACTAACTAGTGCGCAAGCGCTAATAGGTGGAGAGTGTGAAAATAAAATATCACATTTTATATACAAACAGCTTTAGAACCAAGACATTTGATTAACCCAGTAACGGTTTCTATTCACGGTTTTCTAATTTTTTTTGTAATTAATGGTCAGCTTGGTTTCAAACCTTGTATGTTAGGCGACGTTCAAAGAAACATACCTCTACTGTACCCGTAGTAAGATAATGTAGAGAGGGTTCTTTACCCACGCATCGGAAAAGTCAGTTTGGTCTTTAACCTTAAATGCTTTCCTTCTGTCTCTCTTAATTGGCTTGGTTTGGTAGTTTTGCTAACTAGTTTCTGGTTTTGGTAGTATTATGGATATGTTTGTGAACCCCCGCTATATTTCCATTTCAGCTATCTTGTAAGCATTAAGCTTGATGCACACATAACGCGGATTCGCATTCGCCTAGGCGAATTCGGCGTCGCTAGGGGAAACGTGTCAACTTCAAGTGGAATTTATTCATCTCGCGCCGCGGAAAAGATTCCCATTACTGTCGGCACCAAGCTTAAAGCCGCTTTCATATAGACACGTTGAGCGTTTCACATTGAACGTGTCCGAAAGCTTTTTAGTGCTGTAAATGCTGCATTTAATGCTGCATATTTATTTATTTTCGTCCGAATGCTGTTACCTTTATTTCTTCTCTGACACTTCTTGAATACCGAAATTTAAGTTGGGAAGAAGAAGAAAAAACAAGCATTAGCTATAGGAAGGACGACTCAGACTTCGAACGTGTCCGAAAGCTCGGAAACGAACAAAAACGCCGAATTTATTCAGCATTTTATGCAGCATTTCGCTTTCGGACTTAAATTATCGCTAATTAAATTATCGCTAATGCAGCATTAATTCAGCATAAATTTCATTGACAAATTCAGCAAGAATGCTAAATTTTATGCTGAATTTTCAAATAGAAACTGGGGAGTATAGCGATTCTCTCAGTGCTTTCGGCGGCAAACATAAGAAATTCAAAAAGACAACTGACAATTCGGCAAACATTCCAAATTTTAAGACAACAGGCGATTATGGCCAACGAAGAAAGGAAAGATAAGAAGATAAGAAGGTTGGATATCAGTAGATGATCCATTTTGTCAGCTTTATACAGCTAATTCTTTTTTCTTCTTCCTGACTTAAATTTTCGTATTCTATAGAAGTGTCAGAGAAGAAAAAAAGGTAACAGCTTTCGGACAAAAAAGAAAAAGAAAATGCAGCATTAATGCAGCATTCACAGCACCAAAAAGCTTTCGGACACGTTCTTCGTAAAGTATGTTCCATAAAGTTTGTCGCCGCTCAGACGGAATTCCACCATTACGAGAGTTTTGTGTGACAATTTGTTCTAGAAAGAAAAAGATTCCAGGAAGATACTAGGGGAATCGCTGTGCTCCCCAGTTTCTTCTTGAAAAATTCTGCTTAAAATTTAACATCTTTGCTGAATTTTTCGATGAATTTTATGCTGAATTAATGATGCATTAACTGAACGAACATTTAAGTCTGAAAGCAAAATGCTGCATAAAATCCTGAATTAATTCAGCATTTTCGTTCGTTTCGGAGCTTTCGGACACGTTCATTGAGTTATGCGTACTCTGCGTCGCGCATGCGGCGACGCAACGCAGGTCTTACGCAAACAAACGTAAGATTAGAACCAAGTTCTATTCTTGCGTTGCGGCGACGCGTACGCATCAGATTTTTAGTGAAAAATTGAAGTTTTTTCAGAAAAACTGGAGCAAAGTCTACCGATGATGAAGAAGAACTTACTAATGATGAAAGAAAAGAAAATTCAACACATAAATCAAGAAAGAAAAACGTAAATACGCATAAAGTGTGAAAGCTTAACGCGTTTGTGTGAAAGAAAAGCCACGCAATCTGTACACAACGCAAGATAAACGCATACACTGGGCATCGCAACGACGCGTCAGTGGGAAAGTAGCCTAAAGGTCTACGGAGTTTTCAAAAAGGAAGTCCTGCATCAGGCTCGTCATCTGTGTCGGTGATGTGTCACAGTGGGCCCTTGATATGTTCTCAGTAATAATTCACAGTGGCATATAAACACAGTGCACGATGGCGGAGAAAGTATTTCAAAAAAAAGAAAAAAAACACGAAAAGTACAAATAATTGACGAAATACACAAAGAGCAAATCTGACCTAAACCTTACGACACGCAGCCTTGTCCGCGATCTTATTCCCCCTTATAAGTTTCCGCTCGACGAGGCGTGTACTGAACCGATAAGTAGCCATCTCCATTTTCAGTGTTTTAAAAGCAAACCGGAGCGAACGGCGTCGGTCAGTTGGAATTTCACTTCCTGTTCAGTACTAAGAAGTTTCCTATGGCACTCGTTAGTCGCCCCTGCATCTAACTCGGTTAGGGTCTATCAGCCTATTACTCAAAAGGATGGGCTGTGTTTCCGAGCATAACTGACGGAATAAAAAGGGGCATGGCGATGGATCCGTGATTTTGTTTTATTTGTCACCACATAATTTCAAATGGCATCATACTGCGTTTACTTCTCCTCGACTTTATTCTACCATGACGGGGTTACTCCAACCTCGTACATCTTTCAGGTTAGAACGAAAGTAGTGGCCTTTTGTTTAATGTTGGGTAGGCAAGAGGTTGGAACAACTATGTTTGGTCAGTAATTCCTTCGAAAACGCTGTAGAGACGACAACGTTGTAACCATGGGTAGGGCGCGCGCGTTCAGGGCCATAGGAGGGTAGTAAGTGGAATCCGATAGATAGGCCTTTTTATCCATAGCGGCTTTTAGTTACTATAGGTAGGAGTAGCGGCGTCGCGTATGGGGGGGGGGACCCCCCCCCATGTTGTCGGCCAGTCGGTAAAAAATAACCGAGTCAGCGCAAAGCTCCGCGATTTTTCGTAAAATCAGTCGATGTTTTTTCTTTGAAACAGTCGGTTTTTCTTAAAAATAGTAGACTTTTTCTTAAAAACATTAGGTAAAGACCCCCCCCCCCCTAAAAAAAAGAAACATAAAAAAAAAATTTGGCCAGTAACGCCTCTGGGTAGTAGGTTATTTATTCCATAATTCCATCAGGGGATGCGGTAGACACGACAAAGTTATATCCATAAGCAGGCCCGTATCCAGGAATTGGTTTCGGGGGGGGGGGGCCTGCTGGTCGGATAGAAAAGGGCAAAAAACACATAGATCAGAGGGAAAGCGTATACAAATGATTATTTTTGTATGTTTTTTTTTTTGGGGGGGGGGGGCAACCCCTAACCCCCCCCCCCCCCCCCCCCCCCCCCCCCCCCCCTGGATACGGCCTTGTCCATGAGTAAAACATTCGTGACCAGTACCAGAAAAAGGTAGTAAATGGAATCCGATTGGGCTTGAAGAGACTATACTGGAGCAAAGGATAAAGATTACATACCGTCGCGATTGAGAGTTTCGCGATTGAGAGTTACAACAAACAAATAAAATCAGGCGTCATTGGGTCGATTAATGGTTTGGACCGACGGTCCGGTTTTCCTTTAATGGAATCTGAAATAAGTCGGAAAAGTTTCTTGTTCTGCGGAAAATCCAGGCAAGGATTTAGAAATCCGAGCAGGAAAGTCCGGTATGTTTGTCGCAGGCCAACGGAGTAGAGCAAAATTTAAGTTTCACACCTCAAAAAGTGTATCCGAGTAAGGATTAAAGTTAACTACAGTATTTCCTACTGGGATTAATCTTATCTTTAATGGGATAAGATTAATCCGAATTAGAGATAATTTTATCCTATTATAAGAGACAAGATTAATCCCAGTAGCAAATACTGTGTAGTCAGTTAGTCAGTGGAGCTTTCCTGATAGCATACCTTATTATCATAGGTGAATATTCCGGAACCCAGGGCCTGGGGCTACTGCGACTTCACTCCACCTTTCGTCATGATTTGAAAATCTATGCGTCTGACGAGGGGCGAGTCCAGATGACAGCAGCTGCGTTCGCCAAAGGTTTGCTGGCTCTGGAGGGGGAGCTAACTCCGATCTTGGTTCAGATGGTAAAGAGTGCCAACACAAATGGTTTGTTGGATGATGATTGTGAAGCAAGCAAGTTCCAGTCACAGTAAGTTCTCCTTCCCCTCTCTGTTTATTTGTATTTATTTATTTATTTGTGACCCGCTTTTTGGATAACAACTGAGTATGAGTAAAATTTTCGACCCCTGTTTGTTTGAACGGCGATAAGACCCCTGTTTGTTTGAATGGCGATAAGTGCTTCCAGTTGGGGAATTGTATGAGGGATTGTACTAGTACTGTGATTTTAACGGCAAATTTACTAGATGTAAACGTCAATTGTAATTACTCACGTCATTTGCATTCGAAAATATGGATTCGTCATTGGGAAACAGTGTTGGTATTCGACGGTTTGGGGACCCTCTTTTGAGAATTATGAAGAATATAAAAAAGTCTTCTTGCCGGACAAATGATTCACCAGGAATTCGACCAGAACTGGAAATTTGGTTGAAGCTGTGGTTTTCCCGAGGGTTTTCCTTCTACCGGAAAGTCTGTTATTCCCTGTACGAAGATGTTGACATTTCGGTATTGCGAAATCCTACCGTGTTTGTTTCTGAAAGCTTTGTTTTCCTCATATTTTTCGAGAATATAGGGTTTTCCCTCTCAACTTTTGTCATAAAATCTCGTGAGTTTTAAAGCATATAAGTAAGTAATTTATTTCTGACCCAAGATTTTCAAAAATGGAGTATGTAAAATAAAATAAAGAAAAGAAAACATAAAAAAAAACAAGTACAATCTATAGTTTCTTATTTTTTGGCCAGAAATGAGTGCAGAATATCATGCGCTGGGTGGGACGAGTTGTACATGATTTCTGGCTGAGCCGACGAAATTCCCAAAAGTGTGACGCTGTCATCTTTAACTTTAGTTTCTCTGTAACTGACCGTTTTTATCGGTGCTCGTGATTAATTTAAGGGGCAGCTACAGGCGTATTCTCGCCGTTCCCCGAGGACTCCACTTGAGGAGTCCCCGCGTGTTTGTTTGTCCCGGGGACTCACTCCCCTTATTCTCGCGAGTCCCCACGGACGGGGAATGCTCCGATTATCATCACCATCGTTAAAAAGGACTCCCTTTCATATTCGGAGGGGAATCAATTTTTGCTGGTGTTGGTGCAATATAAAATCAATTAAAAACAGTCAGAAGAAACAAAACCAAAATTAAAGTGGATCAAAACTAATTTCGTCAACTGCATATTTTTTTTCGAACAAAATCCGTTTTCGAAGCATTCGCCGTGTTCTCGCTGTTTTGTGTACGCGGAGTCCGCGTGGAGTAACTCCCTCTATTCTCGCTGTTCCCTTCGATTTCCCGAGGAGTCCTCGGGAACGGCGAGAATACGCCTTAGGAGATTTCACCTTACCCGACGAAAACGGATGTTTCTCACCAATTGTGGGCGTTTGGTAGTTATTCTGAATTTGTGAACACTGGAAAATGTTTTTACGACCCATTCTTGATTGTTTAGTAACAGTTTTGGAGCAAAGGTTTATTGGAAATGGATTTATCCAGACAGTCAGGACTTTTAGGCATCCTGTCTTCTTCGGACTTCTTAAACATTTTACGGATCATTTACACGGCAGGTATTTTTCCCCGGAGACGAGAGGGGAAATTGTTCACACGGTACCCGGGTATTTTTCAAGGGAGAGTACTAAATGTGGCAATAGATTCCAAGGTTGTAAAGGCTCAGTATATCTCTCTACAATGGGCAACAACATATGTCCATTTGGATCACTTTTTATACGGACATAATCATAATTATTGCAAAAAATATCCTATTTTGTTGTTGCTGACGTCAAAAAATACCCTTCTACTAACAAATACCCGGGTAAAAAGTTCGCGAAATTGAAGTCCAAAATACCAGGGGATGTGTTGCTGTTGCGGGAAAAAATACCCGCGGAGTACGGGGGTAAAGTAAAGTAAAGCTCCGTGTAAACGTAGATAAGCACAAATGACACAGTAGTGGTGTTATCTTGAAAAATTACAGACAAACTAAGCACCTAGTCAGGTTTGATCGCAGAATGAATGAAGGAAGTTTTGGGGAAGTACCAATCCACACATTAAAGCTGACCATAAAAAATGGTGTTTCTATCCCACACACAATGATAACTAAAACTACAAACAAGACCGTCAAACAATGAGCAAATTAAAAAGATAAAACCAAATTTTCTAGGTTTGAAATAATTTGGTCTTGACTAAATCTCAGCCGATTTTCAGAGACAGCCGTTATGGCAAGTAGGGAGCCAGGGATCAAAATAATAATTTCCATCTAAAGCTCTAACTGTTTATTACAAATACAAATAAATGAAATACCAAGACCAGTGTGATGCTTCTACATAAAAAAAATAATCAGTTAAATCTTATAATTCTTTGTTAATCGAACATGGAAAATTTCGTTGTCTGGATAAGAAGACCTTATGCATTTTCTTTCTCGAGCCAAAACAGCAACCCGGCAATCAAGTTAAAATCTAAATAAACTGGTGGCTTGCGATCAGTAAGAGAAGGTAAACCGAATGTCTGGATTAGGTCTTTAATCTATCCAATGATTAATAATTGCTTTAGGAAGAGACTTTCTTACGTCACAAGTGATAATTTTTCCTGCTACATGTCCATCAACAGTTTTATTTAGAAGATAAGCACTCGCCTGGTTACCAGAACTCTTGTTAGAGACTAATCAGCAATGTTTGGCATTAGGTAGCTCTAGCAAAGCTTGTGAAATCATGGATCCAATGTAATAGTGTGCTAGAGCACAACATTTAATCATTGGCTGTGTTGGACCAATCATAGTAGGGATATTGTGTATCGATTGGCGAACTATCATAGTTCCAGCAGCTGAACCTGTAAAAATTTTGAATTTTATGGAAAGTGAAAGTATTTAATTTTCTTATTTTATTTTGGCAGTTTTCGATTTCAGTTCATGGACAATTTTCAGTCATGGGCATGGCCTGGCTAAAATGTTTCAGAACGATCGGCACTTTAATCTTTAAACACAAATACTGATAGCTCGAACCCTAGCGTATTAGAAATATGACAGCTAGAAATCATTATTTTGTGGTCTCCGGAATGGCTGTGGGCAACCTGCTTAGAGCTGCTTAGAGAAGGACAAGAGACTACCAGGCTATTGTCTTTTACCTAACCTTGTTATGCTAATGACCTAATATGTTAACTAGTGTCCTCAGATTGGCCACACAGGAATTTCCTTTTCACCATTTTGACGTTCAGCCTATGTACTTGAGATTGGCAGCTCCTCCTGTCGGGCGAATGGAGTCTACAAAATCATGAAGTAACTGAAATGTTACAAAGATATATGTTTGGTGGTTTACGAACCTCCAATAATCAGGACGTATCTGATTATATCCGTTCTTGATGGCAAATGAAACTTGACTCGCTGCAGGTAGTAGATATCTTTGTATCTTTTGTATCTCTGAGTTATAACACATACCAAATGAATATATCTTTCTGTGGTGATCTTTATGCTGTAAGACCCTGATTCTCTAAAAAGCTGAGGGGATAGCTCTGTCCTCTGGGGAGCAAATCTTGCTCCTAACCAAGTAATTCCTTGGATTTGTGACTGACTGTTCGGGCCTTTCAGCAATTTGAAATTTTACGGCGGTCCTACGGAGCAATCCGAAGTGGCAACACAGCCCAAGTCTTGCGAAACGCTGAAAACACTGCCTAGTTTCCGAGACGCGTGAAAATTGGCCAAAGAGCTGTAACTCGAATTCAAAAGAATTTCAATGAAAAGAGATTTCGGGTGGAAGTGGGTATTCTAGGGGGGCTGCCAGAGGTTAGAAATAGCGTAAAAGGTCGCTGAAGCTTTAACCACTAAAGCAGAAACTCTCATCCTATTGGTCGGTTATGACGCAAATATAAGACCGCAATAGGATTCGAGATTTCAGTCTGTGGGAACAGTTTATAAGTCTAAAGATCTCTTTCTGACTGCACTTTTCTCCAAAGCTATGATTAAACCAAAAGAAAGCTCAGAAAAATAAATTTCCTAAATATTCTTTGAGCCCAAGCTGACTTTGAAACATTTATTCGAACAATGTTTTTAGATTACAGGTTTGTTTCCTTCCCCGAAGTTGAACCAGAGGATTGACAGTCTGACGAGGACCCTTGCCAAGAAGGGCCGAAATATTGCTGATGAAGAATCGTAGCTGACGTATCCGTTGAAAACATTGTTTGAATAAAAAATAAATTTCCTATTATTTAAAAGTTGAGAACATTACCAAACATACTCGATTCAGTCTCAAAGTTGAAAGCAACATACTTCGAACAACGATAGGAGTATCCGTTTTCGTCGGATACTGTGAAATTTTGCTACTGCTCATTTATTGGCAGGAAGTAAAGAAACCCGAAAACACAAATTTTCGTTCAATCAGTCAGTCAACTTTCATACCAAATAGCTTAAAGCTTAGAAACAAAATACATTTAAACGACAACAGATTAAATGTTGTCTTTACGAGAAATAACCTGAAGTAAATTGTGGGAAAAAAGCTGTTTAAAAATTAGGTTAAAAGATTAGGTTGACACAGTAAAAACCGATTGCCAGTGTTCCTCGCGGACCGACGCACGGACTACGGGAGGGGAGAATAGACGGTTCATCTGGGGACAAAACACCATCTTTGCTCCAGTTTCTTCAGTTTCATTTCGTCTTTTTCAGAGTGAAATCACGACTTCACAGCTTGCTTCAGCGCGACAGGAACTTCACCAAAGAAGATCACGAAGCTATAAACCCCTGCGGAGCGGGTTCGATCACCACTGCCCTGAACTTTGTTCGAAACCCGGCGAAATGTTGTGAGCATATCCTGTCATTGGTTCACGAGCTGACTGATGTTATCAAACAGAAACGAGAAGAGAGCAAAGATGGAGGTAGGTACCGGTAGAATGGGGGGGGGGGGAGGGAGGATATAGGGATGTCAAAAGTCGTATCACTAAATTTGCAAATTTCTCATGACTGATTATCAAATCATCTTTTTACCCTCTTTGTAAAAAAGTAAACAGTCAATTCCGTGACCCAAGCTTCCGGACCTATCTTTAAAGCTAAAAAAAAAATCACTGCAAACCATCCCGGCTTCCCCACACACAACGGTCTTCCTCACGTCTTAATCACATTTAATTTTGATGGCACTTGCAGCTTCGCTCAAGTGCCATATACCGATCACTTTTCGGTTGGTCTGTCTGTTTGCTCACTGTTGTCGAGTTAGGGTACATCCAGAAGCGCTATGACGATGAAACTTGGCAGGCACATCAGGACCCGACCAAACTAACTTGGAAATTATCAGTACCCCGATCCAACCACCCGCGGGGGGGGGGGGGGGCTGGGGGGAGCGGGAATACTGAATCTTGAGGTACCTAACTTTGGAACGGGTGGTCGGATCTTAATGAAACTTGATTTTTGAAGGACCTCGTGTCTCAGATATTGACGAAAGAGTAGGCGGTCAGGATGAACCTTGGTTGGAAGAACAAGCACAAACCCTAGGTACATCATTGACAGAAATGGACCGAATTTGGGCACTCTGGGGGGAGTTGGAAGGGGGTTCCATATTTCCGGAGTTAAGGTACTTCCATGTGGGTTAGGACGTTGAAACGTGACAGGCGTGTCAAAGACTCGCCAAGATTAACTTGGAATAGTCAGTCCCACGATCCGACCATCGTGGGGGAGGGGGGGGGGGTTGGAGATAGGGGGATTCCGGAATCTTCAGGTATGTATAACATAACTTTTAAACGGGGATCGGATCTTGGTGAAATTGGATATTTGGAAAGACCTCCTGTCTCGGATGTCCCATTTCAAGTCGGTACCGGATTCGAAGAATGTGAGGGTAGATGGACGGGATATCTGGAAATTTTGTGAGACGCTTAGAGTGGTGGACCGACCGTAAGAAAGTTGGTGGGAAGAATTAGGTACATCACTGGCAGAATCGGATGGATTCGGGCTCTGTTGGGGGGTTGCCAGGGGGAGGGGGACGGGAGTGCCGGTAATTGCGAGTTAAGGTACTTCCAGATATACTTGCACGGTTAAATTCGCTGGAACATTAGAGACTCGACAAGGTTGGCTTAGAAATTGTCACTTCCTAGATCCGACCATCCCTTAACATACATTGTCATGATCCCGATCAGCCCAAGATAATTTTTGCCTCAAGAGGTTGGCTTAGAAATGATTTTTGAGCTCCCTTAAAGTGCGCATCTTAACTGCTAAGTGAAAAAAATACTTTTGACCAAACAATACATTTCATGATCCTCGAGTGTCCATGATCCCTTGTGTCAGAGGAATTTGTTTACAAGTGAATTCCTTGATACAAAAATATTTTCGAGCAAAATATACATTTTCATGATCCCGATGAGCCTATCATCATTTTGCGTCAGGGGTTTTGCTTTCAGATGAATTTCTAGTGTCCTTAAAGTGCGCATAAGCAGCAAAATACTTTGTACCAAACGATACATTTGTGTGATTTTCAAGGGCCCATGATCATTCTTATCTCAAGGGAACCTACGAATTGGCGAGTTTCTACTTTCATCCTCTCACCCAGCCTTGCGCGTGCCATATGAGGTTCTAGTTCTTGTGTGGTATGTTCTTGCTTTGCTTCCTGCTTGTAGGCTACTAGTTCTACTTCGCCTTTCTGTTCTTCCTAGCGGATATAACAATTAAATAAAGGTGAGATGAGGGCTTTACTGTGATATCAAAAGTCGTATCAAGTTTACACAGGACCTGATCGACTACCGTCAAGAACAAATAACGATTCTTGCTACCTTTCGGTTTAAGCCCCTGTCGAGAGACAGCTCTAGCGTAGAGGTAATTATGGTGGAGACTCCGTCAGACGGGCGGGCTCTTGCTCAAGCGTTGGGGATTCAGTTTCTTCTTTCACAGATAACACTTGGGATGTTATCTGTTCTGGTTTTGCAAACGTTCCGCGTTAAATTTAACATTATGCATAACAAGCATTCCCAGGAAGAGCCGAAAAGCATCTGCTGAGTTTTCCGAAATCATGGTGACGGGATCGACTAAAAAGAGGCACGGCTAGTGCTAGTGTCCGTGTGTGCTATTTTAATCTATCTTAAATTACCTTAAATCGCATTGTCGAGCGACAAAGGTGCCAGTGCTCCTGTAGAGTCGCTGGTGGTGTGATGATTTTTTTGGTTGGATTTTCTAATTAGTTTGTAGACAGCTAATGTCTGGTTGCTGACTCCGCTGCATCCCATTCGTACATCCAGGCTTTTGACGACAATTCCTTTTCCAACTTAACTTTGAAAGCATCTACTGTTTCTGCGTTGACAGTATCCTCGGACAGGGAGTTCCAGTTGTTGATCACTCGAGTTGTGAAGAACTGGTTTCTAGCTCTATCTACTGTTTCTGCGTTGACTGTTTCTTCCTCGGACGGGAGTTCCAGTTGTTGATCACTCGAGTTGTGAAGAACTGGTTTCTAGCTTGGGTACTAGTGGATGGCTTGCTGATCTTCTTTGAGTGCCCTCTATTCCTTACTGCTGCACTGAAGTTGAATAGTTGAGGCATTACTTGTTTGTCAAGTATTTTGAATGTTTGGATTGCATCTCCTCTTCTTCTTCTGTAGGTAAGGCTTGGTAGGTTGAAGTCTCTGGCTGTAGGACCTGTATTTTAAGCCGTGGACTAATTTGGTACTAATGTGGACTAATTATCGTGCCTTCTTTTAGGCTCTGGGTTTACAAACTCTCACTTACTTTTCTACTTCTGCCATTTGCTAATCTCTTTTCATTAAACGTGCCTCCTGATGCATGCCATGCCGTGCATTGCCTCTTTTTAGTCGATCCGCGTGGTGACAGACTAAGAAGTCAGCAGATATCTTTTCAGCGGTTTTTCGGCTCTTCTTGTATGCGTAACATTTTAATTGCCAGTGCTAAATGGATACCTCGTACTCAGTTAGCACTGTCAATTATGATTGGCAGTCAGCATGGGCGGAAAGAATATTTATAACGTTTTAATGCGTAACGTTTGAAAACAGCTAATATACTAAATGTTTTCGGATGGGATAAGGTCAATCAGCATAGCGTGCATGAGTAGAATTTATTCATTAGGCAACTATCACAGTGAGGACGTCGAATTTGACTTTGCCTTTAAACTAAAAAATACTCGCTAGCCCAAATTTATGCAAAATACTTCTTTTCGAAATTTGTCACAAATAAAAATTCAAATGAATCAGCAAAATTAAAGATAAAAAGTGGTTAAGGTATGGTTGTTAAGTCAATGTAGGGTTCAACAGAAGATGGAACAAAGCTCTTTCTGCACAGCTTTCATATGTTTGAGCAATTGGAGTTAACTTAGGAGCGTGTTCCGCACTACTTACAATGGTTACTACGCATGACGTTACGAATTTTGGCTTCTTTGTGCGAAGGCTGGAACGAATTTTATATTTTCAACAAAATATTATGCCACGGGGTAATCAGACCAATCACGTTACCGAGATTTGTAGTTACCACGCTTACTACGCTCCCCAGCATGGTAAGCAAATAGTTGTTATAAGTAACTATTTCGAGAAGGTTGGAACGGTCAGCGTAGTAACTTCTTACGAGGCTGTCACGAAATAGTAACTAATAGTTACTATTGTTGGAAGGGTGGTACACGCTCTAAGTCAGTTATAACAGCCGTCTCGTTTTCCTCCCCTATAATGAGCGTGTTCCACCTACTTATCATAGTTACTACGTATGGCGTCACAAATTCTGGCTTCTTAGCGTCATGGCTGGAACGTATTTCTATTTTCCACAAAATATCATGCCCCGGGTTGATCCAGCCAATCATGTGACAGAAGTTCTTACTTATTATTTCGAGAACGTTGGAACGGTCAGCGTAGTAACTTTTCGTGAGGTTGGAACGGAAATAGTAACTAATAGTTACTATTGTTAGAAGGGTTGAACACGCTTTAAGTCAGTTGTCACGCCGTCTCGTTTCCTTCCACAATAATGTGGTGGAAACTTAACCTTAGCCTATTATCTTGGGCCCCTGACCTTTACCTTACTTCATCAAGAAATAGATAAATTCGATTAAGCTTATGTTGCAGAGTATATATTTGGATCTGTATATATTAGAGCCGAGCGGCAAGCGAGGCGTCGGACTCGTTCACATTTAAAACCGTTCTAGGAACAAGTAATTCTGTTAGTAATGGAAAGTATAGACTTCTCGTCTGACGTCATGAGCCTTAGATAAGCGGCTAAAGTTTAGTCGACATCAGTAATATGATAAGTGAAAATCAGTGTTTTCATGATATTACATACCAACAGACGCCCTCCTTTATCACGGGGAGACCTGGGAGCTGGTGGCCCGGCGCTGGGGGAAGTTGGAGAAGGATTTTCACTCAAAAGACCAGTTTGATATGTCCAAGATTCCTGACATTTACGACTGCGCCCGGTTTGATATTCAGCACAACTACCTAGCCATGGGGTTTGAGGCTCTGGAAGAGCTGTACATTTACTCGAAGTACATGGCGGATATTGTAATACCACAGGTGAGTCCGATATCTGGAGAGAGATTGCACGCTACTCAATGAAAACGGATATTTCTGCGCCGCCAGGTAAAGTCCATAACAAAAGAATTTAATTTTTGGAGGTATAGCCTAGGTATACACCTAGTCACTGATTCAGAGTTAACAGATCCCAGATTTACCTTCCTCCCACCGAGTGGGATTAGCAGAAAGGGAATAGAGAGATTGCAGCTCACCTGACGAAAACGGAAAGAGCATAAATAAATAATTTACGTAACGTATAGGACTTTAGACTTTGAGACTAAATTATCTGCGTTTGGTAGGTACTTTGGGCCTGTTAATTGTTGGAAATGTTAATTTGACCTTTCTTGTTTGTACAGAGGTATGTGTATTGGTTACGGTAAAGCTGTCGCACTAAAGAACACAGTAAATAGACTAATCCTAGGGCGCCTGTTCAATGCTTTGGTCACACCGCACTTTCTGTACATTTCTCCATTTTGGGATTTGCTAAACATTTCCGAGAAAAGGCAAATTCGGACAAAATACTATAAACTGGCAAAATACCTTCTCGGACTCTCCCCATGGGAGTCTAATTCAGCCCTGTCGAAGAAGTACCACATTATCGATGCTTCCGCGAAGTGCGAAGTCATAGAGTGTCGTGCTAGATCCCGGGCTCTCAAAAACATATACGAATCGCCGTTGACTCGCCTAAGGTGATAAGTTTATGTAGTGTTTCCTTTTTTGTGTGTAATTCATTTTCTTTCTTTCTATTACTCCGCTCTTTCATTTGTTGTATAGCGGGCCTCAATAAATTATTATTATTATATAATCCCTTTTTTTTTCTTGAAAAAAAGAGCTTGGTTTTGAAGTTTAAACACGAGATCGAATGTCGCATCATTTTGTCGATTAGGGCTAGTCGTCCCAGAACTAACCAAAAGGAGGCAATAAAGTTTCTAATTTTTATGAAACTTCCTGTAGAAATAATTTGATTAAACAAACAAGAAAGAGTCGGATTAACGTTTCCAGCGATTTACACGCCAATAATACCTATTAAACGCCGGGAATTTAGTCTCAAAGTCCAAAACTCTTTTCCTTTTTCATCGGATGAGCGGCAATCTATTTATTTCCTTTCTGCTTTAATCACACTTGGTGTCAGGAAGTTGAATCTGGGATCTGTTAACTCTACCTCGTTCTTCAAAGGTCTTTCCCATCGACTAAGTGAGTAGGATAGCTCGGTGGTTTGTATCTCCCAGGCTAGTGACATGGATAAAGGGTATGTAAATGGTACTGGTGGGAATCGACAACTAAGAAATCCTTGCATCCACCTGTGGTTTCGGGTGGCTCCGGTCTAGGGTACATTACAGTATTACATTTAGTGCTTCCTTTCTGCTAATACTATTCGGTGGCATGAAGTTAAATCTGAGATCTGTCAACTTTACCTCAGTCTTCAAAGGGCCTCTCAAATAGGTGATGGTGTATCTTTTGGTCTAAAGTGTTTTTTGTCACTTTGCCGTTAAGATGCGCAATGCAAGGGGACTAGTAATTCATCTGACTTTGCCTACGTGGCATAAATCGAATCTCGCGCGTGATTTTCGAGATACCATCTAGTGACGAGAAACGAAGCGCGCTAATACTATTCGGTGGCATGAAGTTAAATCTGGGATCGGTCAACTTTAACTCAGTCTTCAAAGGGCCCCTAAAATAGGTGAGTAGGGTAGCGGTGAGTAGGTTTGGTGTATCTTTTGGTCAAAAGTGTTTTTTGTCACTTTGCCGTTAAGATGCGCAATGTAAGGGGACTAGTAATTAATCTGTAAGGACCCTTGAGGGCCAAATGACAGACACCAGAGGCATGTGTTATTCTTCCGATTTATCAAGTTTCGTTAAGATCATATCACCGGTTTGAAAGTTATGCATGCCTCAAGTTTTCGGATATCCGTCCAGGAGTGACTACACTGTGAAAAAAAAAATCTTGCAGTATTTGCTACTGGGATTAATCTTGTCTTTATTAAGATAAGATTATCCCTGATTCGGATTAGTCTTATCCCAATAGAGATAAAAATTAATCCCAGTAGCAAATACTGAATCCTTATCCAGAGAAACTTTTTACAGTGTATCTTGTCGGTCTTGTCGGGTCTGTAATGTGGTAGCAAAGTTTCATCGTCCTATAGCAGATCTGGAAGTAACTAAACTAGTGACCACCGGAATTCACCCCCCCCCCCCCCTCACCCCACAGTGCACAGATCCGGTCGCCTCTGTCAAAGCTGTATCTAGGGCTCGTGCTTGTTCCTACACTCTGAGTGAGTCACAAGGTTTCCGGTCCCACCACCCCCCCCCAAATCCCCCCTAAAGTCACTAGATTATGTCCGAACTTAAAGAAAGACTTGCGAGACACGAGGTCGTCCGAAATATTAAGTTTCATAAAGGTCCGATCACCCATTCGAAAAGAACACAGACATCAAGATTCCGGATTTCCTCTCCCTCCACACACCCCCCCCCCCGAAACATACAAAAATCATCAACTTTATAGGCTTTTCCCTCTGATCTGTGTCTTTTTTGTACTTTTTTGTCCGACCGACAGGCAAAATCCCTCCCCCCCCGAAAGGCAACCCCCCCCCCTGAAATAAATTCCTGGATACGGGCCTACCCTCGACTGCCCCCTCGATGGTGGGATCGGGGAAATGAACAATCTTAGGTGAAAATGGTCGAGTCCCTGCTATGCCTGCCAAGTTCCATCGTCCTAGCGTATCTGGAAGTACCTTACTAGGGATCACCAGAAATCCACCCCCCACCCTCTAACTCCCCCCATAGTGCATGGATCCTGTCTGGTGCTGTCAGCTATGTATCTAGGGCTTGTGCTTGTTTTTCCTACCAAGTTTCATCCCGATCCTTCCATCCGGAGCGCATCACATGATTTCCCTCCCTCCTCCCCTCCAACTCCCACAAATGGAAGTGATTATTTCCAAGTTACTTTGGTTGGATCCCTAATGTGCCTGCCAAGTTTCATCGTCGTAGCACATCTGGAAGTACCCTAACTCGCGATCACCGGACTGACCAACCGACAGACCGACTGACGGAAAAGTGATCGGTATGTGGCACTCGGCTGGAAGGCAAGTGCCGAGAAAATACAAAAAAACAGGACTACCCTTTGAAGGAGGTTTTGTTTTGCCGTCTGTCTTTGTATTTTTTTTTTTCTTTCTGTCAGGCTTTTATTTTTTCGAGAGCTGCTCTTTTTTTTAAGAATAGTTAGTTATGTATACATATTTTGTGTGTGCCTACTCGATCTTTGTCTTTGATGGTTAGAAGATAAATTGTTATTTTCAAAACTATTCCATTCCGTCTGATTTTAGGAGTACGGAATGACAAAGCAAGAGAAGCTCTCAATTGGACAGGGAATCTGCTCTCCTCTTTTGAAGAAGATTCGTGCGGATCTTCAGAGGAATATTGAAGAATGTGAAGAAGAAAATGTGAATAGGCTGAACCCAAGGTATGAAAAGAAAACCTTTCCTTTTTGGCGTTAGATTCAGTAAAAGACAGACTGACAGGACGCAGTTGGCAACTTGGTAGGGAAAGACTGTTTGACGACATAGGAAGGGAGATTTTCAAAAGTTGAGTAGTGGACCGTTGAAACGTTATTCGTGAAAGCGGGTTAAAATTAGGATCTCAAAACAGGTGTGGACCTTCACCTGTCTGACATTCAGTTTAGTGCGGACTCCTTAGAAATTTATAGAATGAAACCTGTTTACTACATCGATATGTAAGCATTAGGCTATCAGTAATAATGTTATTATAAACGCAATAGGATAGGATATAGCGAGATCGCAGGTATTCTCCTCACTCTCATGACGAGTATTTAACGGTCAAAACCGAAAAGTCAGCTAAACTTTATTAAAGCTCGGCCCTTCTTGGCAAGGGTCCTCTTCAGGCTCAAGCTGGAAAATGAACTTTCAATCAATCAATCAAGTTTAATCCGAGTAGCTAAAAGCTAGAAAAGGAGTACAAATTTAAAAGCTTTTCCAGCTTGAGTTTATTTTCCAGCTTGAGCGGAAACCTTTCAAGCTTTCCAGAATACCTTTCCAGCTTGAGTTTATTTTCAAGCTTGAGCCAGAAGAGGACCCTTGCCAAGAAGGGCCGGAATTATGGCTCTAATAAAATGTAGTTGGCTTATCCGTTTTGGACCGTTCAATGTGGTGTGAGATCCTGCGGCGACTTGGTTTTAAGGTCTTTGACTTGTTTAACTTGTAGTTTCTATCCAGATATTCACATGGCGTGTCTAGTCCCGGACGACACGTGAGAACGCGACTTTACTTTACGAGCGAGAGCCACATTCACTCCCTTCTGACCATGATACGATATGGAGGACTTGCCGATGTAAGTTAACTCCTCATACCTTGACGCATAGACTAAGAGGCACACTCCCGCTATGACAGCGTGAGGCCGTAATTGCACACAGGAAACTACGCACGCGCCAGACGACGCAGGACCCCTGTTCTAGGCAACTCGTACGCCGAAATTATGATTCATGTAGTTCCTCTTTCACGGCGGGCAGGCTGTTACTTAACAATAACAAGACCAAAGGTTCCGATGGGATCCCAAAAATCTAACATTTGATTCAAACAATTGGGTCATGTCTTCGCCATTCAGTCTTCGTCAGATTCCTTGGGTTTTTTTTTAATGTTAACATAAAGTTAAAAAATGGATTCAGCATGTCTCCTTGCCCCGATGCCGAATCACTAATCGATTTCAGAAACAAGTTTGAGCTTCAACCAAATTTCCAGTTTCAGCCGAATTCGTGATGAACCATTTGTCCGGCAAGAAAAATAAGTTCAGATATGGATTCAGCGGACCTCCTTACCCCTTCAATGAATATCTTGTTACCTCATA
This sequence comes from Branchinecta lynchi, assembly GCA_023053575.1. Taxonomy (NCBI): domain Eukaryota; kingdom Metazoa; phylum Arthropoda; class Branchiopoda; order Anostraca; family Branchinectidae; genus Branchinecta; species Branchinecta lynchi. The sequence goes on from JAKZAP010000016.1 coordinate 6,355,275, forward strand.
GAACATACATGTTTTTACCGTAAATTCAAAACCCTCCTCTGCTTCTAAATATAGGACTAAAGGACCCACCTACGAACTTGACCTGTACTTTGCCAATGAATCCTCATACTAAGCTTGAACAATATATGTCAACCCCTACTAAGCTTGAACAACATATACCAGCCCTTTTGACCTTCGATTACACTAGCTCTCTCCAACATTCGTGAAGAAAGAAGAGGGACTGCTATAGCCGAAAATTGGTCGACAAATTGGATGTCCGGTTTCTGCCGCATTCCAGGAGAACTAGTTTTCCGGTGAGAAAATAACTTTCATATTTGGATTCAGCATGTCTCCTTAACCCTAAATCAAATATCTCAATAGCTCTCAGAAAAAAAATGTGCCTCTTAATTTGAAACCCCTCCACAACCCTCAAATATAGGGTTTCAGATCCCATCTTCCAACTTGACCTGTACTTTGACCCAAAGGATCCTCCCACCATGTTTCATCAAAATATCCCATTCCCTTCCACGGTTATCGTGCTTACAGACGGACGTGCAGACGGACAACTTTTGCGATGTCATAGGTATCCCTCCACTTACGTTTTGGGATCCCAATAATAATAATTCGTTTAGTTCCATGTTATCTTTTTACAAAAATATTGTTGGATGGTCGTACGTGGTCACTTAGTCACAAATAGTCGCACATATGTTACAATGAAAACTATGATGCGATAATAAATATAACTACAGAATATATCAGTTTAAATTCGGAATTCACACTGTCAAAATACTTTACAAAATAGGGAAAAAAGGACTTGGGATAAGTCTCCGTTGATTTTACATACGGTTTCGTCAGTTGATCTTTCGTGAGTCTGTGATGTGCCTTTACTGGCAGGTTTGTAGTCACAAGGGGTAAAACCCCTTCGCGCACACGCTGGGCCAGATATTTTTTTGTGAAATTTCAGTAGGAGTTCGTGTCTTGTTTGTGTTTGTAAGTTTGTAGACGCAATGTCGTTAAGCTCTCTTGGTAGACTCGTATCTCTGTCCAAGAATGACACAGCAAGCTCTCTTTTGAATCTCGTCCAACTTCTCACTTTGCTGAACTGTGAGTCCAGCATGCTACACGGAACAGGCGTACTCCATCATCATTTGTCACTTCAGGGTAAAAAAAAATAAAAGCGCTTTTAGATAACTTGATGAGATGTGCTTTATCCTGCAGTCTAGCGTTTTAGTCCTCCGTCGGATTTAATTGTCCGAACTCAGAATAAATATCTCCGAATTCTGAAATTCGTAATTACTAAATTCCGATGTAGGATAGACTTTTTACAGAGTAGTTGCCTCCTCCCCGTAAGGAGGAGCCAAGTGATGCAACTGCCAATCCCGTTCCGAATAATCCCGAAATTGTTCGGTGGGCGACTGTGGCAACTTTGTTGTCGTACTTGTTCGCCGATTACGTCAACGTCATCGGCCCTTTCTTGCCGCCGACTTCAACTTTGTATGAACTTCGGTACATCTGTAATCCAAAACCCATTTCACCGCAGATATACTCCCCCCTGATTTTCTCCCATCCCAAATTCGTCTTCTTCGTCAAGCTGCCGAGCCTGTGCCTCGTTTAGAGCCGGTGGTAGCTTTGCAAACAAGGTATGCTCTGAGTTGCGTCCCCTCGTTTTTTCGGTTATATAACTCGGAGCGCTGTTGAATGTTAAAGGACCCCTCTTGCATATTCTGCCTTTTATAATATACCTAGCTCCCTTATGGAATTATAAGCTTCTAAAATCCCCACCTTTCTCCATTGTTTCCTTTTGTGCCGACGAAGTTTTAGCGCTTTTTTGGCCTTGCCGAGTTTTTGCCGTAACACAACCTAAAGTTTGCCGGAATCTTCAACGTCTTCTGACAACTCTTTCACATATGTGAGAATCTTCTATTCTAGACTTTTTTCATTTGCTTGGTTTTCCCACTTTTTAACCACTGCGCATTCAGTTTTCAAACGTTTTGCCCCCAGCCGCCTCGTCGGAGAGCAGGAAAGCTGGATAGAGTCGACAGGTGCTAACAAGAAAATCTCTAAATTAAGGTGAAAAGTAATGTTATTTTCGATGAACGTTTTTTCTGATCCATTTCGTGGTGAACAGATCATTTCTAGTAAGAGTTGTGCTTTAATTATTAATTGTAGTCTATTATATTATTGACCATATTTATGATAAGACGTCGGTATATGTCGCACAATTGTACATACTTGTAGATTGTTATGTTATGACGTTATCTTTTGACGCAAAAACAACACATCGGCTTGTCCGTTATTTTTTTTTTGATTATACTGAATTGAATTGATTTTCTTTTCTCGCTTATTTTCAGCTGCAGGACGATGAACAGTGGAGGAGGGCCATGGAATATGTCTCAATGATTTCGGAACTGAGCTATTTGACGCAAATCGTTATAATGTTATATGAAGATACGACGAAGGATCCCGCGTCCGACGAGCGTTTTCACATCGAGTTGCACTTCAGCCCTGGTGTGAATTGTTGTGTGCAAAAAAACTTACCACCCGGACCTGGCTTCCGCCCTCAAAGTCGGAACGATACGGTACGCATTTATCTCTTTTTATCGAGTCGTCACCCCCGCTCCTTACCGTATCGCTCCTTGAAATTACCTGACATCGCATCTTAAAGCACACGTCGCAGGACCCTGACCTGGTTTCCGCCCTCAAAGTTGGAACGATACGGTACGCATTTGTCTCTTTTTGTTGAGTCTTCACTCCCCGCTCCTTACTATATCGTCCCTTGAAATTACCTTACATCGCATCTTAAAGCACACGTCGCAGGAAACCTCGCTCCCTAGTCACCAAGGTGACAACCAAGAGCCAACATTTAGTCTTTTCCCCAATGTACTTGACAACCAAAGCCAGGCTCCCAAGGCTGAATTACGACGCTTACTTTGAGAGTTCCGTTTAGGAAATTCAGGATCTTTTCATAATAAATCGATGACTAAGGATTAGGTACTGTTTGCATTGCAATACCCTTACCTGGCTTCTTTTAAGCTTTAAAGCTCAACTCTTACTAGATATGATCTTCTCGCGATGAAATGGCTCAGAAATACTGTTTTTTTAGAATATCTTTACTTCCCACGTGAAACTAGCAATTTCCTTGTTAGCGCTTGTCGACTCTATTCAGCCTTTCTGCTCTCTGATGCGGCGGCTGGACGCAAATATTTGAAAACTGAACTTGCCATGGTTAAAAAGTGGGAAAACCAAGAGGAATTTTAAAACAGAAAGGAATACCTGATGGTCTACTATGTTTTCAAAAAAGAAAAACAATACTTTAGCTTCTCCTATCCTTATGTGTGAAAGAGTGGTCGGCGGGCCTTGAAGTTTTCGGTAAAGTTTGCTTCGTTTGACTGTCAAAACTCGGCTACACTGTAAAAAGTTTCACCGAGTGAGGATTAAAGTTAACTGCAGCATTTGCTACTGGGGTTATCTTATCTCTACTGAGATAAGATTAATCCGAATTAGAGATAAGATTTTCTTTTTAGAGATAAGATTAATCCCAGTAGCAAATACTGCAAGATTTTTTTTTACAGTCTATATAGACAGAAAAAAACCAAAAGGTACAAAACAAAACATAGCCGAAAGGCAGGGATTTCAGAAGCTTGTAATCCCATAAGGGAAGTAGGGATAATATAAATGGCAGAATAACCAGGAGGGGTTCTTTAATGGATTTCTCAACGGTTACAAACAAATCCTGGTTGTTTTCAGCCTCGCTTTGCACCGTTGGTTTTGACAAGACACAGAACTTGGTACTTTTGACCAATGAGCTCCTCGAAAGTAACCGGGAGTGCCATCAGCCTTGAAAAGAGATAAATGTATCATATGCAAAACTCAATGTCGATAGGTTGGATAAAAATGACGTAAGAAGTTCGAAAACTTGAAAACGAGAATGGATGTTGCGATTAGGACAAATAGAGTGAAGCAGTAATTTGCTAAAGAACACCTCGCACTACTTACGGTGCATGTCCCAAAATTCGAAACTATTTGAATACTGTAAAACTAGTCTCTTCTTTTGACAAATTATCCGCGGCTTTCGCCGTTCTAAGCCTTTTCCTAAACGCATTGACTTCTGGCAGAAACTTGGCAAAATTTTAGATAACTGGTTTTACGCGTCAGAAAAACTCGTCGGGAGCATAATGCGTACACAAAATATTGATTCGTGGCAAGATCAAAGATTACTGAAGTATCTTTAGCGGAAGTAGGTTATATTGGCATAATAGGCTCGACGGGTCCTTTAAGATTGGCCATCAGATACTCCTGCCATACACTGGTGAGTGACGTTGAGGACATGTACACCAGCATGCCCCCCCATCAACAGTACCTAATTCACAGTTAGACCGCGCAATTGGGATTTCATCAGTGATATGGATTTTCTTTCTGTAAACCGCCAACAACAGAGCTAACCAATCCTGAGTGGGCCAAGTCCCCCTAGGCGTTGAATTGTCATATCCAGAGAATCCTGTAAAAGGTTCGAGAGGATCCATTCCACTTTACATACGACATACGCCATTTTACATACTCCGCTTTTCAAATGGCGGGTCAGAAACAAATTACGTACTTACTTACTAACTTTGTGATGCTATGGACAAGGTCATGGACAAGCCTTGGAATTATGAGGTGCCAAACGTGTCCTGACCGGCCATGAGGCCATATCAGAGGCTAAAGGCAGCATTTGGTTTCTTGAACACCTTAAAGCAAAGTATCTAGCAAGTTTGTTTTCCATAGCAGACAGTCTGGTGCTGAATACAATGAGCTGTCACAAGTTTGTAAAATTTCTCACACAATTAAGGGATCGTTATTTGGGATTAGCGGAGGAGTGGACTAGGGCATTTTCATCGGGCTTTCAACCCTGTTTAAAGGACCTCTCTTACCTATAATACTAACGCAACCTACTTCCATGATCACTCCATATATTTCTAAACCCGGAGACCCCAATTTCGTACGGTATATTCTAACCCCTCTAACAAACCACGTGCGCTGATTTTCTCACTTGCCGTGTTTTGCTACCTTCGATGTGTATGACGCAGTCGACGGTTGTCTGCGAGAAGTTTTTCCTTCAGAAAAAATGGTTATGTAAATTGTTTCCCTGTTTCCACTACAAGTCAACAAGTATTTAAATATTCTAAATACTGTAAGTTGAAGAGTAAATAGTGCGAGGGAGGGGTCCTTTAAGTGAATTAGTGCACCGTAACTAGATTTTTTAATTTCAGCCCTAAAGGTTCACCGACACAAACTCACTAAGTCGTTTTATTATTGAGACTGAAGAAGAAAAGAAACATTTGAGCTTGGTTCCGGGACTAATGACACAATGGTCGACGCGAAATGAAATCCTGAGCTCTGCCGGCTCAGTTTACCTTGCGAATATTTGTATAAATTTATTGCATTTCTCCGGTTCTCCTGATGCGACTGTGAATTTGAACTTAAGGCGCTTGCGTGTTCGAGGTATTCAGTAGGCTCCATAGACCGGATTTGGGGGGGGGGGGCCCTACCCTAGCTTTCCGAGGGGGACAGGTTGACCAGAATCGAATCCAAAATATTTGCCTATTATGCATACATATTCTTGATGTACGGCACTGTTTGGATACAATCTTCAGCGTAAATATAACTAATTTTACAGGCTAATTTCATATTTACATGGTTGTGCATTTGTAAGATTTGCGTTTGGAAATGACTAGGTGGCCCCAGTCATACATAAATCCTCAGTTTTGGGGCATGGTGCCCCAACGTCTGGGCATGCGCGAACGTATGAGCATGGTGCCCATACCTTGGGGCACCATGCCCTGGAGCATGGACATGGTACCCCTGTGAATTTTGGTTAAAGTTTAACTGAACAGGCAACTTATTTTTACATCTTAGATTCAAATACATTGAATTATTACAACACCTATTGGGGATTTTCATTCTGTCCACAGTAGTCTTCAGTAGGGACGTTGGGAATGTGGACGCTTTCCCATGGTGAACCCGTCCACAATTCGCCCGCGAAAATCACTGCACTATCACTATCACTATCTAGCACTAGTTTTTGGCACTGCAGACACTTCTTTGTTTATTTGATACACAATTTATTTACTCGTTTGCTGCTGGTATTGTTGCCAAATGTTCCAGGCACCATAGAGATATCACAAAAACGGGAAGAGCGGCAAGCACAATGGGATAATCGATTATTTGGAAATATCAGAAAAACAAACTAACGCTTTTTCATCGGGTTTTCAAGATTATTTAAGCGAACAAGTGATGGGTAACTAGACTGTCGTATCCTAGCCCTTTTCGGTTAAACTTTAAACTCAGACTGCTTACATACCTAAATAGGGTTGCCTTCCTGTCCTAGATCAGAACAACCCTGATTTTACTTTCTATCCAACCTCATTTTCAAATTTTCAAATTTGGAGAGCACCTCTAACATACATGGAGTCTTTTGGAGTCCACTTCTCTTCTAGTGGGTATACTCTGTCCTTATTCAGAAAATTGCTGCTAGGTAGAATGGATGAGGCAATCTTTTCATTCTGTTCACTGGAGCAAATATTTCCTTTAGATTGTTTGCTTTTTATTGTATTTATTTTGAGTGATTTATTTTTTACTATGACTGTGTTAACGATTGTTATCAAAACTCACCAAACTCAAAAGAAATACAATAAAAGGCAAACAATCTAAAGGAATTTGGAAGGAAAGGAAATTTAATTCCTAAAGGAAGAAAATTTAAAAGCTTACCTCATCCACTCTACCTAGCGGTGACTATCTGAGAAGGATAGAGTAACCTACTGGCGACAACCTGGAAAAGGATAGAGTAACCTAGTGGCAACTACCTGGAAAAGGATAGAGTAAACCCACTAGGAAAGAAGTGGCCTCCACAAAACTCCATGTATGTTGGAAGTGCTCTCCACATTTTGAAAATTGGAAAATGAGGTTGGATAGGAAGTAAAATCAGGTATATTTTGATCTAGGAGAAGACAACCCTTCATTTTAACCAAATTTCACTGGGGTACCAATCCCATTCTCCAGGGCATGGCGCCCCAACGTAGGGGCACCATGCTCATACGTTCGGGCATGCCCAGACGTTGTGGCACCATGCCCAAAAATTTAGGATTTGTATATGACTGGCTGGCCCGGAACCACGCCGTTTCCCGCCTATGGGTTTCCATGAAATGACGGCACTGCTATAGCCTAGCTCATTATCCTTTGCGTTCCCCTTGATCCTCCCACCGGCCTTACCGAACCAAGTCCTTTCTTTGCATGCGCCTGCCATATCCTGTTATCCTCACAGAAGAGAGATTCGAATGGAAGCGATTGCAGTATCGACGGGAGGCGGCCTTCAAGGATTGATGAAGAGGATGACACAGATCTCGAGGACGAAGGCGGGGAGATGTTCACCCCAGTGGTAGGTTTTATTTATGGAGAGGGTGGGGTCAGGACCGATCTTGTCCTGCGGTAGGGATAGGAACTGACGGAATTTTTGTTTGTTTGCTGAATTCTGTTAAAGTTCAACTGAAAAGCAAACTATTTGGATTCTGCAAAGGAATTTTTTGGAATTATCGTTTGTACTTTAAGGAATTCAGTTGTAAGCAAAACGCTTGAGGCGAAAATGACCATGGGCTCATGGGCTCATATTGTATGACAATTGTATATATGTATTAGTTGTAGGTTAACGACAAGTGCCAATCAATTTGCTCGCGCATGAAATGTTGTGCCGCATTTATTTTGAAATTAAATTAAAAATAAATTAAATTAAATTAATTAAAAAGTCTTTATTTTGCTCAAAAGTATTTTTGTACTTTACGGTTAGTAATTTGCAATCACCGGAATTCCGATCACCCCTCCATCTCCCCCCCACAGTGATGTATCCATGGCTGGTGCTTGTTTCTTCCAACCAGGTTTCATCCCAATCGCTCCACTCTAAGCGTAGTCACAAGATTTCCGGTTCTCCTTCCACCCCTTCCCCCAACATTCATCGGATCAGGTCCGGGCTTTAAATATGACATTTGAGACAAGAGATGTTTCAAATATCAAGTTTCATTAGGATCCGGTCACCCGTTCAAAAGTTATACATACCTCATGATTCAGGATTTCCCCTCTCTCCACTCCCTCCACAATGGTTGGATCAGCCAGTCATGTCAAGTCTGTAATGTTAAAGACAAGTTTCCTCATCCTAGCACATTTGGAAGTAGCCTACCTTAACTTGTGATCACTGGAATTCCCCCCCCCACTCCCCCCAAAGTACCGGATCCGGTCCTGTTCTGTCACTGATGAATATAGGGCTTGTTCTTCTTCTTCCCACCAAGCTTCACCCCACTCTCGCTGCACTCTAAGCGTGTCACATGATTTCCAGTTCCCCCTCTGCCCCCCCCCCCCCCACGGTCATTGGATCCGATCTGAACTAAACGGGGCATCAAGATATCTTTCCAGATATCAAGTTCCATTAAGATCCGATCAGCTGTTCCAGAGTTGTACATACCTCAGTATTCCGGATTCCCCTTCCCTCCACTCCCCAACATGGTTATCGGATCGGGAAAGTGATTATTTCCAAGTTAGTTTGGTCGGGTCCTTGAAATGCCTTTAAGTTTCATCCTTCTGAAAGTACACTAGCTCGAGAACAGTGGACCGACAGTCAGACCGACCGAAATGTTGAAGCTGCGAAGCTGCAAGCGAAGCTGCAAGTGCCATAAAAACACACAACTGATACAATTAATCTGCTAGGAAAGCACAAGAATGTGGGCTTGGTTAGGGTAGGACATTAAACAATAATTATTAAAAAAACAAGCAGAACCAACAGACTAACGGATTTATAAAAAAAGAGAACAGAAAACAGAAAGAGGCAATGAACCAATGGTTTCTACAATATATTCAAATAATGCATAAAACGGATATGTCAGCTACCATGTTTTGGCAGCAAATATTTCGGACCTTCTTGGCAAGCGCGTCAGGCTGTCAATCTTCCGTCAACTTCGGGGAAGGAAACAGACCTGCAATAAATAACTGAAGCTTCTACCGACTATAAATTTCTTATTCGGGCAAATTACTTTTAAATACCACTATAGGGAAAAACTAGTCCTGAGATTTTGCTTTTGACGAGGCCGGGACTATGAAAGGAAAGATTTTCTACTATGAATATAAAAAGTAACAAAAAAGGGGAAACAAAGAAGGGAAAAAATTAGAACTTAACGGTGAGAAAAAGTCTTAAAGTTGTTCGACTGTCCCAAGCGATATTATCTCACCAAAGCATGGTTTTTGTTGCCAAACTTACTAGGTAGTGGACATTTTATTTGGCCTTGACCCTTTTTGGTAGGGCTTCCTATCTTAGATGAAGATCTGAATTAGCCATAAAATTAATTTAGTTACATCAAAGGGTGGCATTTAAGAGGAGATCGCGTTCTGCGATTCGAATGATTAATATGGCCATTGAGAATCGAAGACACCAGAAATCCAGCCACGAATTCTTGACAAGGATGAGATAGGATCCAGTCTGTTACGTTGGTTCAGTTCGGAATTTCCAGATGTCGCTGATATCCATCTAGCATCACGGGCAAGGGAATAAAGCTTCCTGTCTGCAATTCCAGTAAACTTCGCGGATTGCTATCTCAGCCGGAATTTAGGGCTAGAATCTACCCGGGAAAGTTTTATATCGTTGGATCCAACTAAGGGCAAACTGTCTTCCAATTCAGAGCAGGCAGAAGGTTTTTGAGAGAGGTAGTGTGGTTCCTGATGGGAGGTATGCTTGCCCACTTTGTGAGCAGGAGGAAGAAAATTTGGACCATTCCCTCCGTAGATGCCCGAAACTTTCTGATTTAAGGAAAGAGAGAGGGTGTGATTTTATCACTTCCTGAAATTTCGAGCAATAGTAACCCTACCGTTATTACTCGAGTGGGCGTGTACATAGATAAATCTTTAGAGTTAAGAAGGAGTCTGATTGTTTAAGTTATATTTTTGTTTTGGTTTGTTTGTGTATATGGCCCGTGGGCTTTTGAAATACACTAATCTATCTATCTATCTTTATCATTTATTTTTAGGAATCTCCGATCACTCCGGTTATCCGCACCCCTGGATCGTTGCCACTGTCCCCAGTGATGGAGAATGGTGGATTTAGGACCAACCCCATCCCTATCAGGTATTCTAGCAGCCGGTTGTGGCAGCAGATCTATGGTATAATGATACGACTCAGTACAAAAGATGGCTACGATACTTTGACACCACTGTATTATCGATCGGGGGCAGTTTGGCTGGCGTAAAATTTACAAGAACCGAGTGGAGACTAATCGAATATTACTAGTTAAAGATCGACCAGAATAATACCAAAGCGCCCTTTGCTTTGAACTTATTTATCCACGATGTAACTTCAGTGCCTGTCCTTTTCTAGAGCAATTTGGCTGTCCTCCGACAAAACCTAGTATCATTTGAGTAACTTCCGAGAAAAACAACGTTGTTATGTTAAACTGCCTCTTTTGCCGCATGATTTTTGATATTTTTTAAATTTCAGAAAAATAGCAAATTCTCTTGTTCTATTCCCCATTTATAAATAAATACAGTACATGTCTTGCTAAAGTAAGGCTGTTACGCTTCTTACTTCACCTTTAACCAAGTTCGCTACCAACTTAGAGACAAAGTGACCACACATTTGGAACAATCTAAACACCGAAAAATTTACGAATAATCTAACTGCAATGCTAAAGAATATTCGTCAGCAAAGGCGAAAAGGAAAGAGACCCGTGCACCATCGCAGATTCAGACACTAGTCAATGGAACTGGTCAGAAAGGCACTGAACGACCATCCCAGCTCAATATTATTAACCTTCGGAGAACTTGTAGTACCCCCCCCCCCCCCCCCCAGTGACCCCACCCCTCCGGCAAAAAAAATGTACTAAAAAAACCGTGTCACCCCCTCCCCTGGCGACCCCCCCCCCCCACACACACACACACATTTTTGTTAATAAAAAGCAGCATAACTCGCGTGTCTAGGGGAAATTATCAAGTGGTCGCGGTCCAAACTGCAGGTTTCAATAAGATTTTTCTAATTTCCTATATATTTGTATCGGGGGGGGGGGGGGGTACTCGTTTTTTTTTTCGCCAGGGGATTGTGGTACCGTTGGTGGGTTTGAAGGGGGGGGGGGTTGGTTTGCCTAGACCCGTTATTTTAATGTAATTATTTCCGCTGCCTGGTACGGTGGGTATATGAGACCATTTTGTGTCTTCAGAAAGTAGGCTACTCTGTCCATTGGAAGCCCATTTACTTTGCTTTGTCCAGGTTAGTTTCTGTCTGTGTGACCACTTTATGTCATGTTTGCAACCATCTAGCGGAAAATGTGAACTATAAGATACAAGAACATCTCCAACAAAGGACAGTGCATGGAGCTTTTGAAAACAATGGAAACACAAAACTGGTAGTTGATACCTTCCTGCTAGGGTATCAACCAGTATATACCCGATGAAAAGTCTATCTCAAAATAGTAAATAAATAAAATCGTGATGATGAGTAGGATGAAGTTGTACGAAAAAGTAGCATGCAGTACGAACTGATTCTACTACATACTTTTATTTCAAGGCTACCGTGTTACTGCATGCTATTGTTAGCAAGACTGGATGCTACTATAGCAAGACATGATGCTACTGGATACCAGTGGCGAAACTAGGGGGGGGGGGCCGTCTTGTCGGTAAAATGGGAAATTTCTTTTTCTTTCTGTTTACATCTTGAATGGATAAAATCGTCTTGTTAATTTCAGTAACTGTGAACTGTTCGTCAGTGCGAAGGCTTTTTAATGTGATGAATGGAATGATCTCGTTGGTAAATACGAAAATGTTATGGGTAAAAGCACTAAACAAACACTTCTTCGTTCCTTTCTGTTCGTTGACGGCAGCTGCCTCCCCACGAAAAATTCCCCACGAAAAATCCTGTCGGTAAAATCACAATCTTTGTCGGCGAGGAGATGATATTAACACAAGCCTTAACGGGAAGTCAAGCCGATGATTGGATCGAGATCTCCATATCGGTTGCTTTTATTTTTCGATAGGCTACGGTGACCGAATGGGAAATCTCTTTTTCTTTGTGTTTACATCTTGAATGGATAAAAATCGTCTCGTTAATTTCAGTAACTGTGAACTGTTCGTCAGTGCGAAGGCTTTTTAATGTGATGAATGGAATGATCTCGTTGGTAAATACGAAAATGTTATGGGTAAAAGCACTAAACAAACACTTCTTCGTTCCTTTCTGTTCGTTGACGGCAGCTGCCTCCCCACGAAAAATTCCCCACGAAAAATCCTGTCGGTAAAATCACAATCTTTGTCGGCGAGGAGATGATATTAACACAAGCCTTAACGGGAAGTCAAGCCGATGATTGGATCGAGATCTCCATATCGGTTGCTTTTATTTTTCGATAGGCTACGGTGACCGAATGGGAAATCTCTTTTTCTTTGTGTTTACATCTTGAATGGATAAAAATCGTCTCGTTAATTTCAGTAACTGTGAACTGTTCGTCAGTGCGAAGGCTTTTTAATGTGATGAATGGAATGATCTCGTTGGTAAATACGAAAATGTTATGGGTAAAAGCACTAAACAAACACTTCTTCGTTCCTTTCTGTTCGTTGACGGCAGCTGCCTCCCCACGAAAAATTCCCCACGAAAAATCCTGTCGGTAAAATCACAATCTTTGTCGGCGAAGAGATGATATTAACACAAGCCTTAACCGGAAGTCAAGCCGATGATTGGATCGAGATCCCAATATCGGTTGCTTTTATTTTTCGATAGGCTGCGGTGACCGTCTTGTCGGTAAAATGGGAAATCTCTTTTTCTTTGTGTTTACATCTTGAATGGATAAAATCGTCTCGTTAATTTCAGTAACTGTGAACTGTTCGTCAGTGCGAAGACTTTTTGATGTGATGACTGGAATGATCGCGTTGGTAAATACGAAAATGTTATGGGTAAAAGCACTAAACAAACACTTCTTCGTTCCTTTCTGTTCGTTGACGGCAGCTGCCTCCCCACGAAAAATTCTCCACGAAAAATCCTGTCGGTAAAATCACAATCTTTGTCCGGCGAGGAGATGATATCAACACAAGCCTTAACCGGAAGTCAAGCCGATGATTGGATCGAGATCCCGATATCGGTTGCTTTTATTTTTCGATAGGCTACGGTGACCGTCTTGTCGGTAAAATGGGAAATCTCTTTTTCTTTGTGTTTACATCTTGAATGGATAAAATCGTCTCGTTAATTTCAGTAACTGTGAACTGTTCGTCAGTGCGAAGACTTTTTGATGTGATGAATGGAATGATCTCGTTGGTAAATAAGAAAATGTTATGGGTAAAAGCACTAAGCAAACACTTCTTCGTTCCTTTCTGTTCGTTGACAGAAAACCAACCACACCGGCAAACCTGTTTTGCTTTGTTTGTTCTTGGATGATTTCTCTATTCCCACCCATAAACTGCCCTTTTGGGTTGATCTGGCTGTAGAGGGTACAGCCAATTCGGGAAATAGTCCACTTTATTCAGTGATGAGTTTCAAATTCCCGTCAGTGATACCCCCACCAACAACAGCATCACTCGAATCGGAGCATTTCCGAAAAATTTCCAGTGGGCCTACCGGCCCGGTACCCCTCCCCCCCACCCAGCCCCACCTTCACCCCACGGACGTCAGATTCGGTTTGGGCTTCGAACTACATGTCTAGGTCACGTGAATTGTTTATCTTTCGAATCCCACTCACTCTATCCGTTCGCTACTGGTATTACAATATTTCCGAGACATCCTTGCAACTCTGTTCTCGGACGCGAATAAATTGAACATCTTGGGGAAGTTTCAGTCGAATCCGAGCATTTCTGGGGGCCCATGAACCCATTTTTTTTTTAGTTTCGGCCGAATTCCAAGCGAACTACTTGTCCAGCAAATAAAAGAAAACTCAGAAACGAAGTCAGCGTATCTCCTTATGTCCTAAAGGACATCTAATCAACTTCAAATAAAACTTCAACTTACAAACAAATTTCCGGTGTCAACCGTATTCCGGACGAATTATATGTCCGGGTGAAAAATGATTGTCATATACAGACTCAGCGTCTCCTTAGCCCTAAGTCTGTCATCTAATCAACTTCAAAAGCCGGATTTCGGGCGAACTATTTGTCGGGGTATAAATGAACCCATGAACCCGTTTGGTTATCATCGTAACAGACTGACAGACAAACCTAGCCGCGTAGTTTACAAGCGTAAATCTTCAAGCAGTGAAGTAGGCTGTTGCAATGTCTGTCACTTTTTGGGATCCCAAAACGTAAGTGGAGGGACACCTATGACATCGCAAAAGTTGTCCGTCCGTCCGTCTGTTAGTACGATAACTCTCGAAGGGGTTGAGATATTTTGATCAAACTTAGCATGAGGCCTCTTTAGGTCAAAGTACAGGTAAAGTTCGAAGATGGGCTATGTAGCTCTATATTTAGGGGTGGGGGAGGAGTTTGAAATTAAGGGGAACAAAAAATATTTTTGAAAAGCTTATGAAATAGTCGAATTAGGGGTAAGGAGGCATTCTGAATCCGAATATTAAATTTGTTTTCTCGCGGGACAAATAGTTAACCCGAAATCCGGCGAAAACCGGAAAATTTGTGAAAAATAAAAGTTTAATATGAAGTTGATTGATTGGAGGTTCGATTTGGGGGCAAGTAAACGTGCTGAGTCCGAATATGAAAATTATTTTCTCGCCGGACAATTAGCTCGGCCGGAATCCGGCCAAAACTGGAGAATTTGTTTACAGTAAAAGTTTTATTTAAATTTGAGAAGAAGTTCGATTTAGGGTAAGTAGATATGCTGAATTCACATTTGACAATCATTTTCCCACCGCACGTATAGATCGCTCGGAATCCGACTGAAACCGGAAAATTTGCTAAAAGTAAAAGTTTAATTTGAAGTTGATGGATGTAGGGGTAAAGAGACATGCTGAATTCGTTTTTGAGCTTTACTTTTTCGCTATAGTAGTTCCGGAATTCCGCCGAAAATGGAAAATTGGGAGAAATAAGGAGGAAGTTTTAATCTGCTTCGTCAGAATCATGACTTAAAGGGGTAAACGCACATGCTGAATCCATATCTGAGCTTGGCTTTCTCATATGCTTAGCTATTTGGCCGTAATCTGTTTCTAAATTTTAATAGTAAAAGGGTTCAATGAGTCTGGCTAAGACCGGATCTGGTGAAGACAAGACCCAATTGCCTGGATCAAATTTGAACTTTTGGGATCCCATCGAAAACTCTGGTCTTGTTCGGGTTTGTAAGACAATTGACTGCATCTTATGTTCCTGGTTCCATTTGATAACCATTGGTGCCAGGAAGCGAATGGCAAATTCATTAACTTTCATTAGCAAAACATCTGATTTGATATGTTACAATTTATTATTACAACGGTTGTAAGACGCGCTCGCGGGTAATGTGCGCCGTTGCCGCGCAACCTTGTTGGTAATTATCTAGATCTTGTCGGTAAAATCTCGGCTTGCCCCCCACGAAGATAGGCCAGTTTCGCCACTGCTGGATACTAGTATCCAGCAGTAGCAGTAGCTACTGCTTAATATTGGCCCAATCTTAGGCAGTATTCTTTAATATTAAATATCAGTACGTGCTACTTTTTCGTATCGTACATATCATACAACTACGCAGGCTACAAATTTCTGATCGGATACTATCCAAGTAATACCGGTATCGTAATATCCTCCACAAACATGTAAAGATGGATCATGTACAAGGGATTTTTACCGTGACAATCGAACAAAACTGTCAACTTCTTAGGCAAATTTGTCTCGAGCGAGATCACTGTTCCTCTAGTCCATTACTAACTGGTGATGATAGCGGTTTTCATGAATGAACCATAGTTGCATTTTTGCAGATACCATGTAATCTGATACCACGGTCTAAAGTCGTTCTTGCAGTTATCGTGGTATCTGATACCCGGTTAAAAGGCGTTTTTGCAGTTATCGTGGTATAGCTGGCCAGTTATCGTGGTATCTGATATTCAGATACCACGATCCGACCGTGGTAATTGATCGTCGGATCTGAAAAGTCATCTCACTTTCATCAATTTTTGTCAAATTGCTGAGAAAGAAGTTTAGTACTTAGTGATGTAACTGAATATCAGTTTTTATGGCACTTGAGCTTACTCAAGTGCCATATAGCGATTGTAATTTCTGTCCGTCAGTCGGTCCCGGTTTAAGCTAGGACGATGAAACTTGGCAGGCATATCAGGAACTGGACCAGATTAAATTAGAAATGGTCGCTTCCCCGATCCGACCATCTGGAGGGGAGTGGAGGGAGGGGGAATCCGGAAAAAATAGGAAAAATGAGATATTTTTAGCTTACGAACGGGTAATCGGATCTTAATCAAACTTGATATATGGAAGGACTTCGTGTCTCAGACCCTCCATTTTAAATCCAGACCGGATCCGGTGACATTGGGGGGAGTTGGAGGGGGAAACCGGAAATCTTGGAAAACACTTAGAGTGGAGGAATCCAGATGAAACTTGGTGGAAAGTACAAGCAAAAGTCTAGATACGTGACTGGTATAACCCGAACGGATCCGCTCACTTTGGGGGAGTTGGGGGGGGGGGCGGGGAGAAGTCCGAATTTGTAGTGATCCCGCGAGTTCCGTGTTTCCTGATGTGCTGGGACGATGGAAATTGACAGGCATGTCTGGGACCCGACCAGATTACATAGGAAATGTCAATTTCCCAATTCGACCATCTGGGGGGGGGGGGGGAGTGGAGGGAGGCTGAAGCCAAAATTTGAGGTATTTTAGCTTGCGAACGTGTGATCGGATCTTGATGAAAGTTGATATTTAGGACGACGTCGTGTCTCAGACATCTCACTTTAAATCCGGGCCGGATCCGATGACACTGGGGGGGAGTTGGAGGAGGGAACCGGAAATTTTGAGAAACGCTTAGAGTGGAGGGATCGGGATGAAACTTGGTGGGAAAAACAAGCACAAGTCCTAGACACGTCATTGACATAACCGGACCGGATCAGGGCACTGTGGGGGAGTTGGGGTGGTGGTCCGGATTCTAGCGATCCCGCGAGTTCGGCATACTTCCTGATGTCCTAGGGCAATGAAACTTGATACGTATGTCAGGAATCCGAACAGATTGACTTGAGAACAGCCGTTTCCCCGACCCGACCATCGTGGGGGGAGTGGGTGGATGGGGGGTCCGGAATCTAGTGGCGTGCATAACTTTTGAACGGGTGATCAGATTTGAATGAAACTTGTCTGGTGAGCTATCGCCTCGGACGTTCAGTGTCACGTCCGGGTCGGGTCCGATACCTGTGGGGGTGGGGGGGGGGGGGGGGGGTGGAAAACTCACGAAACTCTAAAAGCAGAGGGATTGGGACGAAACTTAATGGATGGAACAAGCATTAGGCCTAGATGAAATTGACGGAGCCAGATGGTTTCGGGGCTCTGTGGGGGGAGTTGGAGGGGGTTTCCTGGAATTCCGGTAGTCGTGAGTTAGAATAGTTCCAGATGTAAAACGACAACGAAACTTTGCAGGCATGTTAGCGACCCGAATTATCTTGACTTAAGAACCTGACACAACATACCCCCGGAAACTTCCGTTCCTAGATCCGAGCTTTTTTGGGGGAGCAAGAGAAGAGAAATATGGAAATTGACTTCTATAAATTGCAAACGAGTGGTCTGATTCGAGTGAAACTTCATGGGTGATACGAATCGATGGCCTCGAAATGTAAAACATGCGTTCGAACCATATGCGACCACGATTATGGGAATTGGGGGTCGGGGGACTTTTGACATGCACAAAAACCAAACGGATGGACCGAATGAGATGCAAATTCGACAGTGCCGAGTTTATGCGCCTAGATTTTTTATTTGGCGTCCGGGCCGATTTCGGCCAAGGTAGGGGGGGGGGGGGTACTGGAAACTTGCAGATAGGCTATGCTCCAATTTCAGTAAAACTTGATGGACAGGAACAGGAATTAAGAGATTGGGCCCGAACTGGCTCCGACAACGTTGGTGGGGGGGGGGGGGGGTACCGGAACTTTCTAAAAATGCTCAGATTCGAGTGAAACTTGATAGATGGTATAAAAGAAGATGCTTTAGGTGGTCGATTTTTTTTATTCCGAACCAGATTCGGCCACGGTAGGTGGAGATAGAGTGAGTACCGGAAATCGTGTAGCACGTCTAGGGATCAAACAAATGGATTTATTGGGATGAAAGTTTGAACAGTCATGTGCATTTGCTACAGACAATCGAGACGATGCCGGAACTGCTCAGAAATGAGTGAAACTAAATATCCTATTTCTATTTCCGAACCGCATTTTTGGATGGCGGGTGTATTTTGTGACGTTCTCATCTACTTTCTTGTACAGCCTACTCGTACAAGTGCCATATGAGCTCGTAGCTCTTGTTCTTTTGGGATGACTTCGAAAAGCGCGATTTCGGCAATTGTAGTTTTTGCCGAGCAACCGTATATCAGATACCACGGTAACTGCAAAAACGACTAATTTCAGATCCAGCTACCGTGGTAACAGATACCATATCTCAGTTGGTTAGAGTGCAAGTACGTCAAGCCGAAGGTTGCCGGCTCTAATCCCGCTTGATGAGATTTTATACTATTGCAGTATTCCACAAAAACCGGCTTCAGCGACTAAATGTGGCGCGAGAATGCTGCTTTGGGAAGACGTTCGGACCGATTTACTAACAATTTCTCCTCGCCAGCTCTAACAGTTTTCGGAGAAGAAGTTCACAAAATCCGATATTAAGGAAGAGTCTTTAATTGAGCGGCGTCATCCTGAAGAGGACCTTTGCCAAGAAGGGCCGAAATATAGCTGAAAAAAATGTAGCTGACTTGTCCGTTTTGCACAGTCAAACATAATTATTCCTTCAGGCTGACCCCCTCCCCCCACCGTAGAGAGGCCGGAGACAATGAGGCTGGATCTCGGCCGCACAGTCAACGCAGCACAAACCTTACAACTTGCAACTTGACACACAGCCGACCGCGGAGTCTGGATCGCGAGAGCACCTCCCCATCCAGATCCAAATCCTTCGAGAGTGTTGGAGGGAAGTCCGTGTCTGGATCCGACACTCTACCACCCCCCAAAGGTTAGTATCCGTGAGAAACTCCTTGCAATGATCTGTCCCGGGTATTTGTCACCATGAGACACTCAGTTTATCACTAAGCATATCACAGCCTCATTCCCTTAACTCAATGAACCGTTAGATGTCAGGTTATCAGATATACTGCACTCTCAGAAGCTTGATAATATAAAACATATGTTTGTGCATCTTTGTGTTAAACCTTATTAGAAGTATCTGTTTTGAGCCTTTTAAATGTCATGTTTTATTGCTGAACTTCTGGTATCACTCTTTTAAATGTTAAGTTTCGCAAAATATATTATTTAACAGGGCCATAACAGACCGTTCTCATAACCGGGAAGCGCAAGTATGTGTGGTCTGTTATCAAACTTGCGACAGTAAGTTTAGTTAACAGTAATAGTAGTAGAATTTTAATATAAGGCATTGGCCTCAGCAAAGTTTGTCTGAACACACATCTCCTTTAGTGTTGACTTTTTATGGCACTTGCAGTCTCTGGCTCAATGATCATTCTAATCTGAAGAGTTTTGCTTACAACTGGTCAGAACAAATCCACGAAAAGGCAAGTTCTATATTTCATCCTCTGAACCAGTCTTGCAAGTGCCATATGAGCTTCTAGCTCTTGTTTCTTATTTTAAATTCATCACCAGTCTATGCCAGCAGCAGAAAGCTGATTGGTGTATTCGCATCCAAGCTTTGCGTTCAGCTATGTGGTAATGTGGCATCTTCTCCAGCAGGCTGGCGAATATAGGAACTTTAGTTTAGTGAATGCCCAGGCTTATGTGTGCTGTCTTATGATTGCCTTTTACAACTCAACAAATGCTCGAACGGAACTCCCTCTGTATCTTTCTTTTAAAGGGGCCGCGGGTGTTAGTTTTAGTTTATATGTGAATTTTGTCACTGGGGTCTACTACGTATAGGGGAATAGGGAGGGAGTATTACAAAGTCGGGGAACAGAGAGGGTTTTAATACCGAAATCGATGCTAAGGTGGGCAGTATGCAAACCGGCCAAGCTTGTGCTAGCTAGCCGGCTCGGTTCTGTGAAATTGATCAAATTATATTGCATCGGATGTTAGATACGGATTCCCAGCTACACTAGGTAACTAGAAGTCCTAGTGCGGTTGTTGTTCAAACCAAAACAAATAATCTACAAGAACGTCCGTCTCCCTATCTCTGTAATACGACCATGTTGAGTCGAATGTATTCTGATACCCTACCCGATGGAAAACGAGCGGAGGAGCTACGAAGAACATCGTAATTTGTTACCTGTACAATCACAGGAAAACTCTGCATAAGAATACGAACGCCGTCTGAGTCGCCCTTTACAGCTGATTGGTTGTCTACCCAGTCTACCATTGTGACGTCACGGCTAACTCGCTGCAAACCGGGTTCTACACCCGTGTAGGCATCCTATGGTTGGTATGCGCAGCGGTGAAGAGGGCAGTAGACGGGTATGAACTGAACCTCACAGCAAGTACCATTAGCTCCGCTCAGATCGGGGTATCCATAGTCGCTGCATGAGGCCAAAGACGGAGGTTCTATTAGATTATTTGTTCTTGGTCAGACTCAGCGGATCTGTCGTCCAGTCCCTTTTCCCGACTCCTCCCAGCATGCACAATGACAACTTTGAGAACAGGTTCTACACTTACTAGTCTCCTTAATAGATGTTAGCTCATAGTTTTACTCTTGCATTTATTCGCATGCTCTCCTAAGGAGCCCGCTTGCGCTACCTGGCACACACTGTTGATGATGACGGTGAGTTATTTTACTTGTGAGCTTTCACGTGACTAACCGCGTGGTTGTGAGTGCATGAACCCTGATCAGCAGTGATTTTCTTCCCTTTTAGCCAGAGCCTCGTTTTTGTTGCATGCTGCAGGTCCACTTCTCGGCCGATTCCGGACTGATTCTTTCTACATCCGTTTTTGCACTGCAGCGCTTCCGAGGAAGACGGCGCTTCTCGAGAATCACGGACTTGCTCCCCGGCCAAGTCCGTGCTTCCCTGCAAAGATGCTGCAGCGCTGCCGCTTCAACCAAGAAGAAAGTGAATCCAAAAACGCATATTGTGCAAAAGCAAAGAAGTGCTTCAGCAGCGATGCGGCAGCGCTATTGCAACAAAACGAGGCTCAGAGCTGTTTCGTCTTCGCTTCAGGCATACTACTTAGATAAGAAACTATGGAAATTATACGGTAGAGATAGCGTGCCGTTACCGGTTATGGCTGAGGTGAAACAATCTAGTTACCTATCACTTATTCACGTAAATTGGTTTAAGACACGATACAATGTTTCCCGGAATCTGTTATGTGAAGGCTTCAGAGTGTCGTGTCTATTTGGTGTGCCAGAAAGGAAGCAGAACAAGTAAACCTATGCGTTCAGCTCTGCATCAGTTCGGGTGTGCTCCAACCACCTACCAACAGTTACTGAAACCTTCCTCGTAGGGGAGTAGGAGGCAGGTCCGTCAGTTTCATTTTTTCAGTTTCAGTTTATTGATAAAAATAAAAAACACCATTAACTGTTAATTGCCCCACCATAAGGCCTGGCAATGGGCGGGTCTTATAAAACGTCATAGGGGCAGGTCCGGACATCGGCTCTACAAACCTCGCTGTTGAAATTTAAATTACGCGAAATTTTTTTCAGAGCTGTTACATTTATACGCTGCTATAATTCTGTAAAAAATTCCCGCAGTTACACTCGTGCTATCATAGCGAAACGATGCTAATGTCACTTTTTTTTTTACGCGAAATGAAGTTCATTGTCATGGAGTTGGCACCTCATTTTGGTAGTTCCGAACCCACTTATATCGTCGGTGATTTTTATGTAGGTAGTTTAAGATTGACTCTACCATGTCGAATAAGAATTTCCGTGATTGATACAAAAGTATGAGAGTTACAAATGTATTTCTGTTAAAGCAGCACAGGGGTAGGTCCGGACAAAAATACCTGGATGGAAAAACAAAAATAATGAAAGAAAATAAAATCGGAAAAGGGAAGGAAAAAAGTCAGCAAAAAGGCTCAGGAAGCCTTTAAGACCGATTCTGCAAGAAAACAAGTCATACTCAGACCCAGCGGTAACAGCAAATCCGGATGATAATAAGAGATGTTGACTACTAAAGTGACGGTATACTTGTGCAGTTTCGCCAAAAGGAAGCAAATGAACGAAACGGAATTTAGGCAACAGAGGCAAACGAAAAATGTGTATACAACTTTCTTGAAAGTCGTTCCTGGGTTAAACAAAACTGATATCCGAACCTGCCCCCGGTCTGGGCAGGTTCGGACGAAAGTAGCTAATAGGAAAATAAGATTTGCAAGATTCTACAAAGTAATTATAGCAGCAAAGACATGCTTCTAAACAGTCAGAAAACCCCGACCCTGAAACAAAATCTTGGTATGTAAAAAATCAAAAACGTAACGAACCTGCCCCCCCCCCCCCCCCCCCCCCCCCCCATCTCCCCTACCTATATTCTTGTTTCAACATTAATGAAGGGGTTTACCAGTTGTTATGACAAGTGGTACAGTAGAGGTATGGTTCCTTGAAAACTTCACTAAATTTCAGACTACCTTCTTTTTTCTTTTTCGCCAGTAACACTGTCATGATGGATTGAACGGCAAGGGTGCAGAATCAACTAAGCATGTTCAAACAGCAACAGACAAGAGCACAAACAAATAGCAAACGAGTCAAAAGAAGAACAGCTATTTTCTGTCTGCATAAATATTTGCTAGGGTTGACTTTCCTCATATTGTTCTGCGCCATCCAAATTTAGGAGAAGTTTAAAGGAAACCTGAATGAAGAGTACCAAGTATCACCCCTATCTGTATGACTTCCGTTAACATTGCCTGCAGAAAACCCGATCTAAATACGAAATAGCGTTTGCAAGCTATGATTTTTGCTCCATTTTGCATCTGTCCTTGTTTCAGTACCGAACAATTTTAGAAATGAACAAATGTCTCCAATCAACCCTTCTTCTCGAATTTTTTTAACCAGTTAAGCCCAAGCGTATATCTAGAAGAAATTCCAATACGATCCGGCCAGCGCTGTACAAGATTTGAGTGAATTGCGCTTTTTGTCTTGGAGTCGGCATGTGCAAACCTCAGGAAACGAACATCCCTATTTTGAAAACGTCACGCTCAGGAGAAGATTGCTCTTCGTGGCCATGTCTGTAAATGTATTCTCCATGGTGTGTTCAAGTATGGTTTCATTGTTCAGGTGTACTTTAAAGAACTGTATTCTACTGTAGCCTCTAGTACTGTCGCTAGGAGGTTGGAACACGCCCATCAATTCAGTTTGAGAAGCAGGCCTACTGCAGTTATTCAAGCCTTCCAAGAATGCGTGGGATCGCAATTGGTGAAATTTCAAACTTCCGGTCACCTATTCGCCTGTCACAGGTTTCAGCTTCAGGTGATGGTGTTTCATAATCAGACGGAACTTTCTGTGTGTCGTTGTTTTTTGAGGAACCAACTAGGTTTATAGACGAGAAATGCGGTATATTGATTTCTGGGGTTTGAACGTTGTTTACAAAGGCTTGGAAGCTTGGTAAGTTGGAGCAACCCAGTTGTGCACGGATCTCAGGTTTTGGGGCACAGTGCTTTTAATTTGGGGTATACCCAAACGTGAGGGCATAGTGCTACTGTAATACCAACGGTTTATATCCCAAAATTTTGGTTTGTGTTCGACTGGGGTAACCTACATTTTATTGTTCTTAGTTCCTTAAAGTTTAACTGAAAAGGGCTGAGGAAAGACAATCTAGTTACCCGTCACTCACTCACTTGAAGAGGCCTGAAGACCCGATGGAAACGCGTTACTTCGTTGCTCCGCTTCTCACGAATAACCGATTTCCAAATAGTGGAATTTCCCTGTCGGATTCTGGTACCTCTGTGCGCTTGTACCTGTGATATATGTTAGACGTAAAGATTTACGAGAAATAAGTGATCTTGCAGTGAGCAGTGATCACCTAGTTCACCGCTGACCAGTGGCAACGGAAAAGCCGCGTTTCTGTTGAGATTCAGATTTTCCGCGTCATAGTAGAATTTGCGTTGTGAGGACGGCCGTAGATATTCTGAACGTAATACTGGCGCAAATATTGAAAAATATAAAAAAAGTCCCTTAAGACAATCCAAATAATGCACTGTATTCAACTAAATGATACAAAAGTAAGTTGGCTTTCGAGTTAAACTTTAAAGAATGTGTAGCTCTAGATGCAGATTCAGATTTACCCAATCGAGATTTCCCGCCCAGTTGCAGTCTGCTACCGTCTGATTACAGTGAAGATAAGGAGCGTGTTCCACCCTTCTAACAATAGTGACTGTTAGTTACTATTTCCGTTCCAACCTCACGAAAAGTTACTACACTTACTGTTCCAACCTTATTGAAATAGTAACTAACAGTAACTGTTTGCTTACCATACTCGGAAGCGTAGTAACCATGGTAACTACGCATCTCTGTAACGTGATTGGTCGGATTCGCCCGTGGCATGATGTTCTGCTGGAAAATAGAAAAATCGTTCCAGCATTGACGGCAAAAAGCCCGAAATCGTAACCTCGTGCGTAGTAACTACGGTAAGTAAGGTGGAACAAGCTCAAGGTCTTAACAAAGGGGCATGGATAAGAACAATGCTGGTGTAGGCAAAAATCCTGAAAATGGTCAAAAAGTTCTAATACCGAGAATGGGTCGAGGAACTAGGGTAGAAGTCGACCATTCGTAAATTTCATTTAATTTTCATATTTCTTGTCAAGCGTTCATTTACCTTTCTTTATGTATGTACTGTGCAAATGCCTTATTACTAGGCTGCATGTAATAAATTCATTCATTCATTCATACGTTTAGAAACAATTCGTCGTCATCGTCATTCAATAGCCGGACAGCTGAATGCATCAGCTTGGTATCTTGCTGATCATCGCCCAAAGCCATTCGGTCCCCTGAGCAGCAGTTTATTCAGTACAGCGGTCATCAGCGGGTCATCCAGTGCACCAGAATTGTCGACTGCCTTGGGAGCGAACGGGTTTACAAAAGGTAAGTTGCTTGTGTAAGTTGAAAAGATTTTAACCGATTGGGACATAGCAGGTCTCGAAACACATGTTATACAAGATGTTTTCAGCAACCGCGTGTTGTAATAACGAATTTAAATCATTCTCGACGTATTTAAATCATTCTTTACGTACTAAAACCGACAGTTGTATACACTTTAAAAAAAAATCTTATAGTATTTGCTACTGGGGTTAATCTTGTCTTTATTGAGATAAGATTATCACTAATTCAGATTAATTTTATCCCAATAGAGATAAGATTAATCCCAGTAGCAAATACTGCATCCTTATTCGGAGAAACTTTTTACAGTGTAGTTTAGGATTCCTAGACGTCAAAAAAGGGAAGGATTATCATCGACCTCTTCTGGAAATGGTGACTCTTGTCACCGCCCTAGGCGGTAAGCTACTCAGCTGTCCAACTGGTGCGGGATCCAGGATGTCGTTAAAGCACAACTCTTACTAGAAATAATTTGTTCGCTGTGAAGATGATCAGGAGAAATCATTTTCGAAAATACCATTACTTTCCACCTGAAATTAGCGATTTTCTTGCTAGCGCTTGTCGGCTATGTCAGGCCTTCCTGCTATCCGACGCGGCGGCTGGGCGCAAAATATTCGAAAACTAATCGCGCCGTGGTTAAAAAGTGTGAAAACTAAGCAAATAAAAGAAGTAATAAACAAAACCTTCTCAAATCCTTATGTGTGAAAGAGTTGTCAGCAGACGATGACGGTCCTGGCAAACGTTTCGTTGTGAGACGGGCAAAAAAAGGCCAAAAAAGCCAAAAACGGCCAAAAAAGCGCTAAAATTTCGTATTTACAAAACGAAACGATGGAGAAAGGTGGAGATTTTAGAAGCTTATAATTCTGTATGGGAGCTAGGTATATTATAAAAGGCAGAATAAGTAAGAGAGGTCCTTTAAAAAACAGGGTTGGGGGCATCTCACGAGCTGCAGAAGGCTTGAAAAACTTTATAGATCAAATTTTTGTTCTGAGTACGAAAGTGAGCAAAAGGTAAGTTTGTAAGGCTCGCACTGATATGAAATTCGTTCTGCTTCGATAGAGAGATAGCAGCATACCCGAGCCCGACGTAAATAGAACAAGACCACAGGTTTCTATGGGATCCCAAAAATCTAACATTTGATTCAAACAGTTGGGTAATGTCTTCGCCATTCAGTCTTCGTTAGATTCCTTGAATATTTTTAGTGCTAAAATAAAGTTCAAGAATGGATTCAGCATGTATCCTTGCCCCGATACCGAATCTGTAATCGATTTCAGAAACAACTTTGAGCTTCAACCCAAATCTCCAGTTTCAGCCGAATTCGTGATGAACCATTTGTCCAGCAAGAAAACTAAGTTCAGATATGGATTCAGCGGACCTCCTTACCCCCTCAGTGAATATCTTATTAGCTTATAAAACATACATGTTTTTACCGTAAATTCGAAACCCCTCCTCTGCCTCTAAAGATAGGACTGAAGGACCCATCTACGAACCACCTACGACCTGTACTTTACCAGTGAATCGTTATTGAACAACATCCTCGCTTGAACAACAAATTTCCTCGTTTGAACATTACATATCAACCCCTTCGACCTTCGATTACACTAGATCTCGCCGACGGCCATAGAATGAACAAAGGAATGTCGCTATCCACGCGCAGAGCTATAATGGTTTGAGAATAAAGGGGTAGGGACTGCTAAAGCCAAAAATTGGTCGACAAATTTGTGTCCGGTTTTCGCCGGATTTTCATATTCAGATTCAGCATGAGTCCTTACCCCTAGATCAACTATCTCAATAGCTTTCAATAAATATTTTTTTTTGCCTCTTAATTTAAATCCCCCTCCCCCACCCCTAATTATAGGGCTACAGAGCCCATTTACGAAGTTGACCTTACCCTTGACCCAAAGAATCCTCACACCAAGTTTCATCAAAATATCTCATTCCCTTCGAGAGTTATCGTGCTCACAGACAGACGGACAACTTTTGCGATGTCATAGGTATCCCTGCACTTACGTTTTGGGATCCCAAAAAGTACACTCAAAGAATTTAAAAATACGCAGGTTTTCGTATATAAATTCAAATTCACTTTATTCTTCCAAAATTCTTCATTGCGAAATATAGCATAGGAAAATGTCAATGAAAATTCACTAACATACAAGCACATAATACACTATTACTTTACATAATCCTCATGCAATTTACAATTTTGGTTTCTTAATTCGGTGCATGATAAAGTATTACTAATATTATATACAGTTTGTTTGTGCTACAATAATATTCGACCATCGACTCAAATACTTATGGCTACGTATAGAAACAAAACACTGAAATAATAATTAATAAAAGCAAGAGCTATGAGCTGATATGGCACTTGTTACGAGTAGGTGGTGTGAGAAACGAGAAAGTAAATCTGAGCATTTTTCCGAAAATTCCGGTACCCCTCCCCAGCGTGCTCGGATGCGGTCCGGAACCTAAGATATGCTATCTCGAAGTGTACTTTCGAAGTTTCATTCAAATCATTCCACTCTTTTAACCTCTGTGCGAGCCACAACATTTCCGGGACTTCCCCTTCACCCACCCCCACTGTGGCCGAATACGACTCGGACACATAAACTTCGCATCTCTAACAGATCCTCTTCCCCGTCCGTCAAGTTTAACTCGAATCAGAGCTTATCTTCGAATTTCCGGTTCCCGCTTCATCTTCCTCCTATTAAGGTCGGATCCGGTTTCGACGCCAAATGACAAATCTAGGCCGCATAAACTTGGTACTGTCCAACTTGCATCCCATTTGGCCCATCCGTTTGGTTTTTGTGCATGTCAAAAAGTTTCACTAGAAATTCTGACCCCCCCCCCCCCCCTCCCCCCCATAGTGAGCGGATCCGGCCCGTTTGTGTCATTCATGTATCTAGGACTTGTGCTTGTTCTTCCCACCAAGTTTCATCCCGAACTCTCCACTCTAAGCGTTTACCAAGGTTTCCGGTTGCCCCCTTCAACTCCCCCCAATGTCACCGGATTCGGTCCAGATTTAAGATGGGGCGCCTGAGACATGAGGTCTTTCTATATATCAAGTTTCATTTAGGTCCGATCACCCGTTCGTAAGATAACAAGAGCTGGAAGCTCATATGGCGCTTGCAAGGCTGGGTCAGAGGATAAAAGTAGGAATTCGTCAATTCGTGAGTTTCTTGTGATCATTTGAAAGCATAACAAGAGCTACGAGCTCATATGGCACTTGTACGAGTAGGCTGTACAAGAAAGTAGATGAAAACGTCACAAAATACACCCACCATCCAAAAAGGCGGTTCGTAAATAGAAATAGGATATTTAGTTTCACTCATTTCTGAGCAGTTCCGGCATCGTCTCGATTGCAAATGCACATGACTGTTCAAACTTTCATCCCAATAAATCCATTTGTTTGATCCCTAGACGTACTACACGATTTCCGGTACTCACTCTATTTCCACCTACCGTGGCCGAATCTGGTTCGGAATAAAAAAAAAATCGACCACCTAAAGCATCTTCGTTTATACCATTTACCAAGTTTCACTCGAATCTGAGCATTTTTTGAAAGTTCCGGTACCCCCCCCCCTTCCCACCAACGTTATCGGAGCCGGTTCGGGCCCAATCTCTTAATTCCCTCATCAAGTTTGACTGAAATTGGAGCATAGCCTATCTGCAAGTTTCCAGTACCCCCCCCCCCCCCCCTACCTTGGCCGAATCCGGCCCAGACGCCAAATAACAAATCTAAGCCGCATAAACTCGGCACTGTCGAATTGCATCTCATTGGGTCCATCCGTTTGGTTTTTGTGCATGTCAAAAGTCCCCCCACCCCCAATTCCCCTAATCGTGGTCGCATATGGTTCGAACGCATGTTTTACATGTCGAGGCCATCGATTCGTATCACCCATGAAGTTTCACTCGAATCAGACCACTCGTTCGCAATTTATAGAAGTCCATATTTCTCTTCTCTTGCTCCCCCAAAAATGCTTGGATCTAGGAACGGAAGTTTCCGGGGGTATGTTGTGTCAGGTTTTTAAGTCAAGATAATTCGGGTCGCTAATATGCCTGCAAAGTTTCGTTGTCGTTTTACATCTGGAACTATTCTAACTCACGACTACCGGAATTCCAGGAAACCCCCTCCAACTCCCCCCACAGAGCCCCGAAACCATCTGGCTCCGTCAATTTCATCTAGGCCTAATGCTTGTTCTATCCATTAAGTTTCGTCCCAATCCCTCTGCTTTTAGAGTTTCTTGAGTTCCCCCCCCCCCCCATCCCCACAGGTATCGGACCCGACCCGGACGTGACACTGAACGTCCGAGGCGATAGCTCACCAGACAAGTTTCATTCAAATCCGATCACCCGTTCAAAAGTTATGCACGCCACTAGATTCCGGACTCCCCATCCACCCACTCCCCCCACGATGGTTGGGTCGGGGAAACGGCTATTCTCAAGTCAATCTGTTCGGATCCCTGACATACCTGCCAAGTTTCATCGCCCTAGGACATCAGGAAGTATGCCGAACTCGCGGGATCGCTAGAAATCCGGACCCCCACCCCAACTCCCCCACAGTGCCCTGATCCGGTCCGGTTATGTCAATGACGTGTCGAGGACCTGTGCTTGTTTTTCCCACCAAGTTTCATCCCGATCCTTCCACTCTAAGCGTTTCTCAAAATTTCCGGTTCCCTCCTCCAACTCCCCCCAGTGTCATCGGATCCGGTCCGGTTATGTCAATGACGTGTCTAGGACCTGTGTTTGTTTTTCCCACCAAGTTTCATCCCGATCCCTCCACTTTAAGCGTTTCTCAAAATTTCCGATTCCCTCCTCCAACTCCCCCCAGTGTCATCGGATCCGGCCCGGATTTAAAGTGAGGTGTCTGAGACACAAGGTCATCCTAAATATCAATTTTCATCAAGATCCGATCACCCGTTCAAAAGTTATGCACGCCACTAGATTCCGGACTCCCAATCCACCCACTCCCCCCACGATGGTCGGGTCGGGGAAACAGCTGTTCTCAAGTCAATCTGTTCGGATCCCTGACATACCTGCCAAGTTTCATCGCCCTAGGACACCAGGAAGTATGCCGAACTCGCGGGATCGCTAGAAATCACGACCCCCACCCCAACTCCCCCACAGTGCCCTGATCCGGTCCGGTTATGTCAATGACGTGTCTAGGACCTGTGCTTGTTTTTCCCACCAAGTTTCATCCCGATCCCTCCACTTTAAGCGTTTCTCAAAATTTCCGGTTCCCCACCCAACTCCCCCACCGTGCCCTGATCCGGTCCGGTTATGTCAATGACGTTTCTAGGACCTGTGCTTGTTTTTCCCACCAAGTTTCATCCCGATCCCTCCACTTTAAGCGTTTCTCAAAATTTCCGGTTCCCTCCTCCAACTCCCCCCAGTGTCATCGGATCCGGCCCGGATTTAAAGTGAGGTGTCTGAGACACGAGGTCATCCTAAATATCAATTTTCATCAAGATCCGACCACCCGTTCGTAAGCTAAAAATACCTCAAATTTTGGCTTCACCCTCCCTACACTCCCCCCCCCCCCAGATGGTCGAATCGGGGAATTGATGATTTCCTATTTAAGCTGGTCGGGTCCCAGACATGCCTGTCAATTTCCATCATCCCAGCACATCAGGAAGCACGGAACTCGCGGGATCACTACAAATTCGGACTTCTCCCCCCCCCCCCCAACTCCCCCAAAGTGAGCGGATCCGTTCCGGTTATATCAGTCACGTATCTAGGACTTTTGCTTGTACTTTCCACCAAGTTTCATTCGGATCCCTCCACTCTAAGTGTTTTCCAAGATTTCCGGTTTCCCCCTCTAACTCCCCCCAGTGTCACCGGATCCGGTCTGGATTTAAAATGGAGGGTCTGAGACACGAAGTCCTTCCATGTATTAAGTTTCATTAAGATCCGATCACCCGTTCGTAAGCTAAAAATATCTCATTTTTCCTATTTTTTCCGGATTCCCCCTCCCTCCACTCCCCTCCAGATGGTCGGATCGAGGAAGCGACAATTTCTAATTTAATCTGGTCCAGTTCCTGATATGCTTGCCAAGTTTCATCGTCCTAGCTTATCTGGAAGTGCCCGAACTAGCAAAACCGGGACCGACAGACCGACAGACCGACTGACGGACAGAAATAACAATCGCTATATGGCACTTGAGTAAGCTCAAGTGCCATAAAAATTATCATGGGTACTTAGAAATCACGAGTATGTATTGTTCGTAAAAATTATTTTATGTGTGCATTTGGCCGTGATAATGCGCACTTTAAGGGCGGTAGAGATTCATCTCCAATGAACACTCATGAAGCACAAATTATGATAAGCTCATTGGAATCATGATTTTTGCTCAAAACTATTATTGGTCTTTATTGACCAATTTTATTATCATTATTGTTGGTCACGATGGTTGGGTCGGGGAACTGACTAGTTTTAAGCCAATGATGTCAAGTCTCTAATATTCAAGCCAAGTTCCATCGTCCAAGCACATCTGGAAATGCCTTAACTCGCGATAACCGGAATTCCAGACTCCCCCTCCCTCTAACTCCCCCCACGGTGCCCAAACCCGATCCGGTTCTGTCACTGGCGTATCTAGTTCTTGTGCTTGTCCTTCCCACCAAGTTTCATCCCAACCGCTCCACTCTAAGCGTGTCACAAGATTCCCGGTTCCCCGCTCCGGCTCCCCCCCCCCCCCCCCGCATTCATCGGATCCGGACTTTAAGTGGGTTATCCAAGACACGAGATCTTCCCAAATACCAAGTTTCGTTAAGATCCGATCACCCGCTCCAAAGCTATACGTTCCTCAAGATTCCGTATTCCCCCTCCCTCCACTCCTCCCACTGTGGTCGGATGGGGAAGTTGACTATTTCCAGGTTGATCTGGTCGGATCACTGACTTGCCTGCCAAGTTTCATTGTCTTAGCCCACCTGGAAGTAACTTAACTCCGTATCACCGGAATTCCGGAACCCCCCTCTAATTCCCCCGACAGTGCACGAATCCGGTCCGGTTCTGTCAAAGATGTACCTACGGCTTGTGCTTGTTCCTCGCACCAAGTTTCATCTCGATCGCTCCACTCTAAGCGTGTCAGATGATTTCCGGTTTCCCCCTCCGACTCCCCCCCCCCCCACATTCATCGGATTCGGTCCGGACTTGAAATGGGACATCTGAGGCATGACGTCTTTCTAAATGTCAAGTTTCATTAAGATCCGATCACTCGTTCGAAAGTTATGCATTTCACTAAATCCCGGATTCCGTCTTCCCTCCCTCCCCCCGCGATGGTCGGATCGGGCAAGTGAGTATTTCCAACTTAGTTTGGTCGGGTCCCTAATATGCCTGCCAAGTTTCATCGTCCTAGCGCATCCGGAAGTACCCTAACTCGCAAACACCGGACTAACCAACCGACAGACCGAAGGAAAAGTGATCGGTATATGGCACTTGGCCGGAAGGCAAGTGCCATGAAAATAACACACTTTTCCGGACTCCCCCTCCCCCCCCCCCCAGATGGTCGGATCGGGGAAGCGACTATTCTCAAGTCAATCTGTTCGGGTCCTGGACACGCCTGCCAAGTTTCATCGCCCTAGTACATCACCGAAATGGCGTGATTGCTAGAAATTTGGACCCCCCCCCCCCCAGTGAGTGAATCTGGTATGGTTATGTCAATCCTGTATCTAGGACTTGTGCTTGTTCTTTCACCCAAGTTTCATCCCAATATTTCCACTCTAAGCGTTTCGCAAGATTTCCGGTTCCCCCTTTCCAACTCCCCCCAATGTCACCGGATCCGGTCCGGAATTAAAATCGGATGTCTGAGACATGAAGTCTTTCTATACATCAAGTTTCATTAAGATCTAATCAGCCGGTTGTAAGTAAAAAAAAAAGTACCTATTATTTTCGTATTCCCCCTCTCTCCACTCCCCCATCGGTTTGTTGCAACGTTCGCTTGTGAATTGCGATCGCTATATGGCCCTTGGCCGAAGGCTTGGTCACGTCACAACTGATAAAATAACAACAATATGGTAACAGAGTCAAAATGCCGAATAAAATAACGCGCAAAAGATTTTAGATAGACATTTGAGACTTGTTAGCGTTTAGTGACTGTTCTGAGCCTGTAAGTTATTCGGAACTTTATTATGACTACTGCTTGATTGTTAACAACAGTTTTAGAGGTTAGAAGCCCTCAAGATCTCTTTTCCGACTAAACTGCGCCTGCACTGTGATAAACAACCAAGAAAGGGCCGAAACATTTTTACAATAACTTACAGGCTCAGAATAATTACCAATCGCAGAGGATTGTGCTTTTGCCTTTTTTGTCGGATCAGCTGCGATCTCTATGGGGTCGCCGTTTTAAGAATGTTCACCGACAAAGTGAAAAGATAGAACAGATCACCAGAGAAAACGCAACCAGTGCTCTGATCTGTCGTTTTTCTTCCGCTTTCGTCAAAAGTGATTATGGTTTCGGCAAGATGAACGTGTGTCTCATTGCCTGAAATATTGCAACTAGCATTCTATAGCTTACCAGAACCAATGCAACCGCAAGAAACCACGCTGTGTTATGTGTGTGCTTTCTATGTGAGTAGGGTGGTCTAGGTTCATTTTGTCGATTCGAAATTCAAGAGTTGCGTTTTCAGAATTCCGATTCTCAACCCGGGTTTGTCACAAGTCGTTTTTACGGAGCGCATCCAGTGTGCATCCAAACATGGGTTCCGTGTTCTGTGGCTTCAAGCATTTTTAGCTCCCGTGTTTCTGTCGAGTTCGAAACACAAACGGACTCGGTAGAGTATTAAATCCTGTGCCTGGTTCTCTTATGCAAAACACGGGCGCTGAAAACTGGTGACAGCACAACGGGTTAGGATTCGAGTTCCAACACGCTAATTTCTGAAAACGCAACTAATACTATTTTAATTTAAAATACGGGACAAAGGGACGTAGTGACAAAAACTTGTCTTCATATTTTGCTGTATACTATCTGTATTAGTACACCTAGCGCCTTTTCGCCTTACCTTAACTGAAAAGGATCCGTCCACGCTCACACTATAGTCAGCTGTTGTCATCCCTCTATTCTTCTCTTAGTCAGTCACCACAAAAGTTGGTTGTTAAAGAACCAACTATCTTTGTTGAGAATCCCGAGCCTCTACAACCGAAGAACAGAGCTGATATTAAACTTCGGAAAAAAACGGTTGGCAAATGAGAACAACCGATCATTGCTCCCCCCCTGATGCTCCGAAAATACCAGGACAAGACAGCAAAACAAACTAGTGCCTGTCAGCAGACGAACTTCAAGCTGTATGAACTCGTGTGTGCCCTTTTCTACAGAGACTTTTAACAACGTGAATAATTAGTGTAATTTATTATTTTATTACTGTATGACCAGCGTAATTTAGCATCTTCTGACGAAGAAAGCTACGAAGTTGGTTTGTCAATAAACGATTTTAACGATTTGACTAAAAGTTCTGTATTTGAAGGTGGTGTACCGCCCATCAGACCTCTGGAGACTCTGCACAACTCACTCTCACTCAAAGATCTGGACGAGTTTCTGGACAAATTAACCTCAGCGCCGTTCCGTACTCCTATGTCAACGCCACCCAGGAGTGGCTCCCCGAAGCTTCAGCGGTCGCACCCGCCACCTCTTGGGCTCTACTCTCCAGCCTCCAGTAAGCTTCTTTTTTAACTGTTGTCTGATTGGAATGAAAAGCCGTATTTATTTGTTGTTATTCGAGTGATTTCTGAACAATCCACTCTTGCGGCCGAGGTAGCCGGTTTTCGGTTTACTGTTTTCCATGTTCGGTTTTCACCTTTCTCGTCAGCATTGACAGCTGGAGCAGGAGCGTCACGTATGGGGAAGGTGGGACGCGGCCCTCCCCCCCCCCCCCCCCCTCCAATGTTGTCGGCCAGTTGGTAAAATAAAAATAGCGCCGCGATTTTTCATAAAAAACAGTCGATTTTTTTCATGGAAACCGTCAAATTTTCTTCAAAACAGTCGTTTTTCGGGAAAAAATACCCTATTTTTTCTTAAAATAGTCGGTTTTTACTAAAATCAGTCAATTTTTCGTCAAAACAGTAATTTCCTTCTCAAAAATAGTCGTTTTTTCTGCAAAACAGTCGTAAAAATGACGAGTCAGTCGGTTCATACCTTGTCCCCCCCCCCCCCCCAAACATTTTGGCTAGTAACGTCTCTGACTGACAGGTATCAAGTTGGAACTTGGTGTACTTGTAGGCATTGGGGACTAGTTGTGTCTTTTGTGGGTACCACCTCCAGGGTTGCCACATCAAACAAATTTAGAGAGTGACTTTTGGCCCAAAACAGAGAGTGACTTTTGGCCCAAAACAGAGAGTGAAATGTGAGTGAAATTTTGTATTCATGAAAAAAACGTAAAATGATCTCTTTGGTCAAAATCGCTCTACAAAAATGACACATCCTAATTTATTTTCACAAAAAACTTGATATAGTCACATCTAGTCGGAATCCCTGCTGCGAAAATGACAAATTTTGACGTTTCATGAAATAGAGTGATTTTAACGTCCTACGTAGGACTAAGAGTGACAAAAACACAATAGAGTCACAATTCACACTATCGTGCGACATGTGGCAACACTGACCACCTCTCCACATCCACGTGGTTCAGGGTCAATCAGGCCCAATTTGCCCAGTGACTTATGCTCCCACCTTGACTACAGCTGGAGATAGGACGATAGGATTCCTTGTGCCTTTAAAGCTTAGGGTTGGATAGATACTTTTGGAGTTTACCACTCTCACTCGCCCCACTTGTGGGCACTAGGCCCAGATTGCCCAAGAGTAAAGTTCGTGACCCATAACAGGTACCGGTAGGTATCAAGTTGAAACCTGTCAGACTCGTAGGCATTAGGGTCTCTTTATGCCTTATAGGGGTTCCAGCCCCTCTGATCCGCTTGATTCAGGGGCAATTGGGCCCAGACGAGTGTTTATTTTTCTGAATATGTGTAGTTAGGACGATGAAATTCCTTGTAATTTTAGATCATAGGGCTAGTAAGATGCCTTTGGAGTTGAACCGGAGGCGTCATTTGGGGGAGGGGGCGGCTCCCCCCCCCTCTCGGCCTTCCAAGGGGGTCCAGAGCTACCCAGGAAAAACAGAAAAATAGCCCTAAAAATCAGTATCTCATTTGTGAAATCTGGTTGCGCCATATCCATTGACCAAGGTCACCCATGAAAATTAAACTTTTTAAATTCGAGATAATGACCCATTGTTCGAGGATAGAATTCTTCAAGGCGTGATAAATATTTGTTCGCGTCGAGGCGTCACTTTACGATTTTTTGTTGAGGGCTCCCTCGAAAGTTCAAGGGGGGCACCGCACCGAAGGAGCAAAATATAAGAGTAGGAGTGGTAGAAGGTCAGCGAACACTCAGTGCCTTTTCCACCCAACCCCAACTTATTTGTTTTGTAAAACGGTAAGAAAAGTTCTAAACCTTTGTTTAATTTTTCATTTTGTTTGTAAAGGGTCAAGCTGAAGCACCGTCATGTAAAAATTTTCAGTTAAATGTCTCACGCTGTTTGACATTTGACGTGATCAAACACTGTGAGCTGATGTGGCCCTTGCTTTGATTTGTGATCCAAAAAGACACTCTGACCATAAAGAATTCCAAGATTTTCACAATCGGCACCTTTTGTAGTACGCTCTGTTTGGGCTTACAGTTTTGGTGATAGTCCCTTTTAAAACCTAAAATCTGTTCGGGAAATAGTTAATTTTTTTTAGAATGAAATTCGGTTAGTTTTTGGGATGGAGGAATGGGTGGAGGGATGCCTATGACATTGCAAAAATGTCCGTCTGTCTGTAAGCAGGATAACCCTCGAAGGGAATGAGATATTTTTATGAAACTTGGTGTGAGGATTCGTTGGGTCAAGGGTAAGGTCAGGTTCGTAGATGGGCTCTGTAGTCCTACATTTAGGGGTGGGAGAGGGAGTTCAAATTAAGGGAAAAACGAAATATTTTTGAAAAGCTAATGTGATAGTGCTTAAACAGCTAATGTGATAGAAGGCATGCTGAGCACGATAACGAAAACCATTTTCTCGCTGGACAAGTAGTTCGTCCGAAATCCGGCGAAAACCGGAAAGTTGGTTAAAAGTAAAAGTTTCATTTCAAGTTGATTAAATGTAAAAGTTTCATTTGATTAAATGTTCGATTTAGGGGTAAAAAGACATAATGAACACGAGGGTGAAAACCATTTTCTCGCCAGACAACTAGTTGGCCCGGAATCCGGCCAAAATCTGAAAATTTGTTAAAAGCAAAAGTTTGATTAGATGACAGATTAAGGGGTAAGAAGAGAGGCTGAGTCTGTATATGACTATCAGTTTTTACCCGGACATATAACTAGTCCGGAATCCGGTTGTAACCGGAATTTTTTTAAGTCAAAGTTTTATTTAAAGTTGATTAGATTTGCTTTATCTAATCAACTTTAACTTAAACGAATACGCTGAATTCGTTTCTGAATTTTTCTTTTTTTCTGGACTAATAGCAGCCTAATACCCCCTTTGTCACAGTTCACTAAGAATGGCATATCATCGATCATATGACAAAACAGTCAAGTTTCCAACTGTCCTTTAAAGACTAAGGTACGTCGCGTCGTCTTATTTGTTGATGTTACACCAAATCCTCGTCCATATATATATTTCCCCAAATACACAAGAGTTGGACTTGAGACCTGTCATAGACGAACTTGACTCATGGGAAATCTGGGCCCAGCTGCCCATGAACGGGAGGGGAAGGGGGGGGGGGGGGTAGTCGGGACCCATCAAAATGCGTATTTACACCTTTTTTCCTTAAGTTTACCAGCTTAGAGTTTGATTCCAGTCACGGGTCGAAAGCTTTTTTCATGGGCAATTCTGGGTCCACCTGTCCATGAACGGGTAGGGTGGGGGTGGTTCCTATTATCCAAAATCACAAAGGAATTTCATCGCCTTATCTCCAGTTATTGTCAAATTAAAAACATTAAAAACGGGCAATCTGGGCCCAATTGCCCTTGAACCAAGTGTGGGTGGGGTTTGGGACCCGAAAAAAGTAAAAAGAGACCCCAATGCTCTCAATCCTACCAAGTTTCAACTTGATACCTGTTGATTCCTGGCAAGGGTAACGAACTTTACTCCTTGGCCGTGTGGGCCCAGTTGACCATGAACGGGGTGGGTGGGGGAGGTGCAACTTTAAAAGTACACTCCCAGACCTAAGATCTACACGTCCAAGGAATTTCATCGTCCTATGTCCAGTTTGGTCAAGTTATGAACTTTATTCACTGGGCAATCTGGGCTCATTTGCCCCTAAACCGGTTGGGGTGGGGTGTGGGACCCCCAAAAGGGGCAACTAGACCCCAATACCCAGAAGTGTACCAAGTTTGAACTTGATACTTGCACTGGTTCACGAGTTATGAACTCCACAAAATACGGTGAAAACCGGAAACCGAAAGCTGCTACAGCGCTCGCAATAGTGGATTGTTCCAAGGAACACTCCACTAAAAACCGAATCGACGCATTATGTTGATATATCGGACCAAATATCGATATAGAAACGTAAATATCGATATCGAAAACGGCATTTGTTCATTCATAATTATTGTAAGTAATCCAGCATAACCTACCTTTACATATCCGAAATTGGAGCAATATATTTTCCGTAATTCATGTCTTATTTATTTGAAGTTTGAGATGATCCAAAGATGCTATTTAACGACATTGTTAGATTTTGGCGAAACGAGACGTATCCTATTGCGAAACATGATAAACAAATATCAATATATCGATATATCGATTATCGGAAGTGAAAATATCGATCTGTCGATTATCGAATATCGAAAGTGAAAATATCGATATATCCATTTTCAAATAATGAAAGTGAAAATATCGATGTATCGAATATCGAAGCGAAAATATCGATATGTCGAAAAATCCAAATATCGCCAAATACAAGCACAGAAACGTGGTTGGAGACTTGGCGCTTTGGTCAATAGCGTGGTCCTCATATCTACTTTATATCTAATATCTTTTTATCTTTTATATATTATATTTTCTTATATCTTTTTTTTATCTACTTAAAGTTAAATATCAGATGTTAGGACCGTTGGCGTCACCGAGGGAAGTGGAAGCGTAGTCACCTGGCCAAATCATATTGGACAGGAAGAACGGAAAAGATGCTACGCGGCATTTAGTAAAAAAAAAAAAAAGAAAAAAAAAAATATCTACTTTATGCTAACTTCTTCGGCAGCATTTATATTCTTGATGACTATCTCTCCTTGACGACCAATTTCCGGCCTCTCCGGGTATCTAGCGGAAGAAAGGCAAAAGTGGTGTCACAGCTGCTGCCAAAGATCGCGGTATAGGTGTACACCGGTTGCGCAGAGTGAGCAACTCCTAGTTGTATTGTGTGAGATAAGACGATTCTGACGATCTGGAACGTTCCGATAGTTTATGCGCCTGCTGGTTTTGCGACTTCGGCTCAGATTCGCTTCGATCTCCAGAACCTTTTTTGCGCTCCGCTGGTTTCGGAAAGCGATGTGGAAAATAAATTGTCTATGAGCTCCAACCTCGTGAAAGACTACACTGACAGTTCCAATCTTCTCGAAATAGTAACTAATAGTGACTATTTGCTTACCACGCTCGGGAGCGTCGTAAGCGTGGTAACTACGGATCTCTGTTATGTGATTGGCCGGATACTCTTGAGTCTTGATGACTATCTTTCCCTGCCGATGCAGAATCTCCGGGTACCTGCGGAAGAAAGGAAGAAACGGTGTCAAAGCTGCGCTGACTCAGCATTTGAGTCGTTGTGCTTGAGTCGTTACGGACACGTTTACTCCTTCTTCCTGAGAATCACTGGCGTGTTTTGGACTTAGTCATATAGAGTATTAGTCCGTGGCACGATATTTAGCGGAAAATAGAAAAAAAAACGTTCTAGCCTTGACACCAAACAGTCAGAATTAGTGACGTCATGCGTAGTAACTATGGTAAGTATGGTGAAACACGCTCTATGTGAGTGGAAGGCGATCGGGCAAATCAACGAGAAGTTGAAAAGACGCAACCACCGTCAGCTTTTGCGCTCAGTGTAATGTCGCTTTTTCTTTTGGAATGTGAATCCATGAGAACGCCAGGGTCGGCCTGTAGGCTGCTCACGCGTACGTTAGCAGCCGGCTCAATCGGCCACTATCAATCAGGCGATCTAATAAACTATTTAAGCAGGCGCATAATTGGGACAACAGGGCGTGGATGAGTTGTGATTCAGGACGAGTGACGTGGAATTTGTTACAAAGCAGGTGTAGATTATCCGAATATTTTTAAATGCTTTGCACAGTGTAGATATCCCGACACAGAGATCCGTTCCCCTTTACTAGTTTAGCAAAACACAAATTTCACTTTTTGACGTACTTCGAGATATTTAGAAATCTCTATTATCCTTAGTTTTTATTTTCTTTACTCCGTTCTTATTCAGTTGGAATGTAACGGGTTACAAAGAATATACATTATCCATACAAATAGACAAGTACCGACCATACTTGTGTTTGTTCTGGAAAGCTAGCTGTCGTCTTAAATCTGGAAGCACACACAGGACATAGAATGCTGTTTGAAAACGGCTTTTTGGGATCCCAAAACGTAAGTAAAGGGATACCTATGACATCGCAAAAGTTGTCCATCTGTCCGTCTGTCCGTCTGTGCGCACTATAACTCTCGAAGGGAAATAGATATTTAGATGGAACTTGGTGTGAGGATTCTTTGGGTCAAGAGTGAGGTCTAGTTAGTAGATGAGCTCTGCAACCCTACATTTAGGGGTGGGGGAGGGGGTTTAAATTAAGGGGCAAATGAAATATTTTTAAACAGATGACGTGATAGTCGATTATGGGGTAAGGAGACATACTGAACACGTTTCATCAGACGAGTAGTTCGCCCGGAATCCGGCAAAAACCGGAAAGTTTGTTAAAAGTAAAAGTTTTATTTTAAGTTGATTAGATGTTCGATTCAGAGGTAAGAAGACATGCTGAACACGATGGTGAAAATCATTTTCTCGCCGGACAAGTGCCGGGAATCCGGCCAAAACCGGAAAGTTTGTTAAAAGTAAAAGTTTTATTTGGAGTTGATTAGCCTACGTGTTCGATTTAGGGATAAGAAGACATGCTACAATTTTCTATCCGGACAAGTAGTTCGCTTGGAATCCGGCCAAAACCGGAAAATTGTTAAAAGTTAAAGTTTTATTTGTAGTTGATTAGATATCTGAATTAGGAGTAAGAAGAGATGCTGAATCCGTGTATGACAATCATTTTTTACCCGGACATATAGTTAGACCGGAATCCGGCTGGAGCCGGAAAATGTGTTATAAGTTAAATTTTTACTTGTAGTTGATTAGATGTTCAATACCGGGGAAAGAAGATACGGTGAGCTCGTTTTTTAGCTTTCTTTTTTCGCCGGACAAGTAGTTGCGGAATTCGGCCGAAACCGGGAAATTGGCAGAAGTGGCAGGAAGTTTCCGTCAAAACAGATATGACTTATAGGGTAAACACACATGCTTAATCCATATCTGAACTTGGTTTTCTCAGATGGTTAGCTATTTGGCCTTAATCTCTTTCTGAATTTTAACAGTAAAAATCTTCAAGGAGTCTGGCGAAGACTGGATCTGGCGAAGACAAGACCGAATTCTCTGGAACAAATGTTGGATTGTTGGGATCCCATCGAAACCTTTGGTCTTGTTTGAGAAGCCGTTGAATAACACACAAAAGTTCATTTCCTATAGTGAACCTCGAATAAGGCTTGCCGGTCGGTATGATTACTTTTGTGGGATTCTTTGGCCGGAAGTACAAATATTTGTGATCGAGACTGCGATTTTTGCACTACACTGTAAGAAGTTTATCCGAGTAAGGATTAAAGTTAACTGCAGCATTTGCTACTGGGATTCATCTTATCTCTACTGAGATAAGACTAATCCGAACAAGAGTTAAGATTAACTGCAAGATTGTTGTGTGCAGTCTACTTAGAGCGTATTCCACCCTACTTACCGTAGTTAGTACGCATGACGTCACGAATCCTGGATTCTTGGCGTCAGGCTGGAAAGCGTTTTCTATTTTCAGCAAATTGTCGTGCCACGGGTTAATCCGGCCAATCATGTTACAGAGATCCGTAGTTACTACGCCCCCGAGCGTTGTAAACAAATAGTTACTGATTTCTAGAAGGTTGGAACAGTCAGCGTAGTAACTTTTTGACGATGTTGGAATGAAAATAGTTACTAATAGTAACTATAGAAGGATAAAATACGCTCTTATACAGGTTCCACTTTTAGGCAGATTACCCTATTTTAGGGTAAAATGGTCATATTCAGGGATACTTATTTCCAATCTAGGGATTCAGGGTCATCTAGGGAAAACAACAATTTTCAGGGTATTTTAGGTTTATTTAAAAAACGGGTGATTATCCTGTGGTCAGAGTACGCTTTCTTATATTTTTAACCGACTCAAACGTGAATTTGAAATCTGATTCTTGGCAACGACTCTCACAATTTTCCCGGCAGGCGGCAAATTCGAAACTAAAAAAACGTGGACTTTCGTGTGTAAATATATTTATTTGTGCTCGCTTACAGAAGGGGAAAAATGGAGTACATAAAGAAAAGAACTACCAAAGGTCTCGATGACATCTCAAAATCTGATATTTGATCCAGACAATTGGGTCTTCTCTTCGCTAGATCCAGTCTTCGCCAGGCTAAGCGTCAGAGAAAATCAGGTTCAGATATACCTCTATAAGCCATATCTACTTTGACGATACTGACCGAAACTTCCTGCTTTACTTCTACCAAATTTCGGGTTTCGGCCGAATTCCGAGCGAACTAATTGTCCAGCAAAAAAAGAAAATTCAGAAACGAATTCAGCGTATATCCTTATCTCTATAAAGAACATCTTCAAATAAAACTCTAACTTTGTAAAAAAAAAAGGTTACAACCGGATTCCGGACGAATTGTATGTTCGGATAAAAAGTGATTGTCATATCTAGACTCATCGTCTCTTCTTACCCCTACATCTGTCATCTAATCTACTTCAAATAAAACTTCTGCTTTTAACAAATTTTCCGGTTTGGCCGGATCCAGGGCGAACTATAGTTGTCCAGGTAGAAAATACTCTTCACATAATTATTCAGCACGTCTTCTTACCCCGAAATCGAACATATAATCAACTTCAAATGAAACTTTTACTTTTAACCAACTTTCTGTTTTTTTGCCGGATTCCGGACGAACTACTTGTCCGGCGAGAAAATGGTTTTCACCAACATGTTCAGCATGCCTTCTTACCCCATTATCGATTGTCATATTAGCTGTTTAAAATATTATAATAGGGCTACAGAGCGCATCTAAGAATTTGGCCTTATCGAATTTGACCTATCTCATTCCCTCCGAGAATTGTCGTGCTAAAAGACTGAAGCTATTTCGAATAGGAAACAAACTGCGA
This sequence comes from Branchinecta lynchi, assembly GCA_023053575.1. Lineage (NCBI taxonomy): Eukaryota > Metazoa > Arthropoda > Branchiopoda > Anostraca > Branchinectidae > Branchinecta > Branchinecta lynchi. The sequence goes on from JAKZAP010000016.1 coordinate 6,398,778, forward strand.
AAATTTAAGTTTAGTTACTGAAATACACAACCAAAGGGGAGACAAAGAATGAGTGGCCGTATAGATCGTCACAACTGGTTAATACCCGCGAAAGTTGTGCTACTCCGTGCGTCACACTATCGTACCAAATACCATTTCACATTCGTTAACGACGTGGCTCTGTAAGGCTGTGCACGGCTATAATACGGTTCGATATAGATTATATAATTCAGTATAGAGTTTTAATAACACTATACATTCAGGAAAGCACAAGCGCCACGCACGCATTAACTAGTTTAGACGTGGAAACCGGAAACTGGAGTGGGGACCGGAAAATATGTGACCGACTTAGACTGGAGAGACCGGGATGGAACTTTGTGGGAATAACAAACATTTGCTCTGGATAAATCATTTACAGAACCAGATTGGCTCCGGGCACTGTGGGGGAGTTGGAGGGGGGGGGGCGGAATTCCGGTGATCGCGAGTTAAGGTACTTCAAGGTGTGCTAGGACGATGAAACTTGGCTGGAATATTAGAGTTTCGGCAGGATTGGCTTAGAAATCGCACTTTTGAAATCCGGCTATTCCTTTGAAGTACCAATCTTGACCGCAAAATAAGAAAAATACGTTTAAGCAAGACATACATTTTCCTGATCATCGTGAGCCCATTATCACTTTTGCCTCAAGGGTTTTGCTTACAAATTAAGTTCCTTAAAGTCGAAAAGTACGTTTGATCAAACGGTACATCTCAACCATGATCATAATTTATGTCTAGCGCCCTTAAAGTGCGCATCTTAACCGAAAAGTGAAAAAATACTTTTGACCAAACGGTATGTATTAATGATCACCAAGGGCCTGTTATCGTTTTTGCCTCAAGGGTTTTTCTTACAGATGAATTTCTAGCGCCTTTAAAGTTCGCATCATTACAGCCAAGTTCAAAAATAAAATACTTTTTACCAAACGATACATTCTGGTGATTTTTAATTCCATAATCACTCTTATCTCAAAGGTTTTGCTTACAAATGATCAGAACCAACCCACGAAAAGGCAAAATTCCATATTTCATCTTCTGAACCAGCCTTGCAGGTGCCATATGAGGTTCTAGCTATGACCTTTTTTTCTCCAATAAGCAACCCGTTCATCCTAACTCACCATAATTTGAACCAAAAACAAAAAAAAATCTACGGAAATGCTCCCTATTTACCATACCCAAACTAACCAACCTTCCAAAATTCTTTATCCCTGAAAAATGTGGTTATCCCTGAATAATCTCCACCCATTCCTGTCTTTCCAGACACCACCATTTATTTTCCTGCCTTGACTCTTTTAACTCTTTAAAAACAAGACAAAAGGTTTCGATGGAATCCCAAAAACCAAACATTTGATTCAAACAACTGGGTCTTGTCTTCGCCATTCAGTTACTGTTAAAATAAAGTTCAAAAATGTAATCAGCATGTCTCCTTGCCCCGATAGCGAATATCTAATCGATTTCAGAAAAAACTTTGAGCTTCAACCAAATTTCCAGTTTCGGCCGAATTCTTGGTGATGTTCAGATACGGATTCAGCGGACCTCCTTACGCACTCAATGAATATATTATTAGCTTATAAAACAATTTTCAGTTTTTTTATTTTTTCAATTTATTTGATAGTAAAGCAAAACATATCTCTCGTGGGCAGAACCAAAATACGATGTTTTTCTTAGTCATAAACGAAAATAAAATAAATTGTCGACAGAAAAAAAAATAACAGAGCAGAAAAATGCTAAAGATCATTATACTAATAATAATACAAAGCAAGAGAAAAGGCTTTCGCCTCTAAATAACTCTAAGAAATTTTGAGTAGTCGAACTGATCAGAGTTAAAAATCTCATCAAATATACTAATACTAAATATACATATACTGCTTTACGAAGCTCGGCACAAAGCTTCTACTGTAACGTATAGTCTTACAGTAGACTGGGGTCAGTTTGGGAACCTTCTCAGCCACTTCTCGGGGGGGGGGGGTGACGAGATCTTACGGGAACAAAGGGTGGGGGAAGGAATGAACGGTACATGGGGTGCTGGAGCCAAAGTTACGGCATAGTTTTTCGTGGCGGGAAGAAAGGGATTCAGTTTTAAATTATTTGAGGTAAAAAAAGGATGGTAGGGGGGAACCGCCATGGATAATTTGCATACAGGTTTTTACCCTAAATTCGAAACCCCTCCTCTGCCTCTAAAAATAGGACTAAAGGACACATCAATGAGCTTGACCTGTACTTTACCAGTGAATCCTCATTGAAGAACATCCTCGCTTGAACAACATATTTCCTCCTTTGAACATTATGTCATCCCCTTCGACATTCGATTACACTAGATCTCTCCGACGTCCATAGAATAAACAAATGAATGTCGTCATCCACGCGCAGAGCTATACTGGTTTGAGAATAAAGGGGTAGGGACTGCTATAACCGAAAATTGGTCGACAAATTTTGTGTCCGGTTTTCGCCGGATTCCGGGTGAACTACTTGTCTCCTTACCCCTAAATCAACTATCTCATTAGCTTCACAAAAAAAAAAATTGCCCCTTAATTCGAAACCCCTCCCTCACCCTTAAATATACCCGATGAAAAATTTATCTCAAAATAGTACTATGAAGTAGTACGAAAAGTAGCATGCATTACTAACGATGCTACTACATGCTTCCACTTCAAGGCTACCGTGTTACTGCATACTACTATATGCTACTATTAGCAAGACCAACTATGGCAAGACAGGATGCTACTGGATAACTACATAAGATTGGACCAGTCTGAGGCACATTAAATGATAGTATTCTTTGCTATTACATAGTATTATATGCAACGTTTTCGTACTACTACCATACTACTACGCAGACAACAAATTTTTCATCGGGTACGGCTACAGAGCCCATTTACAAACTCGACCTTTCCCTTGACCCAAAGGATCCTCCCACCAAGTTTCATCAAAATATCTCATTCCCTTCGAGAGCTATCGTGCTTACAGACAGACGGACGGACAGACCGACAAATTTTGCGATGTCATAGGCGTCCCTCCACTTACGTTTTGGGAACCCAAAAACACAGAAAATGCAGTAAATTTACATTAGTACCTCCTACTGGCTGCTACATGATGTGATTTGTCAGACTACTTCTTGATTAATAATTCATTTATTACAGGCTTTGGTTGGAGTGGCCCCCCGTCCTTCGTTTCCAGTAGCGGACCTGGCTCCCCCAACGTCACCACGCTGGAAATGCTAGCAAGGCTGCGCGGATTTTCAGAGCCAGTAACCCCATCTGACGGTGATGCCACCCCGACAGTGCATAAAGAAATACCAAGGATTGATAAGATGGAATAACGGGTGAAGTCGCACTTTACACTGTAGTTGCGTTTTTTGTGAAACTATATTTTCCTTGCGCCGTTCTCCGCTCTGCCTATAAGCCAGTTTTTTGTTCAATGAGTCTCAAACCCGTTCTCCGTTGAGGATGTTAAAAAAAACATCTATTGCACCAATTTTAAACTGAGGGGCTAGTAACTAAAAATCAGCATTTGCGTACGATTTGGAAGGGTGTCATTTGGGTGGGGGAAGGGGGTGACAGCTGCCCCCCTGGCTTTCCAAGAGAGCCCAGAACTACAGGAAAAATATCCAGAAAAAAAGCTGTTTCTCATCAGAACTGTGACAACTGGTTGTGTCATATGAGTTGACCAAGGTCACTCATGAAAATTGAACAATTTTTAATCCAAGATGATGACCCGTTGTTCGAGGAGCGAATGTCTTCAAGGTGCGTTTCAGCGTGGGTCAGTCGTGTCTCTGAACTAATCTAAACACGGGGAGAGAAATCATCTTTGTAACACGGCGTCGAGTACCACTTTTTTGAAATTTTTTCCTTAGATAGCTCAGGCCCCCAGGGGGCCTGAGGGTCAGCAAAGTGAGTGCCTTTCCGACTCACCCACAGTTTGTCTATCTTGTAAAACGGTAAGAATTTTTATTTAAATCTATGTTTAATATGGTTGCAGCAAAGGCTACTCTGGTTCGTAAGCCTGAGAAGAGGACTGATTTTTATTCTGATTTCAGTATTGTAATGTCTATTTCATCCTTCTTTCCCGCTTTCCTCTTCTGTTTTAACTTTTCTCCAAGCACCTATCTCCCTTCTTTCTTTCCTAGATGCAACCATCTCTACTCTAACATTGTAGTAGGAAACTCCTCAAGACTACATGTCCTGGTCACTCATGTCGAAGGTTTCACAAGCTCACTGCGTTGTTAGCATTGCCCACAAATTTGGGAAATTTTTTTTCCTGAGTCATTTTTCATCACCTCACCTTCAGTCACCCGTTTTCATCTTCATTAATTTCTTAAAATTTTGGGTGCTTTTATCCATTCTGCTGAAGGACCATTCCCGAAAGGGGGTGTCATGACCGGTGGGAACGTCCCCCCTCCCCCCCAATATTGTTGGCCACTCGGTAAAAAATAACCGAATCTGCGCGAAGCGCCGCGTTTTTTCGTCAAAACAGTTGATTTCTTTCATGAAAATAGTGGATTTTTAGTCAAAACAGTCTTTTTTTTCTGAAAATCGGTCGGTTTTTTCGAAACTCAAAAACAGTCGGTGAAAATTACCAGCCACTCGGTTAATTCCTCCCCCCCCCCCAAACATTATGGCTAGTAACGCCTCTGGTTCCCGATACATAGCAGAAGGGGACGAGAACGGTATGCAGAACTGATGTTCTTGTTCTGTTGATCATTCAGCAGAACGGAATGAAGAATGAGATACAACTCGTTCTCTTTTCTGCCAAAAACAGACAATAGCACAACAGCGTTCTACTAAAAACCGCTTATAGGAGAATGGGATGGAGAACGGAGAATGGGTTGTTTACAAAAAACGCGGCTTGTATCAGCGCCCAGAATGATAATCAGCTGTGCGCAATTGCTTATACCCTCTAGCAGCTGACTGCGCTAAACGGATACGTCAGCTGGTTTTAGTCTAGCGATACTTCGGCCCTTCTTGGCAAGAATCGAAAATGAAGGATGGATTAAAACAAGATATTGAATTTGCATCTAACAGCTGACTGCGCTAAACGGATAAGTCAGCTGGTTTTAGTCTAGCGATACTTCGGCCCTTCTTGGCAAGAATCGAGAATGAAGGATGGATTAAAACAAGATATTGAATTTGCATCCAGTTGAACTTTATCCTTTTCAATCGTAGACATCATGACGGATGAAAACTTGGAAGATTATCTTAAATAACTTAGTTGGTATTATAAACCTATCCGTAACTTTTCAGGGATAAAATACCAGAGACGTTAATTTGCGAATATATGTCATAGTTATCTCTTGTATCCGTTGCGTAAACAGTTAATTCTAGGTTACATTGGTAGACCATGGAAACGAATTTTCTTACCATCGGATTTATAGATTTTGTATCAATTAGAATTGAACGAATCGAGCAGCAAAGACCACAGCCGTGTCCAAACAAAAATTCCAGTTCCAACTTTCCATTTAATGTTCAGCTTATCCGTTTAGTACAGTCAACTATAGTGGCGTTTTTGCATATACCATGGTATCTGATATCACGGTCTAAAGTCGTTTTTGCAGTTATCGTGGTATCTGATACCACGGTCAAAAGGCGCTTTTGCAGTTATCGTGGTATCTGTCCAGTTATCGTGGTATCTAATATTCAGATACTACGGTCCTTTCGGGGTAACTGGTCGTGGTATCTGAAAAGTGATCTCGCCTTAATCGAATTTTGTCAGATTGGTGAGAAGGAAGTTTAGCACTTAGTGATGTAACTGGATATCAGTTTTTGTTTTAGGATGACTTTGAAAAGTGCAATTTCGGCAATAGTCGTTTTTGCAGCCGTATATCAGATACCATGATAACTGCAAAAACGACTAATTGCAGATCCAGTTACCGTGGTAACAGATACCATGGTATCTGCAAAAACGCAACTTGTGATTTGCAGTCAGCTTGGGTTGGAGGATTATTTATTGAAACAGTATAGTACATCACAGTATGACCGACTTTTTCACAGCATATTTTCATTCGTTGGTAGGGAGTGGGTGCTCGTTATTTATGCTAGCTGTTGAGTCTGGCATAGCCTTATAAGTCTTTGATGTTCATAAGGGCCCATAAAAAGTAATCAAGTATTTTTATGGTCACTTGTATACACTGCCTGGTTTGGCACTAGGCACCTTTTTCGCCAATTAGAATATACTACTATATCCATGGGAAGTCCATTTTTTTTAGTAAATCCAAATTAATCTATCCGTCCAAAGAACAGTGCGCAGAGCCAGATCTGCGTTTTGTGATAGTGGCTCGTCATCTGTGAAAAACCGAGGAAATGGGATGAACCTCGCTAAGATAGAAAAAGAAGAATAGTATTTTTATTAATACCCGAAAATCGCGGACAGGCCAAATAGGAGGTAATCGTCAAACAACAACAAAACGGTCTAAGTCTTTTGTGAAAAACTACGAACAACACATCTTGGGCCCTTGATAGATTCCTTACAAGTTTCGTTTCGTAGAGGCAAACCGGAATTGCTGAAGGGGTAGAGTGTGCCCGCCAGCGTTCGAAAAAAGGAGGGAAATCTAGTCTACTCCAGTGATTTATAACCTAAAGATGGATCGTATGAAATAAATGAATAATCCCATTGGAAAACTGTATCTTCCTAGTGCTTCGGTGACCGTGTAACCATGCGGCGGACCCACACGCCAATAGCCTGCTATGCATTATCGGGAGTGTTAACACAAGCAACCCGATGACAAATTTATCTGAAAATAGTAGTATGAAGTTGTACGAAAAAGTAGCATGCAGTACTGACTGATGCTACTACATGCTTCTACTTCAAGACTACCGTGTTACTGCATTCTACTGCATGCCACTATTTGCAAGATTGGATGCTACTATGGCAAGACAGGATGCTGGATACTACTGCTTGAGACTGGAACAGTCTGAGGCACATTAAATGATAGTATTCTTTACTATTACATAGTACTACATGCAACTTTTTCGGACAACTATCATACAACTGCGCAGGCTACAAATTTTTCATCGGGCAGGCGTGTGCAATTGTCGAACTGCGGTCATCTTTTCTTAAACTAGCATCATTTACAACCATTTTCAGTATCGCAGTACATCGACAGTACTACTACTTGACAACCACTCCTGTAGTTTGTTCCTTGTTGCTGCTGGTGCGGCCAGCTTGGACAGAAATCTACCGTGGCGAGGTTTTTCCGGCCGGATTTTTTTTCCTGCCAAAAATCCTAGCAGGAATTCCAATCTGCGACCACCCGCTGACTGTCTCTCCAGATCATATGTATAAATGCATTTTGCGCGCCCTACATCATGTACTGATCTCGTGTGTCACACTCTTCATAAAAAAGACGGTGGAGTTTTGAAGACTTCCTACTTTAATAAGTAAGTAAGTAAGTAATTTATTTGTACCCCACCATTTCGAAAAAGCGGAGTAAATAAAAGAAAATAAATAAAAGACACAGAAAAAGACACTAATTTTCAATCTTCGGCCAGGAAGCAGTGGAGAAGGATCGTGCGCTGGTTGGGCTCTTTTAAGTAAGTAATTTGTTTTTGACCCGCCATTTTCAGAAAGCGGAGTAAATGTAGAAAATAAACAAAACACATATACATACACAAAAAGACACTTAATTTCAATCGTCGGCCAGGAAGCAGTGTAGAAGGTCGTGCGCTGGTTGGGCTCTGTTGTCATTGATTTTTGATAGTGACGAGAAACTTCCAAATGGGTAACAGTTGCATCTTGAGTTTTGAACTTCTCAGTCAATGTCTGATTATGGCATAATTTTGACAAGTGGAGCAGGTGTTTTGCATATTTAAAATAACAAGATCTCATCTTTTTTATCTCCTTCTTTCGCAGAACATGAGTGACACCAGAAAGATATAGTATAGAAGGAGCGCAGAAGGTGCTGTACAATTTTCCAAAAGCTTCTCGATTACAGCGCACCCGGTTGGGGACGATGCGCCCATATAGTACAGTCAATCTAGCGTCAAATATGACTCGACCGCAAACAAATTGCAACAGAGATGATTTTTACACCATCTTGTAGAGACAACATATCAAAGGTTGAGAAACCTAGCGGGAGTGCAAAATTCGTGCTTTTTATGGCACTTGCCTTCCAGCCAAGTGCCATATACCGATCACATTTCCGTCGGTCGGTCGGTTAGTCCGGTATTTGCGAGTTAGGGCACTTCCAGATATGCTAGGAGAATGAAACTTGGCAGGCATATCAGGGACTCGACCAAACTAACTTGGAAATAGTCACTTGCCTGATCCGACCATCGTGGGGGGAGAGGGAGGGGGCGGAATCTGGAAAATAGGGACATTCATAACTTTCGAACGGGTGATCGGATCAGAATGAAACTTAATATCTGGAAAGATCTCGTGTCTCAGATGTCTCATTTGGAGTCCGGACCGGATCCGATGAATCTGGGGGGGAGTAGGATGGGGGAACCGGAAATCTTGTGAAACTCTCAGAGTGGAGCGATCGAGATGATACTAGTTGGGAAGAACAAACACAAGCTCTAGATACATCGCTGACAGAACTGGACCGGATTCCGACACTGTGGGGGGATTAGGAGGGGGGAGGGTGTCCGGAATTCCGGCGATCCGTAGTTAAAGCATAGATCTTACCAGAAATGCTTTTTTAATAATAAAATGGTCTAAAACTTTTGTTTTTCGAAAATACTATTACTTGGGCCTGTTTCGGCGCCAACCAATGTACTTCGGTTCAGAGTAACCAGTGTTTTCGCGACTTTCGGTTCTGATGAACCGGTGTTTTTGCGTCGACCAGAATTTGGTTCGGAGATCGGTTCCGATCTTCGGAAATTTTGGAACGGTTATAGTTACCGTTCACGATTCTTGGTTCTGATTCAGCTTCACCGTCATCAACTAGAAAATAAAAACAAAGGCGGAACAGCAAATAGAAAAATGTTCTAAAGTTAAAATAAGAACTTACATAGTCCAAGATATAAATTGTATATTTTATTGATTCTTAATTTGAATTTATATTTAATTTTAATTTAAAATTTTAATTTTTAACTTTTAAGTTTAATTTTATTTTTAATTTTTATTTTCAATTTTAATTTTAATTTTGATTTACAATTTTCAGTTTTTAATTTGTAATAATAATAAAAAATAATAGTAAAAAAAAATTAAAAGTAAAACTGAAAATTGTAATTAAAAATAAAAAGTAAAACTAAAAAAAAAAAAAAAAATTAACTTAAAAATAAAAAATTAAAAGTAAATATTCCTTCAGCCCAAGCTGACTGCGAGTCTGATCGTAATTATCGTTTTTCCAACTTGAGTGGCTTTGACCCTGAACAGGACCCTTGCCGAGAAGGGCCGAAATATAGTTCTGATAAAATTCAGCTGACGTATCCGTTTCTCAATGTCAAATATGATCGCACTCAGCTTGAGCTGAAGGAATGTTTAATTTAAATTTTTGATTTTGGGTCTTAATTTTAATTTTTAATTACAATTTCCAGTTTTTAATTTTTCAGTTTTACCTTTAATTTTTTCTTTTGCTATTATTACTATGATTTTGTATTATCGTGACAGATACAGCCTAACACAAAACCCAGTCAGCTGCTGATATAGATCCAGTTGCAGCTACAAATTCTTCCTCCATCTTTATTATCAAATATCTTTTTTCATCACGTCATCGTTTTCAAATTTGAAATGTGTTTTCGCGTAATTTCCAATGTTTTGGGAGAACCGATTTTTGGTTACGATAAAAAACTGTTTTCGCGACAACCGGTTACTGGTTTCCGCTGAACATCGGTTGGCGTCGAAACACACCCTTGACTCCTGAAACTAGCGATTTTCACGTTAGCGCTCGCCGACTCGGGACAGACAACGCCTTTTCGGAGGCGGAGATTTGGCCGCAAAAGATTTCAAAAATAGCGCGCGGCATGTCTTTTGATGGTCAATAATAGAGTGATATCATAGAGTGAAAAATTAAGGCCAAAATGGATACTAAATATGTGAGGAGGTGTTGTCTGCCAGACTGTGACAGCTATAGCCCAGAAGTGCCAATGTTTGTGATTCCAAAAAATGAGTATGTAGTATGGAAGCAGCTTGTCGATGATGCCTATAAGAGTTTGAGACACATGTCTCCGTTTTCTTTGGCTGCTAGCCATAGAATTTGTGCTCTGCATTTCACTTATAAAGACTTTAAGTTCTCCAGCTCCAACTCAATCAGAAGCTATGGGTTGGAAAGAAGGGTCAGACCAACCTTCCTAAAATGGGATGAAGTTGACAATGCCATACTTGCTGGGATTGTTTGTTGCCCTCCAGGCATAATCAACTTTGAACAGCTCTACAGGTACTTTTTGGCTTACTCTTTTCTTGCTTGCTCCTTTTTATAAATATTTAGCTCTTCCTGATGGCAAAGCTCGTTATTAATAACATTTTCAAATACGACGGACAACATCCAAAATGTTCTCCGTTATTCATTCTGTTGAAACCGTGCATATTTATGTTGTCTGTTGAGACACTTTTGACAGTGTAGTAACCCTGCCGTGAAATTACCTTAAAATTTTAAGGTGGGCAAGGACGATAAATCTTGGCAGGCATATCAGGGACACAATCAAACTAACTTGGAAATAATCACTTGCCTGATCCGAGCATCGTGGTGGGAGGGGGAGGGGGCGGAATCCGGAAAATAGGGACATGCATAACTTTCGAACGGGTGATTGGATCTTAATGAAACTTGATATCTGGAAAGATCTCTCATTTCAAGTCCGGGCCAGATCCGACGAATCTGGGTGGAGTCGGAGGGGAGAACCGGAAATTGTGTGAAACTCTCAGAGTGGAGCGATCGCGATGAAACTTGGTGCGAAGAACAAGCACACTCTCTAAATACACCACTAACAGGATTGGACCGGATTCGGACACTGTGGGGGGAGGTGGAGGTGGGTTCCGGAATTCCGTAGTTAGTATACTTCCAGGTGGGCTAGGACGATAAAACTTGACAGGCATCTCATGGACCCAACCAGATTAACTTAGAAGCAGTCACTTGTCCGATGTGACTATCGTGGGGAGTGGGAGACGGCAGAATCCGGAAATTAGTATCATGCATAACTTTCGAATGGGTTATTAGATCTTAACGAAACTTGATATCTAGAAAGACCTCATGTCTCAGCATGTCCCTTTTCAAGTCTGGACCGGATCCGATGAACTGGGGGGGGGAGTCGGAGGGGAGATCCGGACATCTTGTGACACACATAGAGTGGAGCGATAAGGATGAAAATTTTGACCCATCTGACCCAGCCTTGCAAGTGCCATATGAGCTTCCAGCTCTTGTTAATGTTTTATATTTTAATTTTTGTTTTCCAGCTGAAATTTTCTACTTTCTTAAGGCTTATTGTTTACTTCATGGGAAACACGTTTCTGATGTGGTTTTATGTTCTGAACTCGAATATCACATCAGATTTAAGATATGGTGTACCAAAAGTGTTTCACATTCATCACCATACAAGAAATTGGCGATTATATAATAGCACAGACGGTTGACCGCATATAAATCGCAACAGAAATGATTAAAACATTTTGTAGAGACAAGGAAACTGTTCTTTGTCAAAAACTGGAAATCTGTCTCAAGGAAAAGCTCCTGTTTCAAAGCGTTTTTTTTTTGTCAGCTGGTACTTTCGATCTTTTAAAAGCTTACCGTTTTCTTCATAGGATACATGTTTTAAGCTAATTTATATCGTATCAGATGATAGATATGTTCAACCTAGAAGTGTTTCACACTCATCACCACACAAGCCGTTTCTTTAGAACTTATTATTTATCGAATGGATACTACCATGTCAAGTAGAATTCTTCAAAATAGTCCTGTTCGTAATTTTTCAATGATTAATTAAATTCGAATCGCAGGTAAGAAAAATCATATTGGTAAAATGCTGAGAAAGTTAATCCCTTCCAGTCCAGTGCAATGGAGTATGCACACTTTGTTCCACACTATACTTACACATTACCTAGAGTGCCATAAGAGGGGTTTTCCGGCGAGCGAAGCGCATCCCCAGAACTGTGAGAAAGCGATTCCTGGAATCACTTTCCACTTTCCCTAGGACCGATGAGGAAAGCTGAAATCGCCGGGAAACTGTTGAATTTCAAACCTTTCAGAATCGATATATGGCTCACTGGACGTTTCTTCCATTATCATATAATTGAACGACGTCATCCTCAATGACGCTTATCATTTTTTTTATTTTTTTTTTCGGTTTGTTAGTGACACTATTGTTTCATCTTTCAAGATTCCTGGGGAAGTATTCAGTTTCCCGCGGAGCTTTCCACGAACTTTCTGGAATCACTATCCTGGAAAGCAGCTTCGGTTTCCAAGCAGCCCGGAAACCACTGGAAAGAGATTATGGCTTTGCTTTCCCGCTCGAGGATACCCTCTTTATATTTAGTCTCACTCGAGTCGAGTGTCTGGTCTTCAACGCCTACCAATATTTACGATGGAGGGGCTGAAACCTAGAATCCTAACCTTAGAATCTCTAGACGACAGCCAGGTTAGCCAAACCGTATGTCGTCTCGGACCAGTGTCACTAAACCATCACACAAATGATACGAAGAACACAACCAAAAATCGGCTTACACTAAGAAGCCAAGGAAAAAAATGTTGCTCATGTAGCGAGCAGAGGACTAGGAAGTACCGATGTAAACGGCTCAACATGGGGGAATCTGTTCCAGTTACAAATTTCCCGCGAAGAGACCGTAGAGTACTAGCAAGTATCACAGTACCCTTCGTCCACCAACGAATGGAAACCGATGGCACTAGTGCCCTGCAGGAAGCACCCGAAGAACCCCAGGGCCCTAACCAACAACGCAAACCAGTCACCACGAAGGCCCATATCGCTAATCTCCGTAACGACTAAATTCCAGAACAACCCACGACCTGTCCCCAAGAAGAACCTGAGCCCCTTAAGACTGTGAATGATATGAAAATTATTTTTGTACTTAGTAAATATGAAAAAGCTGATTAAGAGCGTAATAATCATAGACACCACATACACTCCTGTCACCTAAGGGGACCAAGAATTCCAGGACTCAGCTCCTTAGAGCCTGAAAGAACTAGTTGCCTTAGACTGAAGAATCGAAAGGGAAGCTGAGACTAAGATGGACGCAGCTTTCGTAGAGCTCATAGTAGTCCGGCCGCCAGCTCGTCAAAAGACGCTTAGTTTCGAAAACACCCGACCCAAAAGGTACAGTCAGTCTGACGATACCATTTTGTAGGCCAAAAAATCCTGATTCAGAATATGTTTGGAACGGTGGTATCCGACGCTGGCTTAACACCCTTGGCTTAACATCGCTTTTTGGACGTTTTAGATCCCTTCTCGAAAAGTACCTATTTTAGTTGGGAATTGCTCAACAGGTAGTGCGCACAAGCAAGAATCACCGCTAATTAGTTAACCCTACAGAGAAGACACGGAAGAGGAGATAAAATTGCGAAAGAAATGACAGTAGAAGCAACTAAAGATCAGACTGTCTTGCTACTTACTCAGAGAACGCAGTAAAAGGCAAAATATTTGATTTCTGACTATTAACAGGGGAAATAATGTAGCTGAACTTGGCATGGTAATACGATGATTTTTACCCATGGTTGCAGCCAGGCCCGTATCCACGAATTTATTTCGGGGGGGGGGGGGGTTGCCTGCTGGTCGGACAAAAAAGTACAAAAACACATAGATCAGAGGGAAAAGCCTATACAAATTATGATTTTTGTATATTTCGAGGGGGGGGTCAACCCCCCCCCCCCCCTGGATACGGCCTTGGTTGCAGCTCAGTCTGTCTGGTGTGTTTATCATGTGAACAGTTACTTGAATGCGAACAATGCAGGTTTGTAGTAAATGGTAGAACGTGCAGTAAATGGTACTAAAGAACCTGATGTGAAGACGAATGGACGTTAATTAACCTGTTGTACCGACAAGACTTGAACTTCTCGGGTGCACCCGACGAAGTTTGCACAGTTTAATTTCTTACGTACAGGAGGGGTACAAGACCTCGTTTTTACACTACCTCGATTGGTGCCGCGAAAATGTTCGTATGGGGGGTACGTGCTCTGTCGACTCGGATGAAGAATAGGGAATTTGATTTTGTGAAGCAACGTTGGCAAAGTTTGAGATTTGTGTGTCCCATTCAACTCGTCTTTTTGTGCTTTAGATATTTCGTGCGACATTTCTATACACGAGCATATTATTTGAACCAGTTGTAATCACTGTAGTTGTTGATTCATTCCAGCAAACTTAGGTTATTAAGCAACAGACTCGCATCACATCCTTAATCAACGAGTGTCTATTTCTGGCACACGGAATGAGCGGGTTCAATTTGGTTATAATAACTCCTCTGCCGACAGTAGCCCACTATACCAGATGATGGCACTTGTTTCTGAGGAGGAGAATAACTTATCAGGTTTCAGGTCTACTTATTTATTAACGGTATATTTATAATCAACGGATTCGATTTTGTTGTAATCCATTTTTCAACCACTGTGTTTGATTGCTATACTCATTATTGAGAAGAAATAATGGAATAGCATCAGGCTTCATTTCTACTTTAAGACACCTATTCCGGAATTTATTATCGGTATATTCGGTTTCAGCGTGTTTGATTTGGTCGGAATCCACTTTTAAAGCTACTGTACCGTTTGGGTTAGGGGGGTGTCACATTTTCAGGACCTGGCGGTCGGACTATAGATGTGCGACTGATCCCGCCATCGAAGGCAGCCATCCTAAAGTTCCCCAAGAAACTAGTCTCAAAAGACGACCAAAGGTTGCTGAACCTACTTGCTAGAGGCAACCGTCGATCCATTTTTTGTCGCTAGAAGAGATGCCGCAGGGTAACATAGCTTGAAGAGAACATCAGCCAAGACCGGGGAGGACGATTTTAATAATGACATGTATCGCGGCTGCTGCGTGCACACCTCGTATGATGAAAAAAATCAAATTGTTCAGGAGACGATACAAACTGATTTGTTCGTTCGATTTTTAAGATAAAAATACCTTAAAAATTCCAAGTGACTCAGAAAAAATCATTTATACGAAGATATTAATTTTATTCACCAGACACAGTTAGAAGTTGTATAAACAGCTCATACGAGGTGTGCACGGCTTTCCATTTGCTTTATACGAGGTGTGTCAATCGGTCTTCTTTGGTAGTTTAAAATTTACGAGGTGTGAACACGTTAAACGCTGTAAAGAGCAATTTTTACGAGGTGTGCCAACGTTCTTACACACATTTTTAAGGGTTAAGTTTGCGAGATGTGTCCGATACATAAAGTTGTAGGCTACACATTTAAAATCAGGCTGTTTTAGATGTTTTTTAAACGCTCTTCTAAGAAAACAAAAGTAATATACAATCAAATAGATGCATGACTTAGATGTGATACTTCTATAGAAGGCATGAGTATCTTGTGGCAACACAGCCAGTAATTCCATGAAGTAGTTCACCTTAGATACACCAAGGCTAAGAGTTTCAGTGTGAAATGGACGTATTCAAAGTTTAGGGTCTTTTCATCCAGAACCTGTCAAAGAGTCATAGGCCAAAAGAGTCAGCACAAACCTGTACAAAAGAAATGAAAAAAGAATCTAAAGGCCACTGCGACCGATGAAGGGTTGGATATTGTAAAAGGCAGTCTATTGTTCCCGGACCTGGAATTGACGCCTCAAATGTTAAAAGTACTCGACCGGTCGAGTACTTCACGACCCAGGAGCTAATAGTACTCGACCAGTCGAGTAACAAGGGTCACGAGAGCTAAAGGACTCGACGAGTCGAGGAATTGAACCTTCAGCCGCTGTTAGTACTAGACTGGTCGAGTACACATGGCTCGAAAACCTAAAAATACTTGACTGTACGGAAGGAACTTGGAGCCAGAAAATAATAGGTCAAGTATTTTCTACCGTAGGAGCAATCTGTCCTCGACCTTAAAAAAGGAAATTCGGAAAGTCGTAAGGTCGTGTCACCAACCTATCAGCGACTAATAGTACTCGACCATATTATTAATGATTGAGTGAGTGGAGTATCCGTAGCAGTAACAGCTATTAGCACTCGATCTAAAAAGGAGTATAGATGGATCGAGTATTTGACATCCCAGCAGCTAATCGTACTCGACCTAATATTCAGGTCAAGTATTCAGGGTGGTGACGGCTACTGATAACCGAAGTATATGAGGATAACTTTTAGCTTGAATGCTTGATGCCCTAGGAGTGATTCGTACTCGACCTCTTATAATAATGGGAGGTCACACTGTAAAGTAAAATACCCCTCTTTTTGTGAAATACGTTGCAAATGACACGGATTCCGTTTGCCCCGAGGGGTTGCTCACTCCCAAAAACGATGTACACCAAGTGGCGCGTGCCGCGGTGCCGAGCCGGTGCCGCGGTGCCGTGTCGGTGCCGTGCCGGTGCCGCGGTGCCGTGCCGGTGCCGAGCCGGTGCCGTGCCGAGCCGGTGCCGCGGTGCCGTGCCGAGCCGGTGCCGCGGTGCCGTGCCGGTGCCGTGCCGGTGCCGAGCCGGTGCCGCGGTGCCGTGCCGGTGCCGCGGTGCCGTGTCGGTGCCAAGCCGGTGCCGAGGTTTTTTTTACTTCAAATTACAGTATTGTGATAAAGCACGATTTCTGATGTACATGTAAACAAATTTCATCAGATATTGGCCGAGAATGAAGTCGGCAATGTGTGTTGAATACAAGAGCTAGCAGCTCATATGGTACTTGCAAGGCTGGGTCAGAGGATGAAATTTAGGAATTTGTAAATTCTTGGGTTTCTTGTGTTTAATTATAAGCCTTACCCTTGAAATAAGAATGATTGTGGGCCCTTGGAAATCAAGAGAATGATCTGGTGAAAAGTATTTTATTTTTGCACTTTAAGGGCACTAGAAATTCATGTGAAAGCAAAACGCTTTAGGCAAAAGTGACTATGGGCTCATGGGGATCACGTAGTTGTATATTTTGCTCAAACTAATGCAACCTATAATACTAATGCAACCTACTTCCGTAATCATTACATATATTTCTAAACCCGGAGACCCACGTTTCGTGCGGTACATTCTAACCCCTCTAACAAAACCTCGCTGATTTTCTCACTTGCCGTGTTTTGCTACCTTCGATGTGTATCACGCTGTCGACGGTTCGAGACGGTTGCGCGACGGTTGTCTGCGAGAATTTTTTCCATCAGGAAAATCGGTTATGCAAATTGTTTCCCTGTTTCGCTAGAAGTCAACGGGTCTCGGAAAAGGCTTAAAACAGCCAAAACAGTTAGTTATTTATTGAAAGCACAGCATAGTTAAAGTATTCAAATACTTTAAAATACTGTAAGTTGAAGAGTGATTAGTGCGAGGGGTCCTTTAAGGGAGCTGGAAATTCATTTTGAAGCAAAACCCTTGTTTCACAAATAATCATGGGCTCATGGGGATCATGAAAATATATGTTTTGCTCCAAAGTATTTTCTGTACTTTGTGGTTATGATGAGTACTTTAAGGAATGTGGTTGGCTCTATAAAAGAATTTATGAACCAATCTTTTCCTTCCTTGACTACCTACTTAGGCTAACTGGTACATATATTTAGCCACAGCAAGTGCATGAAAATGGCAAAGTTCGAAGCACGAACGTTCAAATAAGCATACCTCTATTGCACTCCCAGAGTGTCTGATGGGGAAATTGACTTTTTCTAAGTTAAATATGCCTGCCAAGTATCATTCTTAGCACACTCTACAAATATAAAAAAAAGATTGGTCGCCACTGAATTACCTTCACCAGAAGCAAAATATACTGAAGCTGACTCAAGTTTTGGGCGATATTCGATACCGATATCGATATATCCATGTATCGGACAAAATATCGATATCGAAAGTAAATATCGATATCGATAACGATATTTGTTCATTCGTAAAGATTGCAATTAATCCAACATAACCCACACTTATATATACGAAATTGGAGCAATGTGTACGCCAAATAACAAATCTAGGCCGCATAAACTCGGCACTGTCGAATTTGCATCTCATTCGGTCCATCCGTTTGTTTTTTGTGCATGTCAAAAGTCCCCCCACCCCCAATTCCCCTAATCGTGGTCGCATGTGGTTCGAACGCATGTTTTACATGTCGAGGCCGTCGATTCGTACCACCCATGAAGTTTCACTCGAATCAGACCACTCGTTCGCAATTTATAGAAGTCAATTTCCATATTTCTCTTCTCTTGCTCCCCGAAAAATGCTCGGATCTAGGAACGGAAGTTTCCGGGGGTATGTTGTGTCAGGTTCTTAAGTCTAGATAATTCGGGTCACTAATATGCCTGCCAAGTTTCGTTGTCGTTTTACATCTGGAACTATTCTAACTCACGACTACCGGAATTCCAGGAAACCCCCTCCAACTCCCCCCACAGTGCCCCGAAACCATCTGGTTCCGTCATTTTCATCTAGGCCTAATGCTTGTTCCATCCATTAAGTTTCGTCCCAATCCCTCTGCTTTTATAGTTTCTTGAGTTTTCCACCCCCCCCCCCCCATCCCCACAGGTATCGGACCCGACCCGGACGTGACACTGAACGTCCGAGGCGATAGCTCACCAGACAAGTTTCATTCAAATCCGATCACCCGTTCAAAAGTTATGCACGCCACTAGATTCCGGACCCCCCATCCACCCACTCCCCCCACGACGGTCGGGTCGGGGAAACGGCTGTTCTCAAGTCAATCTGTTCGGATCCCTGACATACCTGCCAAGTTTCATCGCCCTAGGACATCAGGAAGTATGCCGAACTCGCGGGATCGCTAGAAATCAACCTATAATATGCAACCTGTAATACTAATGCAACCTACTTCCGTAATCATTACATATATTTCTAAACCCGGAGACCCACGTTTCGTGCGGTACATTCTAACCCCTCTAACAAAACCTCGCTGATTTTCTCACTTGCCGTGTTTTGCTACCTTCGATGTGTATCACGCTGTCGACGGTTCGAGACGGTTGCGCGACGGTTGTCTGCGAGAATTTTTTCCATCAGGAAAATCGGTTATGCAAATTGTTTCCCTGTTTCGCTAGAAGTCAACGGGTCTCGGAAAAGGCTTAAAACAGCCAAAACAGTTAGTTATTTATTGAAAGCACAGCATAGTTAAAGTATTCAAATACTTTAAAATACTGTAAGTTGAAGAGTGATTAGTGCGAGGGGTCCTTTAAGGGAGCTGGAAATTCATTTTGAAGCAAAACCCTTGTTTCACAAATAATCATGGGCTCATGGGGATCATGAAAATATATGTTTTGCTCCAAAGTATTTTCTGTACTTTGTGGTTATGATGAGTACTTTAAGGAATGTGGTTGGCTCTATAAAAGAATTTATGAACCAATCTTTTCCTTCCTTGACTACCTACTTAGGCTAACTGGTACATATATTTAGCCACAGCAAGTGAATGAAAATGGCAAAGTTCGAAGCACGAACGTTCAAATAAGCATACCTCTATTGCACTCCCAGAGTGTCTGATGGGGAAATTGACTTTTTCCAAGTTAAATATGCCTGCCAAGTATCATTCTTAGCACACTCTACAAATATAAAAAAAAAGATTGGTCGCCACTGAATTACCTTCACCAGAAGCAAAATATACTGAAGCTGACTCAAGTTTTGGGCGATATTCGATACCGATATCGATATATCCATGTATCGGACAAAATATCGATATCGAAAGTAAATATCGATATCGATAACGATATTTGTTCATTCGTAAAGATTGCAATTAATCCAACATAACCCACACTTATATATACGAAATTGGAGCAATGTGTATTCCGCAATTCCTTTCTTATTCATCCGGAGTTCGAGATGATCCAGTATGCGATATATCGGATATCGATCGATCGATATATCGCACCAAATATCGATATCGAAACGTAAATATCGCTATCGAAAACGATATTTGTTCATCGTAATTATTGTAAATAATCCGAACTAACCTACACTTATATATCCGAAATTGGACAATATGTTTTCCCTAATTCATTTCTCATTTATTCTGAGTTTGAAATGATCCAAGATGCTATTTAATGAAAATTTGGTTCTTAGATTTTGGCGAAACGAAGCATGGTAAGCAAATATCAATATCGATTATCGAATATCGAAAGTGAAAATATCGATATATCGATTGTTGAATATCGAAAGCGGAAATATCGATATATCGATTATCTAATATCGAAAGTGAAAATATCGATATATCGAAAAATCCAAGTATCGCCAAGCACCAGTACCAAACCATGGTTGACCACTTTGCGCATTTGGTCAACAGCATCTCCTCATATCTAGTTCAGCTTCTTCTTCGGTTGCATGTTTTCAATAAAGCTTTCATCCAAGTACCTTCGTTATTGGGCGCCAGATACCAGATACCAGATGGCGAAGAGTAATCTACAGAAAATTTGTCCGTGGCCGGAAAAATTGTCGCCGGTGCCGTGCGGTGCCGTGCCGGTGCCGTGCGGTGCCGTGCGGTGCCGTGCGGTGCCGTGCCGGTGCCGTGCGGTGCCGTGCCGGTGCCGCGGTGTTGCACCGTTGCCGTGCCGGTGCCGTGCCGGTGCCGCGCCGGTGCCGTGTCGGTGCCGTGTCGAGGTGTACACCGGTGGCGGAGAGTGAGCAACCCCTCGGTTTGCCCAGCTTTACTTTCTGAGCTTGAGAAAAGGCATACATCGTCAGATCAGGTTGAAAGATAATGGACTGTGGTGGTACTTGTGAGAGTAAAGGCAACGTAATACATATAACGCTAGAAAAGGAAATTTATTTTCGTTCGATTTTGCAACTGGAAAACTCTTCAAAAAAAACGTTACCCTGTTTTTTTTTTCTTACGAACTTCCGGCGCCGAATTCTATTGGCTCACCTGTGCTACGATATGGTTCTGAAGGCTCAAAATGACTCCTTTTCGGATTAATTGAAGGCCTATATCTTGAAAAAAAAAAAAAAAAATCTGCCCACTTTAACGTTTTTACAAAAAGAGTTTCAGCTTGATGGCTAGTTTGTAACATTTTCTGTGAAACGCTTTTGTAAATGAAACTGTTTTGAGAACTGTTTTAAGATCCGTTGAACAAAGTATAGGTTGCAAAACCGTTTCTGCAATAAACGTTTATGGACCTTGAACCCTGAGTTCGAACTTTTTGCGGAGACTATGTATTCGTCAATTCAGTTTCAGAAAACCCTACAATCGGAAACCACAATCGGAAAACTATGTGTCTCGATCAGAGGCATTACCAGCCAAAATATTTCGGGGAAGGGGGGAAGGTAATTATCGACTGGCTGGTCGTTTTACCGACTGTTTTGGCAGAGATACCGACAGTTTTTAAGAATAATGCATGTTTTGACGAAAAATCGACTGTTATCGAGTGTTTTGAAGATTGAAAACTTTGTTTTTGAATTGACTGTATCAGTTTGACTATTTCAACAAATTGAATGGAAAATATCCCCCCCCCCCCATTCGTGGTGCCCCTGGTCTCGATTCTTGTTCTTGTTATCGCTTTGCGTTTAACCTTTACAACATCACTTTGATTTCCATGTTTTATTGGGTTCTGGGGTAAATAGATAAAAGTCATGAGGTAAAAGCCAAAAAAAGAGCGTAGCTTGGTCGGCAACCAAGGTCATTCAACAGGAAATAATTTATATATAATTTAGGGAAACATAAAAACCGTAAAAAACGGTCGAAACTTTTCCAAAAAACAGAAAAGGGCATAAACGAAATAACTTAACACTGTGAGATACGGGATTTCCTAAAAGTGTATTCTCGCCGTTCCCCGAGGACTCCTCGGGAAATCGAAGGGAACGGCGAGAATAGAGGGAGTCACTCCACGCGGACTCCGCCTAGGAAAACAACCAGAACACGGAGAATGCTTCTAAAATGGATTTTGTTCAAAAACAAGAATGTGCAGTTGACGAAATTACTGGATCCACTTTATTTTGGGTTTTGTTTATTCTGATTATTTTTATTAATATTACATTGCACCAACACTGGCAAAAATTGATTCCCCTCCGAATATGAAAGGGAGTCCTTTTTGATGATGGTGTATAATCAGAGCATTCCCCGCCCGTGGGGACTCGGGAGAATAGTGGGAGTGATTCCGCCCGTGGGGACTCGGGAGAATAGTGGGAGTGATTCCCCGGGACAAACAAAAACACGACTACTCCTTAAGCGGAGTCCTCAGGGAACGTCGAGAATACGCCTTAAGTGAAGGTGTTTGTGACCCTGCAATTGGCTGGAAAAGGTATCCTAGATCGTTTTTGATCGTATGGTTACATTTTTCGCATAGGTGGTTGAAAAGATATGGCTTAATCGCTTTCAAATACAGATATATATATATATTACAGCTTAAAGTCTTCAAACTCTTATTACAAAAGCGAATTATGCTTTCTATTGGTTGGTTTTGCATAAAGCGTCATAGCCAATCAAAAGTGGACGAGACTAATTTTTTCTTAAAAAAGTCCATTAACGTCTTACTTTCACAACTCTGTTAGAAAAATATTATTGAACTAGTTGGCAACGTTTCTACCATTAACAGGCTCATAATTTTCACCATACGCCGATAAGTATCTGTTAACACGGGAATCAAAATCAAAAGTCCTTTACCTCCCGCTGTTAAACTCATTTTGTTAGCTCCCTTCCATGAAAGAAAATTCCGTTTTCTTCTTGTTTGTCGCCCCATCTTTCAAACTGAAAAGTGCGCGAATTGTGACTCATCACTATGGATGAGTTAGTCACATCATTATACATTTGTTGAAAAGGATAAAGATGTTCTGGAGTTTTGCCAGAGTAAGTAAATAATTTAATCTCTGTTTTTGTTTTCCTTGTTAGCCTGTTTCAGACCAACTGGATGCTCCTAAGCTTTTCTTGGTTAGCCTGTCTCAGACAGGTCTCAGACCAGCTGAATGCTCATAAGCTACAATCCTATTTGCGTAAGCTTAGTGAAGAAATGATTTCTTAATTCCCTTAATTAATTTATTTGATAATTCTATGAATAATTTCTGAACTCTTATTAATACCAATCTAATTTAATACCAATCAGTTTTACTTTCACCTGACTAACTTAGCCTACCTGGCCAAACCGAGCAAACCAGCATTAGAACTTGGCCTAGTCTGGTGAATGTTATGCCATGTCAACTGAAAGGTTGAGGTGTAAGGACTGTGGTTATAAATTCTACAGTGAGTTGTTTCTTGAGAAACATTAGGCGATAGATGTTTCGGTCATGGGGAGATTGATCTAGATACGCTTTTCTGCCTTTTTTTGTCAGAAAAGATTTTGTAAGTCAAGCTTGGATGTCCACATCCAGTTGGTTCATCCTTCTGATACTGTGAATCCCCCGTTGTCTTGGGTTTTTTAATCCTACTTCATCTTCTGACACTGGATCCCTTCCTGAACCTTTACCTATCCCTCAGCCTCCCATACCACCTCAATTCCCAATTTTTGTTGTTGATGATACTGATATTGGAGGAAATGTTTGTTCCTATTTTCCTGATGTGACAGTTGAGCGGGAAGAAGCAAAGCTTTTCCTTAGGCTTCAATATCTCCACACTGTCAGCAAGAAGGCTTCTGATGAAATTATTGCTGGAATTCAGAAACTTCAACCTTTATATCAAGCACATTGTTCTGGTTGTGACCCAGAAGTTTATGTTTATGTTCCATTTGAGAGGCTGGACTCAAAGGATAAGAGAATTGTTTTTTACCATTGCAACCTACATCTACCAACACTTTGACCATATTGCTTTACAAAAGAATATTTTCAAGTGGAAAAGAAGAAATAAGAGAATGCTGTGGGTACAGAGTATAATTACATGAACATCCGAATGCTATGATGGGAGATCCTGAAATATTATCCTTGTAGTTTCAAGGAAAGAAGTACAAGGTTTCAAATACTGTCAGTTATACTGATGCTCCTTCTAAAAAGAATTTGTGTTGTGCTGCGTTAAGTTGTGCTCTCTAATTTGTTGTTGATAAGTCTCAAGTTATCAATTCGCCTTATTCTGGCTCAGCATTCAAAGTGGACTAGATTCTGTTAGTCCCCCATTGTCTCAAAATCAACACTTCTGTGTGTCTATAGACATAGCCTACTTATAAGTCGGGTCTATAGGGTAATAGGTAACTTACATTTTCTATACTACCTTCAGGGAGCAGATTCCAGATTTTCTACTCGTCAACCTGAGAGCTATTTTACTATGTCTTTCAGATGTGCTGACGGTGAGACATAGGGGGAATAATAGAAACTAGTCCGCTTGGAAGTGTAAGTACTTACTGTGACTTTTTTCTTGTTGTTTTATTTGTGCCATGATTTTAACTCGATGTGATGTACTATGATTTTTTTCCCCTTTCCAAAACCAATTTGACCTCAATCTTTATGCTTATAAGCTTACTGTCATTATTTTTTTGATGAATTATTTCGAATACTGTGATTGTTTTCTTGATGCCTTATTTACGAGTTTCCAAAGCGTCCAAAGTTATATGTAATTATTAAATCCATGGTTTCTTGAATAGCTCAGTTCTTATGTCACTTGCAGCTTTGCTCAAGTGCCATATACAGATCACTTTTCTG
Source organism: Branchinecta lynchi (assembly GCA_023053575.1). Lineage (NCBI taxonomy): Eukaryota > Metazoa > Arthropoda > Branchiopoda > Anostraca > Branchinectidae > Branchinecta > Branchinecta lynchi. The sequence goes on from JAKZAP010000016.1 coordinate 6,423,314, forward strand.
TCTGTTGGTCGATCGGTCTGTCGGTTCACTGTTCTCGAGTTAGGATACTTCCAGAAACGTTAGGACGATGAAACTTGGCAGGCATATAAGGGACCCAACCAAACTAACTTGGAAATAGTCACTTCCCCAATCCGACCACCGAGGGGGGAGTGGAGGGATGGAGAATCCGGAATGTTGAGTCTGTAACTTTCGCACGGGTTATCGGATCTTAATGAAACTTTACATTTAGAATCTCGTGTCTCAGATCTCCCACTTCGAGTCCTAAACGGATCCGATGAATGTGGGGGGGGGGGAGTCGGAGGGGAGAACCGGAAATATTGTGACACGATTAGAGTGGAGCGATTGGGATGAAACCTGGTGGGAAGAACAAGCACACGCCCTAGATACATTAGAGACGGAACCGGACCGGATTCGGACCCTGGGGGGGGGGGGGCTAAGACGATGAAAATTGGCTTGACCATTTGAGGCTTGAGATGATTGGCTTAGGAATAGTCAGTTTCCCGATCTGACCATCGTGGGGAGGGGGAGGGATGGAGAATCGGGAGTCTTGAGGCATGTATAACTTTCGAATGGGTGATCGGATCTGGATGATACTTGATATTTGGAAAAGCCTCGTATCTCAAATTTCCGAGATCAGTTCCGACCAGATCCCACGAATGTGGGGTGGGGGTGGTTGCAGGGGAGAGCCGGAAATCTTGCGACACCCTTAGAGTGGAGCGATGAAACTTGGCGGGAAGAGCAAGCACAAGCCATAGATACGTGACAGTACCGGACCAGATTCGGGCACCTTTGGGGGAGTTGTAGGGGTTGTGGGTCCGAAATTCCGGTCACCGCGAGTTAAGCTACTTCCAGATCTGCAAGGACGATGAAAGTCGACTTGAATATCAGAGACTTAACAAGATTGGCTTAGAAATTGTCATTTCTCAGATTGGACCATCCTTTAAAGTACTATTAAAGCAAAATATACTTTTTCATGATCCCCATCAGCCCATGATCGTTTATGTCTCAAGGATTTTGCTAAGAAATGAATTTTTAGCACCCTTAAATTACGTATCTTACAAAAAAAAAAAAAAAAAAAAAACTTTTGACCAAATGATGTAATTATATTCATGATCCCCAAGGGCCCATGATCCGTTTTGCCTCAAGGGTTTTGTGATTTCCTTCAAGTTTTGAGCAAAATACATATTTTCATGATTTCGATGAGCTTATCATCATTTGTGCAAGAGTGTTCGTTACGGATGAATAATCTAGCGCCCTTAAAGTGAGCATCATCACAGCCAAATGCAAAAATAGAATAGTTTTTTAGAACGATCCATTCTCACGATTTCAAAGGACCATGATCATTCTTATCTCAAGGGGATTGCTTACAAATGAACACAACTAACCCACGAATTGTCAAATTCCTATCTTCATCGTCTGATACAGCCTTGCAAGTGCAACATGAGCTTCTAGCTCTTGTCTTCTAAACTCTTAATGAATAAAATATTAGCTTATAAAGTTATTATTTTTGACTATACATGTATATAAATGGTAATGGTGATAGGGATAGGGATAGGAGAATTTTGTGAGATTGCTGCAGTAAGAAGCCTTTTCAGAAAACTCACGTGTTTTCAAACGCGGTGGTCAAACGTTTGCATCGGTCATTGATTTTCATCGTCTCTTAACTAACGTATCGCGCAGAAGACAAGGAAGCTTGTGTTTCATCGGATCATATGTCTCACGTGTACTTCTGGCTCGAATTCCCGATGAAACGTTATGTAGCTACAACCCTTCAGCATGCAACGCTGCCGACCCTTTGAACCAGTTTTCCGATGAAACGTTATGTAGCTGCAACCCTTCAGCATGCAACGCTGCCGGCCCTTTGAACCAGTTTTCCGATGAAACGTTATGTAGCTGCAACCCTTCAGAATGCAACGCTCCCGGCCCTTTGAACCAGTTTTCTAAGAAACGCTTTTGCAAATAGAAACGCTTTCTCCTGCAACATATTCTTGTGCGGTACGTTTTCTCTTGAAACAGATTCGCTAAAACTGTTTATAGGAGAAACGCTTTACTAGGAAACTGGCAAATTCTGAAAACTGGTTCATAGGGCCGGCAGCGTTGCATATATACAAAATGTTGCGTTTTACTTTAGAGTGCAGGTATAGAGGATGGTGGACCGGTGGTAGCTATTAGTACTTGACCTAATAAAGGTTAACAGGTCGAGTATCTAAGGTCCCAGCAGCTTTCGGTACTCTGCCTAGTGTAATAGTTGGAGTTAGAGCATTCAAGGCTGTGCTCGCTATTAGTACTCGACCTAATAAACGGTGACGTGGATTCTCTATACTGGAATACTCGACCTACCAATCCTACTTCATTAAGTCAAGTTTTCATAGCTGTCACCGCCTTGAATACGTGACTTCCTATTTTTAATTAGGTGAGTTCAGTTAGCTGCTAGGGCATCAAGTACTCGACCGATTAATCCTCCTTCAATAGGTCGAGTGCTTATAGCCATCACCACCCTGAATACTTGACCTCCTATTAGTAATATTCGTTCGAGTGTGAAAAGCTGCTGGGACGTCACTCGGAGGTTACTCGACCTTACATTCTTACAGATTTCGATTGTAAATTCAAGGATAGATAACTTTTATGGTAGAAATTACTCGACCTGTTCCTTTCTGGATTCAAGTTTCATGGTCAAAGTCTTCTGGCTTCCAAAGAAAGGGGTACTCGACCGGTCTAGTACTAACAGCGGCTCGAGGTTCGATTCCTCGACTTGTCCTTATAGCTCCCCATGACCCTTGTTATTCGACTGGTCAAGTACTATTAGCTCCTGTATGGTAGAGTACTCGACCGGTTGACTACTTTTGCCATTTGAGGTATTAATTCCAGGTCCGGAAACGATAGACACTGCCTTATATAGTAAAAAAGTGTGGTGCCTCAGTGACTGCGACATCAGCGACAGCAAAAAAAAAAAACAGAATTGGTTTTTGAAAATTGAAAGGAAAAAAACAAGTCAACCGTCAAAAACTTCATCTACCTAGCACACTAGCCTCCTGTAGCTATAGAATAATTTCACCAAGGTAACTGTATAGTACTTTAATTCTCTCCAGTCTAATGCAGTAGCCCCTTTTCAAGCATGATACATGGACATCTGAGTAGCCTACCCTGGCAAAGCATGGTGCATGAACGTCTAGCCCCTAGGTTATACGTTTATGTACCGTGGCTAAAAAGAGCTAGTGTGCTAGAGTGCTTAAGGAAGTGTCCACACTGACCGTCATGAACCTAAGTCAACCAAGTTGCAGTAATTCAGTCTTTTTACGTAATCAATCAATGATGATGCTGGTGAAAGTACGTGAAAAGATTGACGGCACAACTCGTATAAATTGTGCAGCCAGATTAGACTATGCGCACACCTTGTATAAATAAAGGCTTCTGAAAGCATTCCGGCACACGACTTGTATATATTTACTGAAACTTTTCGAGATTTTACGAGGTGTGTTTTTGTCGTTTGGACGTAAAAGTATCAGAGATGGAATTTTTTCGCTGCCACCAGAAGACGCGGCATGAAAAACTGCATCGGAAACGAATGAAAAGTCATTTTCGGTAAAAAAAAAAATCGACTATACGAGGTGTGCAAGCAGCAGCCGCGATATGTAGGCTTTATACGTATATATTATTAATAGATACATATATATTAAAGATTATTAACTGGTATCATATAGAACGATTAAAAAGTGGTGCTACCCGTAAAACTTGATATCGAGTTTATATCCTTAGATAACCACGACTATTGGGTAAGGCAATGATCTATACAGCATTTCGCTTTCGGTACAGCTAAAAAAAAATTCTTCTTCTTCTCCCTGACTTAAATTTTGGTATTCTAGAAGTGTCAGAGAAGAAAAAAAGGTAACAGCTTTCGGACAAAAACGGAAAAGAAAATGCAGCATTTACAGCACCAAAAAGCTTTCGGACACGTTCAGTATACATCTCACTCATGAGCAGTAGGCACTCATGAGCCTAACTAGGGGGACAAATGATGACTCTAAAATCAATGACTTCGACCAAATACAGAATAATGAAAATTATTAATTAAGTAATAAGGAATTATTAATCATGGATACAGTACATTTCTTATTTGGCTATTCAACACATCCTTTTGGGTCTGTATTTGGCGTACGAGCGAACAACGGATAATGTAATAGAAATAAGGATTGCTGGAATAGTGATGAATATGAAACACTTTCGGTTGACCGCATCTCTAATCTGATGTGATATTTGAGTTCAGCACATAAAACTAGATTAGAAATGTGTTTCAGATGAAGTAAAGACTGAGCCTCAAGAAAATAAAAAGTTTCAGCTGAAAAATTAAAAATTAAATAAAAATGCTAAAAAACCACGAATTTTGCACCCCACTAGGATTCTCAACTTTTGATATGTTGTACAGTTGTTGTTTTTTTTTTCTCTACAAGATGGTGTAAAAATCATTTCTGTTGCAATTTGTTTGCGGTCAAACCTTATATTGACTGTACTAATAGGCGGTACGTATTGATCTACAAACCTCTTCAACAACCGAAGAGCAAAATTTTCACAACGAAGATTTTATGTTATGCCAAGCCATCTAAAGATGTTAATTTTACGACGAATGATCCAAGAGAGATAGAAGCTTTGGATGCATTCAAGCCATTTGACGAAGGGTTGGACTGCAGGTACTCACATTTTGAGAGGTTAACTTCAAGACCGATTTTGAGAGATTCCGACGACAGCTTACAGACATTTTTCGTGAGTGTGAATCGGGTACGGCTTACTAAGAGCAAGTCGTCCGCGTAGGCTATGTAGCTGAAGGCATGGTCTTTATAAAAGCAGGGTGTAAAGAATCGAGACAAGAAGATATGGCCGATCTAAAGATGTAGGGAGATAAGACTCCCCCTTGGCGAACACCAGTTCGGACAGGAATACTCTCTGACAAGCTACCTTGCCATTTAAACCTTACTGAGGAATGGCCATACCAAAATTTTAACAGACTGACAACAGACAGATACACGCCAGAAGTAATGAGAGTGACTTGGGGCTGAGAATGCGTTATATTGTCAAAAGCACCACCTATGTCTATATGAATAGCAGACTTCTCACGGGTAGCCTGCTTCATCATTTTTGTCAATATGTAATGAGCGTGCGCACAACTGGCACTCGAACGGAATCCAAGCCACATTGAATCAAAACGACATTTTTCAACTAATTCTGGAAGAAGGACGTATTCCAGGATTTTGCTTATGGTCATATAAACTATAATTGACCAATAGCTTTTGCAAGGGTCTGTGTCTTTCCCTCGCTTAATCACCCATGTTATAGTGCCGAAGAGGAAACTATTCGGGACCCAACCCTAGCATAAACAAATTTGAAACAGGAGCTGGAGGTGTTGTGTTAAAGCTGGACACTTAATTTTGAAAATATCGGCACTAAGTCCATCAGATCTGTAGAACCAGTTCTTCTTAATTTTCGGAAAGCAGTTTCGATCGAAGAACAAGTCACGGGAAGAACAGAGGGTTGAAATATCTTCCTTGGGATTTAAGAAGTACATTTTCATAGTGCTGCTGAATCTGGTTTTTGCAACCACTGAATAGACCACTGTAATGGCTGGTCCAGTCTGCCGTAGTTAGTGCGGGAGGAGGTACAGCTGAACCTTTGTCTGTCCGAAGGACCTTTTGCCACGTTTTTTTGTCAGTGGGAGAAGAATCACTGTAAACTTTTGATGTATTTATGGCGTTCATGTCGTAACCGTGAGTTAGTTCAGAAGTTCGGTGTGCAAGATGGTATTCAGTCGCTGGAGTAGACGTCGGTGTCTCTACTTAAGATCTAGCTCGTCACGCTGATGTTTTGTGAATTTTTTACACCCAGTTAATAATTCAGTCTAAACTGTCGTGCTTTTGTTGATTTTTACTTGTGTTGTTTTGTATGGCACTTGCAGCCTCTGGCTTAAGTGACATATAGGCGATCACAATTCCGTCTGTCGGTCGGTCCGAGTTTTCTGTCACGAGTTAAGGTACTTCCAGATATGCTAGGACAATGAAGCTTGGCAGGCATATCAGGGACCCGACCGAACTAACCTGGAAATAATCAGTTTCTCGATCCGACCATATGCCGGGGAGTGTAGGGCGCTGGAAACTTGAAAATTGAGGGCAGTTTGTCCCACTTTTTCGAGTTAGGGTACTTCCAGATGGGCTAGGGCCATGAAACTTGGCAGGCGCATCAGAGAACCGACCAAACAAACTTAGAAATAATCAGTGTTCCGATCTGACCATCTCGGGGGGGGGGGGGGGAATTGAGTAGTGCGTAACTTTCGAACGGCTGATCGGATTGGAATGAAACTTTATAACTGAATAGATTATAATGTTTGATGTCCCGTTTAAAGTCTTGACCGGATTCGGTAGCCAGGGGGAGACCGGAAATTTCAAGAAAAGGTTAGAATGGAGGGAGCGGAGTGAAACTTACTGGGAAGAACAAGCCTCTGCTCTAGATAAATCATTTAGGCAATTGTACTGTATCCGGACACTTAGGGGGGGGGGGGCCGGAATTCCGGTGATGGCGGTTTTGGGGATTTTCACGACGAAACTTGGCAGGCATATCAGAGACACGATCCAAAATAAAGTTTCGTCGATCTGATAATCGTTGGGGGAGTGGAGGGAGAGGAATCCGGAATACTGAATCATGCGGAACTCTGGAACGGGTGATCGGATTCGAGTGAAATTTAAGAATTGAACAGACGACATTTCTCTGGTGATCTTTTTCATATCCGGACCGGATCCGACAACTATTGGGGGGGGGGCGGAAAGTATATGACTCGCTTAGAATGGAGAGATCGGGATGGACTTTTGTGGGAAGAATAAACATATGCTCTCTATAAATCATTTACTGAATCGGATTGGGTCCGGGCACTGTGGGGGGAGACAGGAAATCTCGAGAAACGGTTGGAATGGAGGGATCGGAGTGAAACTTGCTGGGAAGAACAGACATCTGCTCAATGCCAAACTTTTATAAAATTGGACTGGATCCGGACATAGGAGGGGGGGGGGTCCAGGAATTTCGGTTTTGGGGTATTTTTACGACGAAACTTTCCGGTCAAACTGACTTGGAAAAAAAAAATCCTCGATATGATAATCTTAGGGGGGGGAGTGGAGGGAGGGGAATCCGAAATATTGAGTCATGCGTAACTTTGGAACGGGTGATCGGATTCGAGTGAAATTCAATAATTGAACAAATGACATTTCTCTCTGGTGATCTTTTTCATTTCCGGGCCGAATCCGACAGCTGTTGGGGGGGGGGGATACTTGACCCGCTTAAACTCATGTGATCGGGATCTAACAAACAGATGCTCTGGATAAATCATTTACAGAACCGGATTAGCTCCGGGTATTGTGGGTGGAGTTGGAGGGGGGGGGGGGGGGTCTGGGATTCCGGTGATCGAGAGTTAAGGGACTTCCAGATGTGCCAGGATGATGAAACTTCGCTAGAAAATTAGAGATTCGACAAGATTTGCGTATAAATCGCTACTTCCCAAATCCTATTCTTTAAAGTACCAATCTTGACCGTAAAGTAAGAAAAATACTTTTAAGAAAGTTATGAATTTGTATGATGCCCCATCAGCCCATTATCGTTTTTGCCTCAAGGGTTTTGCTTACAAATGAAGTTCTAGCTCCCTTAGAGTGCGCATCTCAACCGCAAAGCGAAACTTACTTGTGATCAATCAATACATCTTATCCCATGCAAATGCCATATCAGCTTACAGCTCTTGCTCCTTTTTTCTTTTTACTCCACTGTCGCCTTGTGCATTTGGTGGGTCGTAAATTGAATATACATTATTTTAATCCCTAACATCTATAAAATGTATAAAGTTGCTTTGGATGGGTCACAGTTCAAATAAAGACACTCAGTTCATAAATAAAATGCATTTGTTCCGTAGCATCGCTTTATGTGTAGATCTGATAACCAGGGGCGTCGCAAGGGGGGGGGGGGGTGCGGGGGGTGCTGCACCCCCCCACCTTTTTGAGATTCGGTAAAATTTTGGGCCGGAGGCCCAAAATTTCACTAAAATTGTTCGGTACTTTTTCGATAGCAGAACTGTTCGATATATTTACGGGGATTCGGTAGTTATACAGAATCCTAAATAGGCTATATGTACCTATCTCTTTGGTATAATGATCGGGATTCGGTATAATTGCCAGTATTCGGTAGTTATCACGAATTCGGTGAGAGAATTTACTGAAATCATTTGGTAATTTGTCGATGCCGGAACTATTCGGTATATTTATGGAGATTCCGTAGTTACACAGAATCCCGAATAAGCTATTGGTTCAAAATTATTCGGTATCATGATCAGGATTCGGTAATTTACTCAGTATAATTTCCAGGATTAGGAAGTTAACCACGAATCCTGACTTCGTTCCAGTTCCGACGAAAGTATACCGAATAAGAAAATTGTTCGGTAGTCTTTCGATACCAAAACAATTCGGTATAATAACCGGGATAGGGTAGTTATACAGAATCCCGAACATAATATCGGTCTAAACTTTTTCGGTATAATAACTGGTATTCGGTAATTTATTCGTTACAATTTCCAGGATTCGGATGTTACCACGAATCTCGAAACTCAGAAGAGGTCGAGTGAAGCACTGGTCGCAGACAAAAGGGATGATCTATGGTACAATAAATAGTCCTTACTTTTATTCTGGATCCCCAAAAGAATATCTAATCATAAATATTTCGAAAATTCCGCCTGCAGCACTTTTCGTAATATTCTCTGTTTTGTTTAAGGGCGCGTCATTTGACGGGGGGGGGGGGGGGGGGTAAGCCAATTTTAGGATTGAGATTTTCAAACATTAAAGCTAGAATTCGGATGGAAATTAAATTTGGCAGGAAAAAGCAAAAAAAAAATTTCGCCTGCGGCGCTCATTTTATGTGATCATGGGTAGTATATTAACTAGACTACAGTTGCTGCTGCTACCGGAACGTCGCTCCATCCGGTTTCTGGAGAGTCTTAGTGTTTAATCAACGGTAAATGATAGAATTTGTAAGAGAAGCAGTCGAATTTTAGCCTACAGAAAAAAATGGATTTCAAAATTTTCGCCTGCGGCACTCGATTTAGTTTTATATTGGCTATAATAGATAGAAGATGTTCCTGCAATCATAACCGACAATATATTCTACATTTGGGCTTCGCCGAAACGCCGCCTAATAGTTGGCTTATCGTCTTTCATGCTGCCATTTATTGTCACTCTTCCCACGTAATCGTTTCTGTTCCATAATTTAAAGCTCGAATTCTGAGTTCTAGGATTCGGTAAAATTTTTGAAAGATTCGGTAAAATTTTGGCTCTGTACCCCCCCCCCCCCCCCACCGAAAATGCACTTGCGACGCCCCTGCTGATAACTAGTTTAGCGTCAGATCTCGTGAAGATAAAAACCAGATCGGACAGGTCACTACAAAACTTTCCTGATTCTATCTATTTATTTGTATTCATGGTAGAAAGCTCAGATCTTTCTAAAATCAAATCAAATTTATTAGTTTGCCATATTATCCAAAAACAAATAGCCCTAGGCACGTCAAAGACATAAACGTCACAATTTAAGTCAAGTCACTGTTAAAATTTTTGCAAAAGTACGGGACGAATGAACGGTCACCGAACACTGCAGTTTGCAGGAGGGAGCTTTAACTTTTGCTTCCCCGAATTTGATCCTCGAGTGGTGCGTTTATTTTCAGCTGCTGGCTGGAAATCTGGCAGAATGTCGCGAAAGAGCTCCGACGACAGACAGGACCTCCCAAAAGCCATGAGAAGTTCATGCCGTCTGTTTGATAAGGTAGTAACGTCTTAAAGTAGTAACATCTTCGAAGCTTCTGCGACATGTTCCACGTGTGAAAAGGGAGTCCGAAACCCTTGCAGTGGAACAAAGCCAAAAGAAAGTTGATTTGGCATCATATAAAGTGTGAACTCGTGGACAAAATAGAACTGCCATTTCTCTCCTTGTTTTTAGGCCGGACAAAACTCGTCCTGTATAAATAATTCATAGATGATTTTCTTTCAAAAAAATAAAAATATGGCTAGTGAGGGGAAACGTACTTAACCGAATACAAATATCGAGAAGTATCTCATTAAAACAGAAATTGACGTTTCTTAAATTCATTTCGATGTATCCAGGCGAAAAATGTCTTCATTTTTCAAAGTCGTTCTTGGGCTATGAAGAGTTTTGACACGTTGAGATGTAAATCGCGTGAGCCAGTCACAGATAGTATTTTCCATACACAAGATTGCGGGTAAAATATAGCGTACTTGAGAAAAATATATTTAGTCAAGATTGCAGGTAAAATATAGCGTACTTCAGAAAAGAGAAATTTTGCGGACGGATTTCCTCACAGCCATTCCGGTAATTTGATTAGATGTATAGTATAGTGCGATATGATTTCTACTTATTTTGCCGAGAAATTTTGTTTCGTAGCAAAATATTCTAACTAAAACAAAGTTGACAGAGCTAGCTTTTGAAATGAGCTCATTTTTTGTACATAAACGTGCCGACAAAAAGGTATCGGTATGCTTTACTGGTCATACAATAGTCCTGAGCTTAGTCCCTTCAGCAGGGGCGTCGCAAGTGCATTTTCGGTGGGGGGGTGCAGAGCCAAAATTTTACCGAATCTTTCAAAAATTCTACCGAATCCTAGAACTAAGAATTCGAGCTTTAACTTCTGGAACAGAAACGATTACGTAGGAAGAATAACAATGAAGGGTAGCATGAAGACGATAAGCCAACTATTAGGCGTCGTTTGGCGAAGCGCACATGTCGAATATATTGCCGGGCATGATTGCAGTAACAGCTTCTATCTATTATAGCCAATAGAAAACTAAATCGAGCGCCGCAGGCGAAATTTTTTTAAATCCCTTTCTTCTGTATGCTAAAATTTAACTGCTTCTCTGACAAATTCTATCATTTACCGTTGATTAAATACCGAGACTCTAAGAAGTTCCAGAAACCGGATGGAGCGACGTTCCGGCAGCCGCAGCAACTATAGTCTAGTTAATATACTACCCATAATCACATAAAGTCTGCGCCGCAGGCGAAATTTTTTTTTATTTTTCCTCCCAAATTTAATTTCCATCCAAATTCTAGCTTTTAATGTTTCAAAATCTCAACCCTAAAACTGGCTTAAAACCCCCGTCAAATGACGCTCCCTTCCGCTAAATAGAGAATATTGCGAAAAGTGTTACGTGTTGTGTTAAGTGATTAGATATTCTTTTGGGGGTCCAAAATAAAAGCAAGGACTATCGATGGTATCAGAGATGATCCCTTTTTTCTGCGACCAGTGCTTCACTCGACCTCTTCTGAGGTTCGTGGTAGCTTCCAAATCATGGCAGTTATAACGAATAAATTACCGAATCCCAGTTATTATACCGAATAAGTTTAGACCGATAGCATGTTCGGGATTCTGTATAACTACCGAATCCCGGTTACTATACCAAATTGTTCTGGTGTCGAAAGACTACCGAACAATATTCTTATTCGGTATACTTTCGTCGAAACTGGAACAAAGTCAGGGTTCGTGGTTAACTTCCTAATCCTGGAAATTCTACTGAATAAATTACCGAATCCTAATCATGATACCGAATAATTTTGAACCAATAGCTTATTCGGGATTCTGTGTAACTAGGGAATCTCCATAAATATACCGAATAGTTCCGGCAGCGAAAAATTACCAAATGATTTCAGTAAATTCTCTCACCAAGTTCGTGATAACTACCGAATAGCCTACTTGCAATTATACCGAATCCCGATCATTATACCGAAGAGATTTGTACATATAGCCTACTTAGGATTCTGTATAACTACCGAATCCCCGTAAATATATCGAACAGTTCTGCTATCGAAAAAATACCGAACAATTTTAGTAAACTTTTGGGCCTCCGGCCCAAAATTTTACCGAATCTCAAAAAGGTGGGGGGGTGCTGCACCCCCCGCACCCCCCCCCCCTTGCGACGCCCCTGCCCTTCAGCAATAATGATCAGTCTGTTGAATTGATTAAATTTCCCTTCCTCACTCTCGTAGGAGTCGTTGGTCTAAAAATACAGTACCGTCCATTTCTTCCCTATCTTAGTTGCGTTTTTGAAGATTCCATGGTATCTGTACCACCGTAACTGGATCTGCAAGTAGTCTTTTTGCAGTTACCGTGGTATCTGATATACGGTTGCTCTGCAAAAATCACAATTGCCGAAATTTCGCTTTTCGGAGTCATCCCAAAAGAAAAACTGATATTCAGTCACATCACTAAGTGCCAGATTTCTTTCCCACCAATTTCACAAAAATTGATGAAAGTGAGATGACTTTTTCAGATACCACGGTCGGACGGTGGTATCTGAATAGCAGATACCACTATAACTGGCCAGATACCACGATAACTGCAAAAACGACTTTAGACCGTGGTATCAGATACCATGGCATCTGCAACAAGACCAAAGATTTCGATGGGATCCCAAAGATCTAAGATTTGATTCAAACAATTGGGTCATGTCTTCGCCATTCAGTCTTCGCCATTCAGTCTTCGTCAGATTCCTTAGATATTTTTACTGTTAAAACAAAGTTCAGAAATGGATTCCGCATGTCTCCTTGCCCGATACCGAATCTCTAATCGATTTCAGAAACAACTTTGAACTTCAACCAAATTTCCAGTTTAAGCCGGATTAGTGATGCACCATTTGTCCGGCAAGAAAACTATGTTCAGATATGGATTCAGCGGACCTCCTTACCCCCTCAATGAATATTTATTATCTTATAAAACATAAGATGTCGCACACACTCATTCATATCTCCATACATCGGGCAGAAGTAAGGACCAATCTCCTAATCGGCGTACCCGTGTAACTCCTCCTATCTCCCAGCGGTAAAAATATCAGCACGCATACTAATTAATAATTTCAGTTCTAATAATCTAATTCTAATAATCTAATAATTTCATAATTTCAGTTTGTCGAAACCCGAATTAAAATAAACACATTCACCCCATGTCCCTTTCGCCTCTGTATAAAACCTTAGAGAACCCCTTCGACCTTCGATTACACAATTCTCCCCGACGTCCACAAAATAAACAGACGATCCATGTGCGCAGAGCTATAATCATTTGAGAATAAAGGGGTAGCACCGCTATAGCCGAAAATTGGTCGACAAGTTGTGTGTCCGGTTTTCACCGGATTCCGGGTGAACTACTTGTCCGGCAAGAAAATAACTTTCATATTCGGACTCAGCGTGTCTCCTTACCCCTCAATCAACTATCTCAATAGCTTTTAAAAAAAAAAAAATTTTTTGTGCCCCTAATTTGAAACCCCTCCTTCACTCCTAAACGTAGAGCTACAGAGCCCATCCACGAACTTGACCTTACCCCTGACCCAAAGAATCTTCACACCAAGTTTCAACAAAATGTCTCATTCCCTTCGAGAGTTTTCGTGCTTACAGACAGACGGACAAACGGACATTTTTGCGATGTCATAGGTATCCCTCCACTTACGTTTTTGGATCTCAAAAACGTAACTCTTGTCTGGATGGAATTCTCAGACACCAAAATCAGTGAAGTGGCTTTGTATGATGATTGACAGTTTTCTTTGTTGAAGGTCTCTAAAGAGTGTATCGAGACCGTAACTTGGCATTTGTATAACCGCAATATGGCCTAACTGAACTAGAGCGAGAATTAATGTTTGCATGACGCAGTCACTTGACTTGCATTTCAGATTTCGCGCCTGTCTTGCAACGGGTACATTTCTCAATTGCTTGTGTTGACACTTACGCTATACTTAATTATACCATTTTGCTGTAAATGAGCTCTTGTACTGAACATAATTAGAAGCTTGAATGAAGAACAGATGTAGGTTACTTAGTTCAGTGGTTTTCGCGTAATATAAACATCGTGAACTTCGTGCGTGCAAACTTGATGTTCGCTACCGGACGTGTGAGGTTTCAGCTTTAACAGGACGCGGGATTTCTGTAATACACCACTCACGGTGCGATAGTGAAACTTGCAAACCGAATCTTTGGTCTGTGTTTCAGATACTTCGGATCGAAAAAATTGCAGTAAAATATATAATACAACTTTGGGCTTTGGCCAGTAGACATAAGTAAAAATTATTTTCATTCGTTTGCAGTTGTAAATTCTTTTATCTTTGTTCCTTTGAATCCTGGATGGTCCGGCTGCAACGAAAGGACTATCAAAGAAAAAACTTCTAGCTTAAGCCATTTTGGATCCCGCAACCCAGATTAGTGTATGACAGAGCCTACTATGAGTCAATCGATTCTGTCAATCTCACGGATTCTCTTCGGAAAGCAAAGCGAAAATCGTCCGAGCGCCACAACACACGGAAAGTCGTTGCTCTTTACAACTTCTCGCTGGCTTGACGAATCCGCTTTCCGGCATTTCAACGGAGTAGATTCACGTCCCACGTCACTTTCCAAAACTAGTGGAACGCCAGAACAGCCTCGGAAAGCGAAGCGAGTTTTAGTCGCAGTCGTAAGAACACACGGCGGAAAAGTCAGTGAAGCTTTCCAGACCGCCAGAATCGCCCTTAAATTGGTTAAAAAGACGTGTGCCTTTTCTGGGAAATCGTGGTTTTGGAGAGCTCTGCAGAAAGTGCTGGAATTACGGAAATTACTGTCTCTGGGACTTGTAAGTCATCTCTTACAGACTATATTTCGATCCCACGATTGGGGTATTCCTCTTGTTTACTTTCGAAGCAAGGAATAGTGCAAAACACGATATCCAGAATTGCCCGTAAACTCTGTGAAAAAAGCCGCAGTGAAATTAGTGTACCGTTAGTGTAGTGACATAATACTCCGTCTAGTGGGGCGCACTGCGCAGGAATAGTCTCTGTTTGGGACAGAAAATTGAAGGATTCGCGATACTGAAGACGAGGGGTTACTCACTCCGCGCCACCGGTGTACACCTCGGCTTGGCACGCGCAACTTGGTGTACATCGTTTTTGGGATTGAGCAACCCCTCGACTGATTCAATACCAGTTTCGAAGTGGAAATTTCGAATTCGAGAAAAGAAGCATGGAATTCGATAGGCAGAAGTAGTGCTGAGCAGAGGCGTTACTAGCCAAAATGTTTGGGGGGGGGACGAGGCATTTACCGACTGGCTGGTAATTTTTACCGACTTTTTCTGCACAAAAACGACTGTTTTCAACAATAAAAATGACATTTTTGAAAAAAAATCGACTGATTTTCCGAAAAATCCACTGATTTTCAGTAAAACCGACTATTTTGATGAAAAATCGACCAATTTTCAGAAAAAAAAGACTGTTTTCATGAAAAAAAATCAACTGTTTTGACGGAAAATCGCGGCGATTCGCGCCGACTCGGTATATTTTACCGACTGGCCGACGGCTTTGGGGGGGGGCGTCCCCCCCCCCCCAGTTGCGACGCCTCTGGTGCTGAGATTTAGGTACGAGTAAAGAGAGTTGGATTACGGAGTCGAAGAATGCGGAATTTTAAATAGTCAACTTGAAGCATAGACCAGTCATTATGGAAAAATCAGAAAAGTTTGAATTTAGAAAATTAAGGATTGCCGATCAAGCAACTGGTGATTTGGTGAGTCCACTCAGATCTCTGGAGCATGTTCCACCCTACTTGTCATCGCTACTTCGCATGACGTCACGAATTCTGGCTTTTTGCCGCCAAGGCTGGAACGATGTTTCTATTTTCCAGCAGAATGTCGTGCCTCGGGCGAATCCAACCAATCACGTTAAAGATATGCATAGTTACCACGTTCCCGAGCATGGTAATCAAATAGTTACTATTTCTAGAAGGTTGGAACGGTCAGCGTAGTAACTTAGAACGAAATTAGTAACTAGTAGTTACTATTTTTAGAAGAGTGGAACACACTCATAGGGGAGGTGGAACAGTTCACCTTGGAATTAATCGGAAAAGGGGTGGATTGGATTTATTTATTTTGGTTTTATTTTGTTTGTGCCTGGGATACGAGAACAATAGTTTAATTCTCGAATCCCACTAGGTATTTACAGTCTCAAATTAAAATTTTCTACGGATTGAGGTCACGTGATGGCGGATAATAATCTTCCTCGGAATACGGTCAACAACAATTGGTGTAGTTTCGACGCAATAGAAGCAAACAAGATATACTTTCATTTGCTAAAACTGGGAAGTATAATAACTGTCGTCATTTCTCCCTATAACACTGATAATGATGACACCGTTTTTTTTTTTTTTTTCATTTTTGTGTTGGCTTGTTTGGCCGTCGATCAACTAAAATAACCGTTGAGTAAATAATGATAAACCTTCCCATATTGGGCTGGTTTCCGTATGTTAGGCTGTCCTAGAGTACATCATATCCCTTATTTTTGTTTTCTGTTCAACTATTTACACCAAAATGTGGTTGGTGTAAATATGGTGTAACGTTTATTTGTTTGTTATACGAAGCAATATTATAGGTCTATTCATATCAAGAATTCCTACCAACTCGAACTCTAAACTGTCCTAAAAAAATTGGCGTATGGAAACAATAAAATACCCTAATAGTCAGCATAGACTAGATTGGCGTTGCCTAGGCAATGCGAAGTGTTGTAACAACTGTCAGTCGTTATACATAGGCTACATGGGCATTAGGACACTCAGTGATGCACGTTGGCATCACTGCCAACGTGGCAGTGATGCCTTGACTTGAACAGGTCAAGTTCGAAGACCTAGGACAGTAACCTAGGTCTGTGTTGGCAGAGATGGGTCTGAAGTTGTCAACAAGGGGTAGCCCACTACGATTTTGTGTACAGGACATGCCCCGGTTGCCACATGTCGACCAATTTTCAGATAGCAGTCCCTACCCCTTTATTCTCAAACTAGTATAGCTCTGCAGCGTGGATGACGACATTCGTTTGTTTATTCTGTCGACGTCGGAGAGATCTAGTGTAATCGAATGTCGAAGGGGCTGATATATAATGTTCAAACGAGGAAATATGTGCGAGCGAGGATGTTGTTCAGTGAGGCTTCACTGGTAAAGTACAGGTCAAGTTCGAAGTTGGGTCCTTTAGGCCTATCTTTAGAGGCAGAGGACGGGTTTCGAATTTACGATAAAAACATGTATGTTTTATTAGCTAATAAGATATTCATTGAGGAGGTAAGGAGGTCCGCTGAATCCATATCTGAACTTAGTTTTGTTGCTGGCAAATGGTTCATCACCAATTAGGCTGAAACTGGAAATGTGGTTGAAGCTCAGAGTTGTTTCTGAAATCGATTAGAGATTCGGTATCGGGACAAGGAGACATGCTGAATCCATTTTTGAATTTTATTTTAACAGTAAAAATGTTCAAGGAATCTGACGAAGACTGAATGGCGAAGACATGACCCAGTTGTTTGAATCAAATGGTAGATTTTCGGGATCCCATCGAAACCTTCGATCTTGTTTTCTGGGGAAATCGGAACCATTATGAACGATCTTCCGTCAACAAAGCGCCCTTGCCCCCCCCCCCCCCCCCCAATAAAAAAGGAAAGAAAAAAGAACAAACTACGACTTATTCCAGTGACTACGCTTCCACTTACCCTCGGCGACGCCAACGATCTTTAAACCTATTTTTGTTGTTAAATTACTTGGACCGGCTTAAGTAATTAGCGTCACCTTCACTTTTTGACAATGCAAAACGCACACGTCAGCTACATATTATTGGAGCTATATTTTGGCCCCAAGCTGGAAAATGAACTTTCAGCTACACTATCCTCTATATCTACTTTCATTATTAAATCATTTTGAAAACTGTTTTCCTTCTGTTACATCAACTTTTCTTACGAAAACACTCCAAACCCTCTAAATTAAAAATAAAACACCAACATTTATACACAATTACCCCTTAAGCTTTTTAGCTGCTACTAAAATTAAGATAAATAAAAAAATTCTTTGTACAAAATTTTTAATCTTATCTATTCAACTTTCAGTTACTTTTCCAATCCAACGAACATCAATTTCCCTGTTCAGTTTTTCACTATTTGTATCCATTTCACATGTCCTTTCACCACACCTTTGAATCTTTCTTTACTTCAAACTATTTTCTTCTTTCTCATTTTCCACACATGCGTACATCCGAAATCACTCAACATCCTCATTTCTCTTTCTGTCTTTTTGGGATCCCAAAACGTAAGTGGAGGGATACCTATGACATCGCAAAAGTTGTCCGTCTGTCCGTCCGTCTGTCCGTCCGTCTGTAAGCACGATAACTCTCGAAGGGAATGAGATATTTTGATGAAACTTGGTGTGAGGGTTCGTTGGGTCGTCGGACCAGTCAAGTTCGTAGATGGGCTTTGTAGCTCTACATTTAGGGGTGGGGGAGGGGATTCAAATTAAGGGACAAACAAAATATTTTGAAACAGCTAATGTGATAGTCGATTATGGGGTAAGAAGACATGCTGAACATGATGGTGAAAACCATTTTGTCATCGGACAAGTAGTTCGCCCGGAATCCGGCCAAAACCGGAAAGTTTGTTGAAAGTAAAAGTTTTATTTGAAGTTGATTAGATGTTCGATTTAGGGGTAGGAAGACATGCTGAAGACGATGGTGAAAATTATTTTCTCGACGGACAAGTATTTCGCCCGGAATCCGGCTCAAACCGGAAAGTTTGTTGAAAGTAAAAGTTTTATTTGAAATTGATTAGATGTTCGATTTAGGGGTAGGAAGACATGCTGAAGACGATGGTGAAAACTATTTTCTCGACGGACAAGTATTTCGCCCGGAATCCGGCCCAAACCGGAAAGTTTGTTGAAAGTAAAAGTTTTATTTGAAGTTGATTAAATGTTCAATTTAGAGGAAGGAAGACATGCTGAACACGATAATGAAAACTATTTTCTCGACGGACAAGTATTTCGACCGGAATCCGGCCCAAACCGGAAAGTTTGTCAAAATTAAAAGTTTTATTTGGAGTTGATTAGATGTTCGATTTAGGGCAAGAAGACATGCTGAACACTTATGTGAAAACAAGTTTCTACCCGGACATGTAGTTCGTCCGGAATCCGGCCAAAACCGGAAAACTGTTGGAAGTCAAAGTTTTATTTCTATTTGATTAGATAAGCGATTTAGGGGTAAGAAGAGATGCTGAGTCCCTGTATGACAATCGTATTTTATCCGGACATATAGTTCGACCCGAATCCGGCTGGAATTGGAAAATTTGTTATAAGCTAAATTTCTATTTGAAGTTGATTAGATGTTCATTACTGGGGAAAGAAGATACCCTGATTTCGTCTTTGAGCTTTCTTTTTTCGCCGGACAAGTAGTTCTGGAGTTCGGCCGGAACCGGGAAATTGGCAGAAGTGGCAGGAAGTTTTCGTCAAAACAGATATGACTTATAGGGGTAAACACACATGCTGAATCCAAATCTGAACTTTGTTTTCTCAGGTGATTAGCTATTTGGCCTTAATCTGTTTCTGAATTTTAATTGTAAAAATGTTCAAGGAGTCTGGCGAAGACTGGATCTGGCTAAGACAAGACCCAGTTGTCTGGATCAGATATTGAATTTTTGGGATCCCATCGAAACCTTTGGTCTTGTTTCACTAATGACATTTGACTTCAATATTTTCTTCTTACTTTCAAAATCTTGAGCACGGATTCCTTGTTCTATAAAAGTTTCAGACACATAATTCGTTACTTCCTGGTTAATATTACACTCTGTAAGCTCGTCTGATAGTTCTTCTAAGACCACACAGATTGCACGAAGGGCTCCCACTCCTCTTGAATCTGCTTACCTTGTCGCGGTAAGGCAGGATTGCATGCATCATCGTGAACATGAACTCTCGGTCGAACTGTTGACATCTCGTTTCTTCCAAGTTTGTGTCTCGTTTCTTCCAAGTTTGTGAAGCCACATCAGAATCAATAAAAGGCTAATTTTGGTATCCCAAAAATGGCGGGATACGTAAGACATCGCAAAAGTTGTCCGTCTGTTCGTCCGTCTGTCCGTCTGTGCGCACCATAACTCGCGAAGGGAATTAGATATTTTGATGAAACTTGGTGTGAGGATTCTTTGGGTCAAGAGTTACGTCAGGTTCTTAGATGGGCTCTGTAGCTCTACGTTTAGGGGTGGGGGAAGTGGTTTAAATTAAGGGGCAAATGAAATATTTTTAAACAGATAATGTGATAGTCGATTAAGGGGTAGAAGGACATGCTGAGCAGGATGGTGAAAATCATTTTCTCGCTGAACAACTAGTTCCCCCGGAATCCGGCCAAAACCGGAAAGTTTGTTAAAAGTAAAAGTTTTAAAGTTTTATTTGTAGTTGATTAGATATCCCATTTAGGGATAAGAAGAGATGCTGAATCCGTGTATGAAGATCATTTTTTACCCGGACATATAGTTCGACCGGAGTCCGGTTGGAGATGTTAAATGTTCAATATTGGAGAGAAAAGATACGCTGAGTTGGTTCTTTAGCTTTCTTTTTTCGCCGGACAAGTAGTTTCGGAATTCGGCCGAAACCGGGAAATTGGCAGAAGTGGCAGGAAGTTTTCGTCAAAACAGATATGACTTGTAGGGGCAAACATAAATGCTGAATCCATATCTGAACTTGGTTTTCTCAGGAGATTAGTTATTTGACCTTAATCTGTTGACCTTAGTCTGGCGAAGACTGGATCTGGCGAAAAGAAGACCCAATTGTCTGGACCAAATATTGAATTTTTGAGATCCCATCGAAACCTTTGGTCTTGTTCCTTTACCTGAAACTTTCTCTCAGCCTAGTCTTCTTTAAGGAAGGCGTCAGTTACTTTCTTCCTTTCTTTAACATCTATTCCGTCATTTCGGATTTTTGTGCGAAAATATGCCTACAAAAATGTCAGCTATTTGGGGTGAAGTTGTGCCGACGGATTACTTCAGAAGTATTCCTATTAGCTGATTTTTGGGATCCCAAAACGTAAGTGGAGGGATACCTATGACATGGCAAAAGTTGTCCGTCCGTCTGTCAGCACTATAACTCTCGAAGGGAATGAGATATTTGGATGAAACTTAGTGTGAGGAATCTTCGAGTCAAGGGAAAGGCCGAGTTCGTAGATAAGCCCGGTAGCTGCATATTCAAATTAAGGGGCGATACAAATATTTTTTAAAAGCTAATGAGATAGTTGATTACGGGGTAAGACGACATGCTAAACACGAATAAAAAACATTTTCACGCCGGACAAATAGTTCACCCGGAATCCGGCTAAAACCGGAAAGTTTGTTAAAAGTAAAAGTTTTATCTGAAGTTGATGAAATATCCGATTTAGGGTAAGGAGATATGCTGAATCCGAATATGAAAATTATTTTCTCGTCGGACAAGTAGGTCGGCCGGAATCCGGCCAAAACCGGAAAGTTTGTCAAAAATAAAAGATTAATCTGAAGTTGATTAGAAGAGGTTCGATTTAAGGATAGTGAAACATGCTGAATCCGAAATGAAAATTATTTTGTCGCCGGACAAGTAGATCGCCCGGAATCCGGCCATAACCGGAAAATCTGTTACAAGTAAAAGTTTTATATGAATTTCATTAGGTGTTCTATTTACGGGTAAGAAGGCATGCTGAATTCGTGTATGACAATCATTTTATACCTGGACACATTTCACCTCAATTATTTGTTTATTATGGAGATATGGATGGTATGGAGATACGCTGGATCTGTTTTTGAACTTCAATTTTTTGCAAGACAAGTAGTTCGCACGGAATCCTGCTGAAACCGGAAATTTGGCAGAAGTAAGGCAGGAACTTTCGTCAAAGCAGACATGACGCAGGCTATAGGGGTAAACTCACATGCTGAATCCATATTTGAACTTCGTCTTCTCCGATGATTACCACTGGACAGCTACAAGACCCAATTGTCTGTATATATTAAGTTTTTGGGATCCCATCGAAACCTTTGGTCTTGTTACATAGGAATGTGCCGAGAAATAATGTTGATATACCTTTGCCAGCGCTTCGTGCAGACAAAACTTATTTTGGGCCAGATTCTGTGAACGTATTTCCTTCTCAGACCATGATCTGCCCTACCCCCCCCCCCTCCCAGCTTAGCTATTTCCGCGGTAGGGGTTCCCCAGTAAAAATACAGTAAAATGCGGGTCAAGCTTGTTTAAATATCACTTTCAGCTTTTACATCCACTCCTTTTGAGATTAAGATGATGTTCTAAACATATTACTCCGTTTTTGGGATCCCAAAACGTAAGTGGAGGGATACCTATGACATCGCAAAAGTTGTCCGTCTGTCCGTCCGTCCGTCTGTGCGCACTGTAACTCTCGAAGGGAATGAGATATTTTGATGAAACTTCGTGTGAGGATTCTTTGGGTCAAGAGTAAGGTCAAGTTCGTAGATGAGCTATTTAACCCTACATTTAGGGGTGGGGGAGGGGTTTTAAATTAAGGGACAAATTAAATATTATTAAACAGATAATGTGATAGTCGATTATGAGGTAAGAAGACATGTTGAACACGATGGTGAAAATCATTTTGTCATCGGAAAAGTAGTTCGCCCGGAAACTGGCCAAAACCGGAAAGTTTGTTAAAAGTAAAAGTTTTATTTGAAGTTGATTAGATGTTCGATTTAGGGGTAAGAAGACATGCTAAAGACGATGATGAAAACCGTTTTATCGCCGGACAAGTAGTTAGCCCAGAATCCGGCCAAAACCGGAAAGTCTGTTATAAGTAAAAATTTTATTTGAAGTTGATTAGATGTTCGATTTAGGGGTTGGACACCATTTTCTCGCCGAACAAGTAGTTCGCCCGGAATCCGGCCAAAGCGGAAAGTTTGTTAAAAGTAACAGTTTTATTTGGAGTTGATTAGATGTTCGATTTAGGGGTAAGAAGACATGCTGAACACTTATGTGAAAACAATATTCTACCCAGACAAGTAGTTCGCCCGAAATCCGGCCAAAACCGAAAATTGTTAAAAGTTAGAGTTTTATTTGTAGTTGATCAGGTATTCGATTTAGGGGCAAAGAGATGGTAAATCCGTGTATGACAATCATTTTTTACCCGGACATATAGTTCGACGGGAATCCGGCTGGAGCCGGAAAATTTGTTATAAGTTGAATTTTTATTTGAAGTTGATTAGATGTTCAGTATTGGGGAAAAAAGATACGCTGAGTTCGTTTTTGAGCTTTCTTTATTCGACGGAAAAGTAGTTCCGGAATTCGGCCGAAACCGGGAAATCGGCAGAAGTGGCAGGAAGTTTTCCTCAAAACAGAGATGGCTTATAGGGGTAAGCACACATGCTGATTCAATACCTGAACTTGTTTTCTCAGATGATTAACCTGTTTTTGAATTTTAATAGTAAAAATGTTCAAGGAGTCTGGCGAAGACTGGATCTGGCGAAGACAAGACCCAATTGTCTGGATCAAATATTGAATTTTTGGGATCCCATCGAAACCTTTGGTCTTGTTATCACTTGCTCAATACACTGTCAGAAGTTTGATAACAGACAACAGAAGGATGCGTGGTTTCAACAGACAGTGCGTAACAGACAACATTTGGGATGGTATCTTTTATGTTGGAAAACGTTATATGTGAAATATTATCCAGAAAAAGCATTGCCAGGAAGAGCAAAAAAGAAAGACAAAAAACATCTACTGAATTTTTTGGTTTGTCGTCATGAAGTCGGAAAATTGAGCAGATGGTTTTTGGCGATTTTTCGGCTCTTCCTGATGGCAACGCTTGTTATGCAAAACATTTTCAAACGGAACAGAAAACATTCGAAGTGTTGTCGATTGAAACTGCGTATCCTTCCATTGTCTGTTATGAAACTTCTGACATTGTAGTTAACTCAAAGCGTCAGTCCTTCAAAAGCAAAATATAGCATGAATTCCCGAAATTACGGTAAGTTCAGCTTCTAACTGTGAAGCAAAAGTGATTGACCTCGCTTACATATTTATGGAGGAAACGTACAATCTTGATGGCTTACGGTGCGTAAAATGTCAGGTCATGTTATTTGGGATCTCCGACATTGGTGTTGTGGTGCTTGTCACTTATGTACATTGTTCGTCCGTCTGTCAGTGGAAGCCCAATAGACTTGGATAAGTTAACTTACTAATTATATAGAAGCAAAAGTGATTGATTTCACCCGCATTCGTATGTAATGCTGGGAGTGAGTTGTGTATGTTCTAATCGATGATACTAATCGTGTATATTCTGTATATCCTATATATTTTGTTGATTCATTGTGAAAATTTGTCCTAAGTTTTCCTATGTTGGGTCACATAATATTGCCCTAGATTTTCGCTTGGGCTTGATTTTTGCTAAAATTTTCTTTTCCTATTTTTTTTTAAATTTTTTCAGAAGCTGGTCAAATCCAAAGTCAATTCTGCAGGCTATTTTGTCGGTATTCTCTTATGACACAAAATCGATCCATGGTGAAACTGTCTTCTTTTAAAAGGCGTTGTTAAAGCTCTGGTTTGAAGTTATCCTGTTGTATTATGTTACGTTTTGGTCCTCTTCCGAAGTACAAGTTAGTATTGGCAGCCAATCAATATTACGTTCTTAGTTTTAGATTTTGTATTTGATTTCAACTGATGGATAAAACTTCTTCATCAGATTATCTTATCCTGGATGCCATCTACTTTATTTACGTTGGTTTAAACTAAATAATTTCACCGGAATCACCATTTGTTACATCCACAAAGGCTGGGTCACGCCCGTCACGGGGAATTAAATGATGGCATGGGAAGCTGTTTCCTGCGTTGTTCTGTACTTCTTATGTGAAAAATCCTAAATCCCATATATATTTTAGCCTTAAGTTACTCCCAGGCTTGTATATATATATAGAAAACATGCAATCTTAGCGGGCTTCGTGTCGTAAATTGTCATTAAAAGCTTTTTTTGGATTATCAACATCAGTGTCGTAATGCCTGTCACATCGTATCTTCTAGTCCACTCGTCTGTCAATGTGTAAGCACGAAAGACCTCGAGGGGTTGAGATATTTTTATCGAGCTTGGAGTGCGGATCCTGTCTGGGTCAAAGGATAAGTCAGGTTCTATATTCGAGGGTGGTGGAGGGGGATATTAAATGAAGGCGTGAGAAAATGTCCTGCCCAAGCTCATGAGATTGTCGATCTGGGGTAAGGAGACATAAATATTCCTTCAGCCCAAGCTGACTTGGAATCGTATATAACAAGACCAATGTTTTGACGGGATCCCAAAAATGTATTATTTGATCCAGACAAATTCGTCTTGTAGATACCGCGTCTTCGCCAGTCTCCTGGAACATTTGTATTATTAATATTTAGAAACAGAGTAAGGCCAATGGCTAATCATCTGAGAAAACCAAGTTCAGAGATATTTTCAGCATGTGTCATCGTATAAGCACCCTTATACGAAAGGCGAAATCGATCAAAACATCCAGCCTTACGCCTTCTAAATTTCCGGTTTCCGAACAAACTGCTTGTCCGGCAAAGCTCACAAACAAATTCGCCAGGTCTCCTTATTCCTACATCGAACCTGTCATCACCTTCCGTTAAGACTTTTGCTTTCAACAAACTTTCTGGTTTGGCCGGATTTCTGCCGGACAACCATACCTACATGTAATAGATTTTCCGGTTTGGGCCTGATTCCGCGCGAACTATATGTTTGGGTGGAAAATGATTGTCATATGCAGATTCAGCATGTCTTCTTACCCCTATCTCGAACATCTAATCAGCCCCAAATGAAGATTTTACTTTTGACAAACTTTCTGGTTTTAGCCAGATTCCGGGAGAACTAGCTCTTAGACAATGTTCTTTTCGCCCCTTAAACCCCCACCCCTAAATGAAGTGCTACGGAGCCCATCTACGAACTCGACCTGTCTCATCGAGTTTCATCAAAATATATCATTACCTTTGAGAGTTATCGTGCTTACGGACGGAACGAAGTCATAGGTATCCGCCCACTTACGTTTTGGGATCTCAAAACTTACTCAAAACGGACATGTGATCTAGGATATTCTTCAGCGATATTTCGGTCCTTCTTGGCAAGGGTCCTCTTCGGGCTGTAACTGGAAGAATCGAACATGCAGTAAATGATTTATCTTATAACCTGATCATTTTATTACAACCTTAAAATATAATTTTAACATGCAATAAAAGACATATTAGTACAAGAGTATTTCCTTATCCTAAGGGATTTCCTTGTACAAGGATATATTACTTTCTCCATTTACTCCGCCTTTCCGAAACGGCGGGTCATACATAAATTACTTACTTACTTACTTATATCTTATTACCCTAAAATTGCCTTAAATTGCACTTGCAAGCAATAAGGATGTTGAATCCCGATGAGTAGCTTGCGGTTGCTGATGGTGCTCATTTATTTCCGGGTCACTGTTTCTGGGGCTCTCCAGTACACCTTCCACGGTTGCGCACACCAGTCCTCGTCAGTCGCTTTTTGAACCCCTCAGGTGATCAGCTGCGACTACTTCGACAAAAGAACAGCACGATTGCTGAAGAAGTGCTGGTGAACATGAGAAGAGCACGATCTTCGTAACAGCTTCCGGGAGTGCCCCTAGTCCGTGAATTGCTGTCAGGAGCAAAGAGGGAAGGTAGACAATTAGAGTTGAGTAGTTTGAAGACAAGTAGCATGTCTCCCCTCTTCCGCCGGTAAGTTAGTGTTGGAAGTTTCAGTTTCTGCAGCCGTTGTTCATAAGGCAGTGTTTTGAGGCCACGAACGGATTTTGTGGCTCACCTCTGGACGCCTTCGATGAGGTTCTTGGCTTGTTTGTAGATGGGCGATGCAAGGGCGTTACCGCTCTTCAATTTGGGCCTGACCAAGGCTTTGTAAAGATTCATCATAACAGCTGGTTTGCGATATGTAATTGAGCGTTTGATCATCCCTAGAGTCCGATTCGCGCTTGCGACCACCTTTTTGGTGTGGTAATGGAACTTCAGTTGATCGTAAACAATGACTCCGAGATCTTGCTCTTCTGAGGTGGGTGGGATCGGAACTGAGAGGCCTGATCCAGGTCTTCTCATTTGGTATTGTCGTTTTGTATTATTATGTCCGAAGTGGAGTATAAGGCATTTGTCAGGGTTGAACTAAGTAAGTAAGTAAGTAATTTATTTATGACCCGCCATTTTGAAAAGGCAGAGTAAATGAAGAATATAAACAAAATACATAAACACACAGAAAAAGACACTTAATTTCCAATCTTCGGTCAGGAAGCAGTGGACGTCGTGCGCTGGTTGGGCCCTGTTGTCCATGTTTTTTGAAAGTGACGAGGAAACATCCAGAAGGGTAACACTTGCATCTTGAATGGTGAATTTCTCCGACAATGTATGGTTGTGACATAGTTTCGACAAGTGGAGCAGGTGCTTCGCATATTTAAAATTATATGATCTCATCTATTTAATCTCCTTCTTTCGCACAACGTGAGTGACGCCAGAACGGAATAGCATAGAAGAAGCGCAAACGGTGCTGTGCAAATTTCCCAAAGCTTTACGATTATAGCGCCCCCGGTTGGGGACGATGCGCCCATAGGCGCTACGGATTGATTTATAAATTTCTTGAACAACCGAACAGCAAAATTTCGACAATGAAGATTTGAACGTTATGCTGAGCCACCGTAGAGAGTCTGTTGATTTGACGATGAACGATCCAAGAGATATAGAAAACTTTGGATGCATTCGAACCATTTGACGAAGGGTTGAAATGCAGGTACTCCCATTTGACAGGTTAACTTCAAGGCCAATTTTGAGAAGCTCCAACGACAGCTTACTTATATTTTTTTGTGAGTGTGGATCGTCGACGGCTTAATAAGAGCAAGTCGTCCGCGTAGGCTATGTAGCTGAAGGCATAGTCTTTATAGAAGTAATCAGGATGGAAAGAATCGAGACAAGAAGATATGGCCGATTTGGACTTAACCAATCAGCTAGAGTGTTCAGATCCTCTTGAAGGGTGTTTTCAGAGCGTTGTCAAAAACAAGCTTCGAGTCATCTGCGGATTGCGGTAAGGGGTTCTTTAGCAGCTGACGGGCATCGTTGATACAGATCTTGAAGAGATTTGGTCTTAGTACTGTCCCTTGCGGTTCTCCACCAAGTACTGAAACTTCTGATGATAAGACCTCCTCACCTGCTGTACCAAAGATGCTTAAGTCCAGTCAGGAAGTTCTGCACCCAATCTGCAACTTTTGGGTGAATAGAGCATGCATCAACCTTGATGCGCAGCCTCCTGCGGCTAACCTTGTCAAACGCTTTTGCCTGGTCTAGTAGTGCTACATCAACTGGTATGGCTTGCTCCAGAAAGTTAGTGACAATCTCATAAGACTCTATTAAGTTAGTGTCTACAGACTTGCCAGAGACGAAGCCATGTTGGCTTTGGTGAATGATCTTATGCTGCCAGGTGCTGGGTGATTTATTTGTTGACAATGCCTTCTATGACTTTGGGTATAACAGAGGTCAAACTGATTGGACGGTAATTCTCTGGGGAGTTTTTATTTCCCTTCTTGTAAATGGGAGTAAATTTGCCATTTTCCAATCCTCAGGGACAGATCCTTGGTCAAGAGACAGTTGGAATATTCTTGTTAACATTGGTGCTAGGATAGAGCTGGCAGCCTGGCCTCCTTCACTGTTCTTGGGTGTATCCATCAGGTCCTCTTGATTTATTGGGGTCTAGGGCAAGCGGCTTCTCGACGTCTGATCCCGAAACAACAATTCTTTCCATGGGTGCGGTGATTGAGTATTTTGTCGTGTTTTATTGTTGACTTTCTGTTTGAGGTCTTGACTACACTGTCCGAAGTTTCATAACAGATTGCGGAGAACACTTTCAAGAATAACACCTTTTCACTTAGAAATAAAGTGTTATAACCAATCAAGTTTATACTATTTCGTGCCTAGATTTCCCACAACACCTTCAATAGGTAAAAAAACTACACTGTCAGAAGTTACATAACGACAATACAAGGATGCGCGATTTCAACAGATAACACTTTGTTATCTGTTATGTTTCTTTCCTTCCCGTTAGTATTTTTACCAACTGAAGGTGTTGTTGGAGATCTAGGCACGAAATAGTGTAAATTTAATTGGTCATAACACTTTATGTATAAGTGAAAAGGTGTTATTCTTGAAAGTGTTATACGCTACCTGTTATGAAACTTCTGAGAGTGTAGGACTATAAATCCAGTAGAACAGAACGCTTTCAGTCCTGTCATTTCAGATATTGACAGTGTGGGGGGGGGGGGGCGGCAATACCCATAAGCAGGCCCGTATCCAGGAATTTATTTCGGGGGGGGGGGGGGGGTCCCATAGGGGGGGGTTGCCTGTGGGTCGCACAAAAAAGACATAGATCAGAGGGCAAAAGCATATAAAAAAATTTTTTTTTTTCGGGGGGGGTCAACCCCCCCCCCCTGGATACAGCCTTGCCTATAAGAGAATCAGGTTCAGTCTGTCGTTTTGTCAATCCCCTTTTGTGATCTTAGTTCAGATTTTGGTCTTGTTTTCAAGGGAATTTCTGTCATGCATCGCTCTCAGTGACTAAAAAATGTGAGTGCTAACTCGCGTGTCAAATGACAGTTTGTACTCAGTTTGTAATCGTCATAAAGTAGCGTAGGCTGAGGTATTCATTAACTTTGAACGCCCTGCTGGTTTGCGATACATCATGAAATCCTGTCACATTAAGTGTTGGAATTGACTTGCAGACTTCACAGTGTCGTCCACCTGTTCTTTATAAATTTGGTTTATTTAAACGCTGCACACTTGAGCTCGGTCCAGTTCTAGAGCACTTTCTGCGTTTTCTCGATTTTAAAAGTTGAAAAGTCGGAGTAGCAGAGAATTCACAATAAAATATGCAAGAAAAGGACCGTTACAGGTCCTTGATATCGTGAATTTGTTCCAACACAGGAAGTGAAACTAGACAATCCAAATCCTCCAGTCAAAATTACACGCTAATTGTAAGAGGTTCCGTGATAAACAAGACCAAAGGTTTCGATGGGATCCCAACAATTTAATATTTGATCCAGACAATTGGGTCTTGTAGATATCCGGTCTTCGCCAGACTCCTTGAACATATATTCAAATAATATATACAACGGACACGTCAGCTACGATTCTTCATCAGCGATATTTTGGCCCTTCTTGGGAAGGGTCTTCTTCAGGCTGTCAATCTTCAGGGTCAACTTCGGGGAAGGAAACAAACCAGTAATGATGAAGAATCGTAGCTGACGTATCCGTTGTATATATTATTTGAATATATGTTTCAAAGTCAGCTTGGGCTCAATATTTATCTACGAAGTACGGAACTTTCACAGCCCAGACATGCAAGAAAGGACAAGTGATAAACCAACTTTTTGATTACAGGTCTGTTTACTTCCCAACCAACCAGTAATGATGAAGAATTGTCGCTGACGTATCCGTTGTATATATTATTGAATGTATGTTTCAAAGTCAGCTTGGGCTAAAGGAATACTTATCTCCTTGAATATTTTTACTATTAAAATTTAGAACCAGATTAAGGCCAATGGGTAATTATCTGAGAAAACCAACTTCAGTCCGGATTCCGCTTGTGCGTTAAACTCTAGGCATCTTCTCTACTTTGATTAAATTGATCAAAACTTCCTCCCATAAGTACTTCTGGCAAATTTCCGGTTTTGGCCGGATTCCGGGCATACTACTTATGCGGTAAAAAACAAAAAAAAATTCGCACCTTAATTTGGCCATCCCCCCCCCCCTAAATGTCGGTCTAAAGAGCCCATCTACGAACTTGATCCGTCCCTTGACCCGAAGAATCTTCACACCAAGTTTCATCAAAATATCTCATTACCTTCGAGAGTTGTCGTGCTGACAGACGGACGGATACGCGGACAACTTTTACTGAGTCATAGGTATCCATCCGCTTACATTTTCGGATAATGTAATTTTAATATTCGGACACATAGCAACAGGTGTTGCTATATGTCTCACAAACCAGACACTTTGTGTACATGAACATCGTGAGTGGCAACCCCTCGACGTATCCTCCTGTATGAGGGAATCATGTAAGTACTAGTAATACATTGGCACCGCACTTTTCTCTCACCATATTTGTATCAAGAAGTGAACTACTGTCGTGACTTTCATGAGCCCTATGTGGTTACGGGTCAGCTAGATCAATAATTAACTTTAATTTTTCTCGAATCACGCCATAATCTCACGCCTCCTTACACATTTTCTATATCAAACCGGAACCAATTCCATGAAATTGAAAATTAAGCCATCGGAATCCCTGCGGTAACCCCGCTTTTTGGGTACGACCCCTGAACTTGGCCTAGATTTCGGTAAAACGTTTCTCCGCTAGCGATTTATTCTTTTTCGTCGTCAAAAACCTGTCCGAGGAGACTCACATACTTGCACTCTCTACCGCGCGTTTATTCAGTCTTGTAAAGCATGTATGTCTGACGCTACTTGATGTGCTCAGGTGATTTAACAGTCAAGGATTGATAAAAGTAACGCGTGGCAAAGTAAGTTGATTCCTGATGGAAGCATCATGGTGGAAGATAGGTATTTTTCAAATTTCGTTAGAAAAAGTTTTATTGTTAGCAGTACTGACAAGTAACAACGACTGCCTTTGTGTGAAATCCGGTATTAATATTTGCCGAATCCAGAAACGATTCTGTATAGCAAAAGATATGTTTCCCACAAGTTCATTTTCCAACTTGAAGCGGCTTCGATAGTATATATATATTTATTTGTGTCCGCTTACAAAAGGGAAAATTTACAAAAAAAAGAAGAAGAAGAAAAGAAACTAAGGAAAATATATACACGCACTAAACATAATACTAAAATCTATACCACGGATCGAGTCAGTATACGGTGTACGCAAGCATTTAAGCTCAAGCTCAAATGGTAGAGCGCCCGTCTTGTAAGCAGAGGGTCCTGAGTTCATATCCCGGCTGAGGAGCATTTTTGTGTTTCATTTCACTACTTATAAAATGCGACTTTGAGCCTGAAGAGGATCCTTGTCAAGAAGGACCGAAATATAGCTCTAATGAAATTCAGCTGACGTATCCGTTTTGCACTACCAGATATGATTCGCAGTCAGCTTGGGCTGAAGGACCTTTGAAAAAGTCGGAGCTTTTCCTTTGATGAAACTTTCATTGCCAAATATTGAAATGAGATTTTTCAGTTAAATCATTGTATTTTGTTCATCCAATAAAACAACATACATAACGTTCCCGTGAAGGGCACAGCTCAGTTTCAGTTTCACTTTATTCGAAAAACGTGCGCCAATTATTAGGTTTTGTTGTCATAAAATAAGCATGTAAGTCAGTCAACGAGTCCAAATTAACATTTATAATGTTAACATTTTATAACATTGTATAACATTTAATGACCAGTTTGCAGATTAAACTCGACCCGGGCAGTAAACTACTTAACAAACCAGGGCACAAAACTAAGTGAACCAGTCACAGATTGATATTTCGGTGCAGGCAACTGTGTCGGTCCTGTGCAGACGAATTCACTTAGAATCAAAAATACGGCAACCTCTCTGTTTTTAATGACCCTCACCCCACCCCTAACCGCTGGAAATGATAATAATAATATGTTAATCTTATACAGAATACTTGGAGAATCAGAAGAAGAAAAACTTTGAAAATAACGTGTCTATTAGATAAGACACTTTATGTGAAACAAATCTTTGTGTTGAGAGACAAACTTTATTCAGTTCATGTCTTTTTTTTTTTGAGGGGGGGGGACTCTACTTTTAAAGCTAGGGGCTTAGGAGCCAACTAATTTATCCGAGGGGTTACCCACTCTCGATTTTATGTACAGAAAGTGACCGGTGCCACTGGGCCCTGACGGTGGCATGGTTAGAAGCGGGAATTGCCTAATTTGTGACCGACACCGCTGATTTCGGCAGGTTCTGGAAAAGGGTGGACAGCCGGTGCCGCGGGTGGGAGACCCAGTGCCGTCTTTTACCTTTGGTGGACCCTAGGCCATTCATGGTTTACGTAAACGACGGTGCAACGTAGCTGGTCACACCTCCATCGTAATGAACAAGGCTAGCACCCTTACCCTGATTTCTCAACAATTTACACCGGCGATTGGCCGGTAATAAACATGTCATCTATAATTCGTTAGGTAATAACGTTAAATTAGCGGTTCACCGTTATTTAGGCTTGATGAAGGAAGCCTGTTGGGATGGCAAATCATCCTACTGAGGCAATTTTTTTCTCATTGGTATGACATATTTTCTAACAGAGACACCTTCTGTATTGAATACCCTTCTTCACTTGGGGGGTCTATCCTACATCATTTAGGACCAACCCTTTTAGGCTTGGGTAAACCGTAGAAGATAATTAATAACTCAATCAAAAGAGAAAACGCCTGATTTGTAATGTAGTTGCTCAGTTGGGTTTAATTAGCGGTGCATAGTTACTTTATCAAGAAACTAATTAAGTAACCCGTCAAAGGACTCCTGATTCCATGTGAAGTAAGCGATAGGCTACCTGAAATTTAAAAAAAATTAATTTTGATCGGAAATTCACGAAAGAAGCGAAGCACAAAATGAATTATGAGATTGATATACATGTTTTTGCTGATTGTCCGATTTAATTGCTATTATCCTGGCATTAGACTGAATACTTTTGTAAGGAAACATCTCGAGATATCGAAATTCCATTTCACACATTTTTTTGTGTCTAGGAACTAAGGCCCCTGGTGTCATCGAATGGTATGTACAAGAATCAGTCCTCTTGCCCCCCCCCCCCTCCTTCCAACTTCAAACTTTCATATTTCTCAATCGTTCGACTTGTAATTAAATGATGTCGTGTTTATTTACATTGTTTTGTTTAAGTGTTTTCATATGTTTACTTTATTTTGTGTATTTTATTCATACTCCGCTGTCATGCAAAAAGCGGTTCACAAATAAATAAATCAATAAAGCAAAGTAACAACCTCATTCATTCACCATCTTCATTCCTCTGTCGGATGTCAGTACAATACACAACTCTAATTCTTATGTCACGCGTGACTTTAAATTACCGAACCGAATATTAATAGTGAGGCAACAGAAACGCAACCGACAACGTGGACCCTCAAGCTTCTAGCCGGGGTATAGGCTAATTCACTTAATTAAGTAATTTTAATCTAGGATTGAATCATTTTCTCATCAGTTATCTTCTTGGGACTCCTAGCATGTCCGGGCAGGCATTATTAAAAATAATAGTCCGAATATGGAGCTAGCAGTGTGTGGGGCTTAACAAACGTCTAGAAGCTAATTATGGATAATGATATACAAAAACCTAATCGAATCTACTACCAAATTTACTGACACGTGAAAGAAAAAAGACGTATCCTCAAGCACTCGATGTACTGTATAGTGATTCATTGTCTCTGCTCTAGTCTTGTCCGCTTGTTTTAAAGTGTGACTGTTTAGTTTAATTTGAAATGTTTTTTCTGTTTTTTGAAACATATTGGAAGGAACACAACCAATTTCTATCGCGGTTTATACATATATGTGTGTCAGTTTCAAACAGTTTTCACTAAACCCGACTATTACTTCGTAAAGCCTTTTATTTCGATCTCTTTCTCCCGAACTCGGAAAACCCCGGGGCATCACACTGTTTATCGCCGCTTGAGCATCGTCCTTTGCAGTTACCCTTTTGTTTGAAACAGTTTTCATCCTAGATATCACCATGATCTCAACTGCTTTTCTCACTTTTATTTTCTTTATAAACGATGGAAATAATTCCATTATTTATAATTCCTTATTTTACATATCGAGATCAAGCTCGGCCATGGTTCTAATGGGTTTTATTTATGTATTTATTAGTGACATAAGTAGACAAGCTAGCGGTTCCGTCGTTAAATACAAGAAACTTGGACAAAATTATTAGCAACACTAGAAGATATTTACATATGCGTTAAACTGAACGGTGTATCAGCGAGGTGTCTCTTAAAGGGCACCTCGCGCTGTTTACTAATCCAGTATCCTAAAATAGTTGAATACTTTAAAACCGCAGGCTCACTTTTGACAAATTAGCCACTGATTTGTCTGTTTAAGCCTTTCTCCAGGCCCATTGACTGCACCAAGAACAAAGAAAAACGAGCGAATTGCACGTAGATAATCTTCGGGGCGTCATACGCATCGAAAATAGCGAAGCAAGGCGAAAAATGAGATGATTAGGGTCTCTCCAGTCTCCCGGTCTAAGAATGGACAGAGCGATTAATGGAGTACACTGTAAAACAAAATCTTGCAGTATTTGCTGCTGGGATTAATCTTGTCTCTAAAAAGATAATCTCATCTCTGATTCAGATTATTCTTATCTCAGTTGAGATAAGATTAATCCCAGTAGCAAATACGTCAGTTAACTTTAATCCTTACTCTGAGAAACTTTTTACAGTGTAGGTTGCATTGGCATTATAGGTGCGACGGGTCCTTTAACCAAAGCCGACATCGTTGAGATACTGTTTTGAGTTCCGTAACTTTACCTCGGGCATTAATAGTTATCGAGTTAATAGTCAGTTATTAACTATTACTAGTTCTCAATAATGCCGTCTTAGAGAAAATTATTTATTTTTTAGAGCCTTTTTAGTAGCATAAATAACTTGTCTCGGCAACATAGGGGACAATTTCTTTTCGTTTCTGGACGGGACTAAAAACTCGTTCGGACTTCTAGAAAAACTTGATTTTTTATCGACCAGATTCACTTTCTCTCGGTAACACGTGTCCGTCCTAAAGATTCATGTGAGGATTTTGTAAACGTGTCCACCGGTTTTCTTACGAGACATTTTTCCGTTTTTTAAATGGTAGCCTATTGGAAAACGAAAAAGTAGGAATCGAACTAATTAAATGTTTGATTTTTGAAATTGTATCCAGAAGCTAAAAAGTAGGAATGAAACAATCAGTGTCTAAGTTCTCAGACATTTTGAAGTCGCTTGTAACAAAAATAGTTCGCTGTCTGACGTCTTGAAACGCACAGCTTAGTAATTAGTTAACACCTTTATTTTACGCTTCTGTTGTATTATGTTAATATTTTCCCTTTAATATTTATTTTATTTTGCTTTCTCAATGCTTGTAACTTCTGGTATCCAGGTTAGCTAGGTTTCGGTATGTTAATAAATGATTTTATGTTATTAAATTATTAATTTATGTTAAGAAATAATTTTTATTTGCACTTAGTTTTCACCCGCGGCTCTAGTAATGAGGTTCAAAATATGCGCTGCTTCCAAAATTCACCAAGACGTGGACATTTTGAATTTGAAAACAAGCCTGTATTTGTAGCCGATTAGCGTCGGCTTATTTTTCGGCAATGGCTTACCATTGTAGTTCGTAAATATTTCAAGTAGAGAGGGACAGGCGAATAGAGGAATACGAAATAGTTAATTCGATGAAATCCATTAGGGACAGTGAACATGTGATGTGTAACTAAACTGTCGGTTAAATTTTAAGTACTGATTCGATTTTGCTCTTATACCCTACTGGTGCCCACAGGCGTTACTAGCCAAAATGTTGTTGTTTTTTTGGGGGGGAGGCGGGGCAATGTATTTACCGACTGGCTCGTCATTGTTACTGACTGTTTTTGTTGATAAAAACGACTATTATCGAGGAAAAACGATTCTGCTGACAAACTGTTGACAAACGATGACCAAGATTTCCGGTTTCCCCCTCTAACTCCCCCCAGTGTCACCGGATCCGGTCTGGATTTAAAATGGAGGGTCTGAGACACGAAATCCTTCCATGTATTAAGTTTCATTAAGATCCGATCACCCGTTCGTAAGCTAAAAATATCTCATTTTTCCTATTTTTTCCGGATTCCCCCTCCCTCCACTCCCCTCCAGATGGTCGGATCGAGGAAGCGACATTTCTAATTTAATCTGGTCCAGTTCCTGATATGCTTGCCAAGTTTCATCGTCCTAGCTTATCTGGAAGTGCCCGAACTAGCAAAACCGGGACCGACAGACCGACTGACGGACAGAAATAACAATCGCTATATGGCACTTGAGTAAGCTCAAGTGCCATAAAAACTACTATATTTAAGAAAAATTCGACTATGTTTACGGAAACTAACTGTTTAAAAAAAAATCGACCGTTCCCAAGAAACAAATCGACTGTTATAACGAAAAATTGAGGCCCTTCGCGCCGTCTCGGCTTTTTTTTACCGATTGGCCGACAACATTCGGGGGGGGGGGCATCCCCCCTCCCCCCTAACCGTGACGCCCCTGCTGGTGACTCTGCCTAACAGGCTATCTTATCTTCAGACCAAAACACGTTCCAAAATTAGAGCTAAAAGATACGCAAAGAAACCCTAAAAAATAACCCTGTCTTCTTTGCTTTCAGGTCGACTGCTGCCGAAAATGTCATCCATCTGTCGTCTCTTGACTGCACTATTATTTACCAGTCTGCTAGTCCAGGAATCCGAAAGCTTTCCAAAAC
Organism: Branchinecta lynchi; assembly: GCA_023053575.1. Classification (NCBI taxonomy): domain Eukaryota; kingdom Metazoa; phylum Arthropoda; class Branchiopoda; order Anostraca; family Branchinectidae; genus Branchinecta; species Branchinecta lynchi. Next base: position 6,460,624 of record JAKZAP010000016.1, read on the forward strand.
TCAAAATCAGATTCAGGGCAGGTGAGTATCCTGGATGAGGGGGGGGGGGGGGGGGGGGAAGACCCACCAAACTTTCGTAAACAGAGATCCTATTATGACTGAATGATGTGCATTATATGACTGAGTATGTGTCCAAAATATGGATGAGTAGCCTACGTGTTTTCACGATTTGAAGAGATTGGTTTTTTAACCACCTTTGCCATGCCTTCAGGCTTTTTGTGCGAATAGATTATTATTATTCAATCATCAATCAATTTTCTTTCAACCTTAATAACACTAGGCTAACACGGGCGGAAAAAACAACAAGACCAAAGGTTCCGATGGGATCCCAAAAATGTAATATTTCATCCAGACAATCGGGTCTTAGAGAGGTCCAGTCTTCGCCAGACTCCTTGAGCACTTTACTAATAAAATTTGGAAACAGATTAAGGCAAATGGTAATCATCTGAGAAGATCAAGTTCAAATATTGATTCAACAAATGTGTTTATACCCCTATAGCCCGCGTCACATCTACTTTGACGAAAGTTCCTGCCTTACTTCTGCCAACTTTCCGGGTTCAGCCGGATTCCGGACGAACTGCTTGTTCAAAAATGGATTCAGCGTATTTCCATACCCCAATGTTTCGACATTAGTTTCCGTAAAAATTAATCGACTTCAGATAAAACTTGAACTTTTAACAAATTTTCCGATTTCAGCCGGATTCGTGGCGAACTATGTGTCCAGGTAGAAAATGATTGTCATACACGAATTTAGCATGTCTTCTTACCCGTAAATCGAACACCTAAGGAAACTCATACAAACAACCGGGCGATCTACTTGTCCAGCGAGATAATAGTTTTCATATTCGGATTCAGCATGTTTCCCTGATTTCCCTTTTGTTTTTGACAAATTTTCCGGTTTTATCCGGATTCCGGGTGATCTAATTGACTGACGAGAAAATCTTTTTCATATTCGGATTCAGCTTGTCTCCTTACCCCTAAATCCGACATCTAATCAACTTCAGATAAAACTTTTACTTTTAACAAACTTTCCGGTTTTGGCCGGATTCCGGGTGAACTACTTGTCCGGCAAGAAAACGATTTTCATATTCGTGTTCAGCATGTCGTCTTACTCCGTATCTCATTCAGCTTGTCTCCTTACCCCTAAATCCGACATCTAATCAACTTCAGATAAAACTTTTACTTTTAACAAACTTTCCGGTTTTGGCCGGATTCCGGGTGAACTACTTGTCCGGCAAGAAAACGATTTTCATATTCGTGTTCAGCATGTCGTCTTACCCCGTCATCGACTATCTCATTAGCTTCGCTCCTTAATTTGAAACCCCTCTCACTCCCCTAAATATGCAGCTATCGGGCCCACCTACGAACTCGACCTTTCCGTTGACTCGAAGAATCATCAAAATTTCTCATTGCCTTCGAGAGTTATCGTGCTGACAGACGGACGGACAGACGGACAACTTTTCCGATGTCATAGGTATCCCTCCACTTACGTTTTGGGATCCCAAAAACTCACTAACAATACAAATAAAACACAAACTAACAAACAATAAAACGAAATGAACATAACAGTACAGTTAAAATTACTATTATACCCATTTACTATGTATTGTTAATTACTAGCCTATTGGTTACTTCGAAGAGTATTCATTGATTTTCTTTTTCTTTTTATGTTTTTTTTTTTTTTTTTTTACCGATCATCTAGGCTGAAAGTGTCCCACCCTTGAGTTTCCTTTTATGTTTTGTTTCTTACCTTTTACGGGTCAATTCGGAGTAGCGTTTCCAGTCTCACTTTAATCGCTTATAACTGGGAAAGAGCGAATTAAATCATTACAGTCGTAACTCGCTAGGTTTCGAGACTTCACTGTAAAAAGTTTCTCGGAGTAAGGATTAAAGTTGACTGCAGTATTAGCTAGTGGGATTAATCTTATCTTTTTAGTGACAAGATTAATCCAAACTTATGGGTTGGCAAAAAAGGAGAGTTCGAATTCGGAATGTATTCTGCATTCGGAATTTTGGTGCTGCCAAAGTGGCGTGCGACCTAAAAAAGAACATTTAAGGAAGCAGTAGACACTTTCTCAAAAGTGATCTCAAAAGGTTAATTATAGCGCCATTTTGATCTTATATTGTCCATTGTTGGCGCTGTAGCAGTCATAACTAACTTGACATGTCGATGGGTGAAATGATTTCTCTCCGATCTTACTATTGTGTGTTTCGTCGTGATGCCATATGGTATGCGTCTGTTGGGGTTCTATATATTAGCTGGCTTTGTGCTTAGGATCCATTGACCTACATTTTGGAAGCGAAGTTGGGCCTCATTTTAATTTACCAATTATGATACCCAGGTTTTTTCGCGGTCGCTTTTCTGGTCATAAGTGAGCATGACGCAGGCAGGATCAGTGTTGCCACATGTCGCACGATAGTGTGAATTGTCACTCTATTTTGTTTTTGTCACTCTTGTTCTACGTAGGACATAAAAAATCACTCTATTTCAGAATATGACCAAATGTGTCATTTTTGCATCAAGGATTCCGACCATAAGTGACTATTTCAAGTTTTTTTTTTTCATGAAAATAAATTTCACTCTTAATTCACTCTCTGTTTTGGGCCAAAAGTCACTCTCTAAATATTTTTGATGTGGCAACGGATATATTCCAGTTGGAAAATTCAAAGCAGTTTTGCATTACCACTTTCTTGGTATAGGTTGGTATGAGAATTTTGCGCTGTTCCGATAGCATCCCTTAGCAACCTCGTACAAAGACAAACGGAACTTAAAAATGGCAAACAAACGCGAAAAATTACACGTACATGTTGAATCAGGAAATGCGTTTAGTTCCTGTTTCGGGTGGATAGTTCAGTTTGAATGATTTATTTCGTGATGCGCAGCGAAGACGACTGCGAGTCTTAAGCCATGTGCTTAAAAACAAGAAATAGAAGCTTATATGGCACTTGAAAGTTTGGTTCAGACGATAAAAGCTGGAATTTGCCAATTCGTGGGTTTACTATAGTCTTTTGCAAGCGAAAATCTTGAGGCACGAATGAACATGGGCCCTTGGGGATCATTAAAATGTATCGTAAACTATTTTTTTTGCACTTGCGGTGATGATGCGCACTTTCCTAGGAATCGCTTTTTTTTTTTTTTAGCAAAAGCGTTGTGGCACAAACGATCATGTACCCTTGGCCCGCTTGACAATGTATATTTTGGCCAAGCATCTTTTTTTTCATTTCCCGATGAAAAGCCTATCTCAAAGTAGTAGTATAAAGTTGTACGAAAAAGTAGTATGCATTACGAGCTGATGCTACTACATGTTTCTATGTCAAGGTTACCGTGTTACCTACTGCATGCTACTGTTAGCAAAATACATGCAACTTTTTCGTACAATTATCTACGCAGGCTACAAATTTTTCATCAGCTTGCGGTTAAGATGCACACTTTAAGAGCGCTACAAATTCATTTGTAACAAAACCCTTGGTGCACAAATGATCATGGTCTCTTCGAAATCATAAAAATGTACTATTTGGTCAATAGTATTTTTTTTTGTTTTCACTTTGCGGTTAAAATGCGAACTTTAAGGGCGCTAGGAATTCATTTGTAGAAAAAACTCTCATATCAGAAATGATTATGGGTCCCTAGAGATCATGTAAATCTATAATTGGTCATCAGGGGACTAGGAGTTAATTCTTAAGCAAAACCCTTGAGGCACAAATGATCATAGGCCCTTAAAGGACACCTGAACAATGAAACCATACTTGAACACACCATGGAGAATGCATTTACAGAGATGGCCACGGAGAGCATTCTTCTCCTGAGCGTGACGTTTTCAAAATAGAGATGTTCGTTTCTGGAGGTTTGCACATACAGACTCTAAGACAAAAAGCGCAATTCATTCAAATCTTGTAAAGCGCTGGCCGGATCGTATTGGAATTTCTTCTACATATACGTTTGGGCTCAACTGGTTAAAAAATATTCTAGAAAAAGGGTTGATTGGCGACATTTGTTCATTTCTAAAATTGTTCGGCACTGAAATAAGGAAAGATGCAAAATGGAGCAAAAATCATAGCTTGGAAACACTATTTCGTATTTGGATTGGGTTTTCTGCAGGCAATGTTAACGGGAGTCATACAGATAGGGACGATACTTGGTACTCTTCATTCAGGTGTCCTTTAAGGATCGTAAAAATGTGTATTTTGGCGAAAAGATTTCACTTTACGGTTACGATGTGCATTCTAAGGGCGCCATAGATTCATTTGATTCACGCACCCCCTCCACTCCAACTTTCCCGATAGTGCCCGAATCCGCTCCGCGAGTATAACCATTCCAGGATTTCCGGTGCCCCTCCACCCGGATCCGATCCGGTGTTGAAATGAAACATAAAAGGCACTTAGGCCTACTCTTCCCAATTATCCAAGTTTCATTCCGATCTGACTACCGGTTCAGGAGTCATGCGTGCCTCAGGTTTGGATTTTCTTGAATCACTCTTGACATCCAGAGGAAGGCATTAATTAAAGATAGTCATGCTAGCTCGCTGGGCTCAAAGTGAAAATAGGTTACTCTGCCTTTTGACCCACAGAAAAACGACAACGTGGCATCGCCCGGGGTCCAGGGTCTACAGCAACATCATTATTCCCAGACCGTAAGAACCATAAAAACGTTGTACTATTTTGATATCAGTGTCGATCGCGCTTTGCTATGACCAGTTTAGTTCCGTTTACTTGTTTCCTCGTATGTAGTTTCTCTTATGCTTCGTCGGCAAAAAAGAAGTTTGTAGTTAGTGATTTTAAAAGAATAAATGACTATAAAGGAATATGGAAGAGAAATTATGATGGGGGTACGTATGGACTATTTGGTAGGTTTTTTTCTGTTGGTAATTTTCTTTTGTTGTGTTATTTTTTGTAACTTCTCTCGGCTTCACTTCTTTGGTTGACTATTGCGTAGCCTACACAATGTTACTTTTTCTTAATTTTTTTTTTACTTTTTCCATAACTGAATAGCCTATATTGAAAATCATGGCAAGACATATTAACATTATTTTAACTTGAAAACGAGAAAAAAATACGAAACAAAACTCTTCCGGCATAACGCTCCTCTAGTGCGGTGACAAAACATAAAAGGATGATTCAATTTGTCACACTTCTGTGTTTAAAATCGGTAAATAAATCCATTCATTCATTAAACAAGAGCTAGAAGCTCATATTGCACTTGCAAGCCTGGGTACGAGGATGAAAGTAGGAACCCCGCAATTCGTGTGTTTTGTTCTGATCATTTATGAGCAAAATCATTAAGATAAGAATGATCATGGACCCTTGGTATTCACGAGAATATATCGTTAGGTAGAAATTATTTTATTTTTGCACTTGGCTGTGACAATGCGCACTTTTTGAGCTCTAGAAATTCATCTGTAATCACGACCCGTAAGGCAAAAATGATCCTGGTCCCTTTACGATCATGAATATATATGGTTTGGTCAAAAGTATTTTTTTTACTTTTGGGATAAGATGCGCACTTTAAGGGTGGTAGAAATTCATTTCTAAGCAAAACCCTGAAGGCAAAAATGATCATGGTCTCACTGGGATCATGAAATTGTATATTTTGCTTAAAAGTATTTTTTGGACATAGCGGTTAACGTAAGTACTTTAATGGATGGTTCGATCTGGGAATGACAATTTCTAAGCTAATTTTGTCAAGTTTCGAATGTTCAAGCCAAGTTTCATCGTCCTGGCAGATCTGCTCGATGAAAATTTGTTTCAAAGTAGTACTATGAAATAGTACAAAAAAGTAGCATGCAGTACTAACGATGCTACTACATGCTTCTACTTCAAGGCTACCGTGTTACTGCATACTACTATATGCTACTATTAGCAAGACTGGATGCTACTATGGCAAGACAGGATGCTACTGGATACTACTACATGAGATTCGACCAGTCTGAGGCACATTAAATGATAGTATTCTTTGCTATTACGTAGTATTGCATGCAACGTTTTTGTACTACTACCATACTACTACGCCGGCTACACATTTTTCATCGGGAGGAAGTACCTTAAATCGCGATCGTTGGAGTTACTGCCCCCTCCAACTCCCCCCAGAGTGCCCGAATCCGGTCGGGTCCTGTCACTGATGTACGACTGTTCTGCTCCACAAACCTACTGACATTCAAGAAGGAAGTTGATGAATATTATTCAAGTGACATTTTCTCCTTGTGCAAATTTAGAAGAAATGTAAAGTAAGAATTTTGTAGAGGCTTAACGGCCTGCCATCCAATTTGCGAATATATTATTATTGTTATTATTAAAATAGTCGAGTCCATGAAATGCCTGCCATGTTTCATCGCCCTAGCACATGTGGAAGCATCTTAGCTCGGTGTCACCGGAAATTCGGAACCCTCCCTTCAACTCCCCCCACAGTGCCCGGATCCGGTCCGGTCTTGTGTCAACTATGTATCTAAGGCGTGTGTTCGTTGTTCCCACCAAGTTTCATCCCGATCCGTCCACTCTGAACATGTCACACGATTCCCCCCCCACCCCATCTACCCCCAGAGTCGCCGGATCCGTTCCGGACTTGAAGGGTGCCATCGAAGAAACGAGATCTTTGCAAATGTCAAGTTTCATTAAGATCCGATTTCCCGTTCAAAAGTCATATATACGTCAATATTCCGGATCCCCCCTCCCTCCACTTCCCCCTGGGTGGTTGGACCGGGAAAGTGACTATTTCCAAGTTAGTTTGGCCGGTTCCCTAATATGCCTGCCAAGTTTCACCCTAACTCGCGGTCCCGGGACTGACCGACCGACCGACAGACAGACCGACGGACTTGGCTTGGCACTTGGCCGTAATCCCATAAAAGAGAAAACTGGAATCCCTTTACAACGCCCATTAAACAGCTGGGGGTCGATAGGACGTTGGAACACAACATGTGTATTGTATCGAGTCCAAACGAGGGTTTTTGTTGGAAATCGTTTCCTAAAATATTTAAGAACACCTACTTGTTGTTTGATTCTGTAGCCGAAATTGTACTATTATTAGACTGAACCAAGAAAGCACCATTCAACAAATCCAAGTTCTTGATTTTTTTTTTGCATTTATTCTTTTTATTTCATTTCAGGTCCATCTCATAACGAGCTTCTTGCAAATCCATGTGAGACACGACTCGGCAGAGGCGTGTGTACAAATATGTGGAGTTGCTGGTATAATCGCGGAAAAAACATTGGGCTATGCAGAGACCGCTTCCTGATTGGCTCGTGCTGCCAGTATACAAGCATAACTGCACCAGCAGCAAATGTAACCGATACCGTGACCGTTAGTTCTGCTGTTCATTTGGATGCTGTTCCAGCTGCAAGTACAGAAAAGCTTGTAGCAGCCTTGAGCAGTTCCGGAAGTCAGGATATGTCAGCGTACTCCGGCACTGCCGGGGCAGATTCGGAAAATGAGATTTCAGCGCCTCTGGCGGTGGATGACGGTAACAGAAATGTTGAAAAGCAAACAGCAGGGCCTCCTGCTTTGAATGGAGGGAGCCAAGAGATCGCGATCGCAGTGCAGACTGGATCTGTATTACGGACCAATGTAACAAACCCGGTGCAGGCCGAAAACCAAGTGCAGGCCGAAGAGGTTGATGCTGCGCATCAAGCTCAGAGTGACGCTGTAGTTCAAAACAGTGCAGCAGCTCATAATGCAACAGAAGGAGCAGCAGAAATACTAGTAGAGCCTGGAACATTGGTGTATACTGCATCCACTTTGCTGGATGGCGTTCGTGAGGATCTTAGAAATAGTGTTGTTGCTGTTCTTGAGTCAAACGCTATTGACTCAGTGCCGGTACACGCTGTGGTTACAAAGGCCCCCGTCACCATGTCGAGCACTGCAAAGACCACTCTCGAATCGACGAAACCGCCACTTGTGTCTGAACAGCCAACGAGCGCTTCAACCCCCAAACTCCTAAGTACTGCTGCGCCTGCAATCTCGAACGGGACTGCTCTGGAGGCCATGACGACCGATGGCCTTCCAGCAGAAGTCAACGAGGTTACATCAAACTTCATTGCAGACGTTACGTTCTTTCCTGATGCGACCACCGATACGCCAGGGCTAGCTCTTGTCGGGACGATGAGTGTCAATGAAATCCCGGGTCTAGCCGGCATCCCTGAGGCGTTGGAGACGTTGTTTCCTGATATTGAGCTGGAGCGGACGACACCCTTTGACGAGGTCACAACGCTGTCTCCGATAGAAAAGTGTCAAGATGATCCAGTGTGTATCTGGCAGCAGATATCTGGTCAAGGCAAGTTCGTGTTTAATGATACTTAGTAATGCTAAATCAATAATAATGAACAGTGATAATTAATAATAATAATACAACAAGGCCGTATCCAGGGGGGGGGGGGGGGGGGGGTCTTTTTTGGGATCCCAAAACGTAAGTGGAGGGATACCTATGACATCGCAAAAGTTGTCCGTCTGTCCATCCGCCCGTCCGTCCGTCCGTCTGTTAGCACGATAACTCTCGAAGGGGTTGAAATATTTTGATCAAACTTGGCATGAGGACTCTTAAGGTCAAAGTACGGGTCAAGTTCGAAGACGGGCTATGTAGCTCTATATTTAGGGGTGGGGGAGGGGTTTGAAATTAACTGGAACAAAAAATATTTTTTAAAAGCTAACGAAATAGGGGTAAGGATACATGCTGAATCCGAATACGAAATTTATTTTCTATCCGGACAGATAGTCCACCCGGAATCCGAGGAAAACCGCAAAATTTGTGAAAAGTAAAAGTTTAATATGAAGTTTATTGAAGGATCGATTTAGGGGCAAGGAAACGTGCTGAGTCCTAATATGAGAATTATTTTCTCGCCGGACAATTAGTTCGGCTGGAATCCGGCCAGAACCGGAGAATTTGTTTAAAGGAAAAGTTTTATTTAAATTTGATAAGATTTGCGGGATAGTAAACATGCTGAATTCGCATATGATAATCATTTTATCACCGGACGTGTAGATCGCTTTGTTAAAAGTAAAATTTTTAATCTAAAGTTGATTAGAGGTTGGATGTAAGGGTAAGGAGACATGCTGAATTCTTTTTTGAGCTTTATTTTCGGACAAGTAGTTCCGGAATTCCGCCAAAACCGGAAAATTGGCAGAAGTAAGGCAGGAAGTTTCGATCTGCTTCGTCAAAATAGAAAAGGCTTAAAAGGTAAAGACACATGCTGAATCCATATCTGAACTTGCTGTTCTCATGTGATTAGCTATTTGGCCTTAATCTGTTTCTAAATTTTAATAGTAAAAGTGTTCAAGGAGTCTGGCGAAGATTGGATCTGGCAAAGACAAGACCCAATTGTCTGGACAAATTTGAACTTTTGGATTCCGATCGAAAGCTTTGGTCTTGTTTTACTTTACTGTCCGACCCGCAGGCAAAAGCCCCCCCCCCCCCCCCCGGAAAGGCAAACCCGCCCTCCCGAAGTGAATTTCTGGGTACGGGCTAATGTAAGATAATGCCCGTGGGTCGTCTATTACCCGTCGTTCCTATAATACCAATGCAACGGACTTCCGTAACTGCATTCATTAAGTCTTAAGCTCGGAGACCCAATTCTATGTGTTGCATTCTAAGCCCGCCAACGATACCTGACGAATCTTTGCACTTGCCAATTCAATATTTCCGATGCGCATCATGCTCCTGACGGGTGTTCGCGTATCATTCTATTGATGCGTAAAACCGTTTATATCGATTTTGCCGAGTTTTTGCTAGAAGTTAATGGCCTGGGAAAAGGCTTAAAACAGCCAAAGCCGTGGATAATTTTTTAAAAGCAGAACATAGTTTTACAGTATTATAGTTTTGAATATTGGAACATAGACAGTAATACTGCGAGGCGTGCTTTCATGCACACCACAAATTACATACTGAGCATCAGCTGTATGCAAAATAATTAACCGTTTAGAAAATAATAAACAAAATAGAAAGAAGAGGGTTATGAGACGAAACCGTCGTTAATACTATTCGATTCTTTTTTTTAAAGCGGTCCACAAAAAATGGTATTTCTACCACATACACAATGTTAACCATCCCTACTGTCACTATGAATGTTTAAAACCACTAAAAGCACCGTAAAACAATGAGCAAATTAAAAAAAAAAAAAAAAAATTTCCTAGGTTTGAAATAACTCTGTCTGGACTAAATCTCAGCCGATTATCCCGGACAGCTGTTATGGCACGTAGGAAAAGAAGGGTCAAAATAATAATTTCCATCTAATGCTTCAACTGTTTATTACAAATACTAATAAATGAAAAAACCTAGACAAGTGTTGTACCTCTGAAGACATATAAAAATTATCAATTAGGTCTTATAATTCTTTGCTAATCAATCCTGGAAAATCTCGTCATCTAGAAAAGAAGACTTTCGGCGTGGGTTTTTTCTCGAGCCAAAACAGCAACCCGGCAACCGCGTTCAATTCAAAATAAACCTGTGGCATGCGATAACTAAGAAAAGGTAAATGGAATGTTTGGATTAGAACTTTAACATCCTCTCCTTTACGGGAGACAAAAATGGGTGTTGTCATTTATCACCCGTACGAACGTCTCCCGCCCGAAGTGGACCCAGACAAAATGAAACAGATTTTGACCTGATTTATTTTCCACCTCGGATCGACCGGACTTTCAGCCTTGGGCGATTTGGAGAGCCGATTTTGACTGAAATTTTGGCCTCGAACAGGGATAAAAATCCCTGAAAGACAACTGAAAGACGAAAATGCTACTCAGCTGGAATTTGAACCCAGGACCATGGCTCACCAGGATAATTTCAGAGGACGTCGGATGGAAAAGAATTGAGGGATATACATATTCAAGATATTTCTAATTTCCTGGACAATGTAAAGTGAGAATGGAACGTTCAGAATTTGAGAGTTTGTTCCTAGTTGAAAAGGCGATGGAAAGACCGAGGGAAAAACGCAGTGATCGCTAATATACTATATCGTATGTATATGATCGTATGCACGCAAAATGCCCACTTTAGCCCGATAATTAATTTGTTATGCTGAACTAATCATGGTGATAGGAGGATAGACGATTTGCATGGTAGATACACGCCGAGGATTGCTTATTTTGTCGCTACGCATTGTGGGTCCGCTCTTAGGTTGTAATTAAACAAGAGATAGAAGCTTATATGGCACTTGCAAGGCTGGGTAAGTATCCAACAAGTATCCATCTTAGCTGGAAAGAAGAAGAGACAGGCGCTCCAAAACCAAAATGATGAAGAATCTCTACCCTTTCGACGATCAAATCGACCAGCAAAGATAGCAGCCGTGTCCAGAATGAAATCACAGCTCCAGCTTTAACTCAAATGAATTTTCAGAGAAGAAGTCCGTAAAATCGGATATTTTAAGGAAGAATCTTTAATGTTTTTCCACAAGTTCATTTTCCAGCTTGAGCCCGAAGAGGACCCTTGCCAAGAAGGGCCGAAATATAGCTCTAATGAAATGTAGCTGACTTATCCGTTTTGCACCGTCAAATATGATTCGCAGTCAGCTTGGGCTGAAGGACTACTTAAAAGTTCTCTCATTACTAAATAAATTAGAGCTTCTCCTTTGCTTCTTTCTAAGTGGTGATGTTAGAAAGTTGGCATGCGCCAAAAAAGTCAAAATTTGAATAGCAAAAGTGTTCAAGGAGTCTGGCGAAGACTGGATCTGGCAAAGACAAGACCCAATTGTCTGGACAAATTTGAACTTTTGGATTCCCATCGAAACCTTTGGTCTTGTTGTACTTTTTTGTCCGACCCGCAGGCAAAAGCCACTCCCCCCTCCCGGAAGGCAAACCCGCCTTCCCGAAGTAAATTTCTGGATACGGGCTAATGTAAGATAATGCCTGTGGGTCGTCTCTTACCCGTCGTTCCTATAATACCAATGCAACGGACTTCCGTAACTGCATTCATTAAGTCTTAAGCTCGGAGACCCAATTCTATGTGTTGCATTCTAAGCCCGCCAACGATACCTGACGAATCTTTGCACTTGCCACTATTCAATATTTCCGATGCGCATCATGCTCCTGACGGGTGCTCGCGTGTCATTTTATTGATGCGTAAAACCGTTTATATCGATGTATCTAGGACTTGTGCCCAAGATTTCCTGTCCCCCCCCCCCTCCCACTCCACCCAAAGTCGCCGGATCCGGTCTTGATTTCAAATGGGTCGTCTGAGGCACGAGATCTCTCCAAATATCAAATTTAATTGCTATCCGATCACCCGTTCAAAAGTTATAAATACCTCAAGATTCCGGATTCCCCCTCCCTCCACTCCCGCAACGATGCTCGGATCGTGGAAATGACTATTTCCCACTTAATCATTTGGGGTCCCTGATATGCCTGCCAAGTTTCATCGTCCTAGCTTATGTGGAAGTGCCCGAACTAGCAAAACCCGGACCGACCGACCAACCGAACGACAGCCCGATGGACGGACAGAAATTGCGATCGCTATATTTTGCTCTATTGCGCTATATTTAAGCTATATTTGCACTATATTTGCGCTATATTTGCGCTATATTTGCGTTATATTTTGCGCTATATTTTGCGACCGCTATATATTGTTTATATCGCTATAACCAAGGCTAGCTAGCATTTGAGGCCATCAATCATCAGTACAGTACTTTCTCTTCTCTTATTTTTTCCTTCACAAGTTAGCACAGCCTCGCAAGCCCCGCTTTTGTTGTGCTATTGAAAACAAAATGTTTATTTTCAATAAAACTGTTCTACTACTACTAATGCAATCAAAAGATTTTTTGTTGGCTAGTGAACCTATTTTTTTTTTCATATTTTCTTTGTTGAAGACTAGTTTTTTCGCTCTGTGTGTAAACATAATCTTTTCACCAAGAACAGATTTTTTTTCAACTTTTCCTCTACTTGTCAACGCTGCATTAATCCTGTTTTCACCTTCGAGCACAATGGCGATGGATCACTCTAGAGCGACTGCGCGGAACCCAGGATAGCTCACACATTACAATTGGGAAAGAAAAAAGTACAGAATTAAGATAGAACTTAAAAAAAAAAGATAAAAAGTAGTAAAGAATAATAGGCCTATAAATTTCACGGTATGGTAGCGCCCTTTTTCAACCAATTGAGGCTGGCGCAATATCAGCTCGTTATTTTATAATGTTGATTTTGACCTGATCAAAGGTTGTGTTTCCCAACTTAACGATCGTTAATAAATTTTTAACAGTTGTTAACTTTTTGCGTTCCACGTTTCTGATTTCAAAATTTAAGCTCCGCCCACCTACAATTTCCGTTCCTGAGCTTGACGATTGTTAACTATTTTGTAACGATGGTCGGTGAGCATCGTTGCAAAAAAGTTAGCAATCGTAGAACTGGGAAAAGTTAACGATCGTTAAAGCTGCAGTTAGCTCCGCCCTGAAGTAAAGTTAACGATTGTTAACAATTGTTAAGTTTGGGGAACGCAACCAAAGATCTCTGCTTTTACAGGATCGTCTTCTTCCAACTCGTCTGGTGCTTCAGTCTCGGCTCAAGCGACAAATACCGTCTTATCGATCCCGACTATAGACCTATCAGTTCCTCCTAAGGAACAGATTTTGTCAGGAGAAGACAGGAGAGTCATCCTTATGCTGAATATGAAGAAAACCACTGATGGTAAACATAGTCTATAATTCTTCTTCTTCTTCGTGGGGTTTGCGTTTACAGGTGATGGTAGATAACGCCGTTACATGACAAGTACAACTTCCGAAGCTGCGTTTTTGCAGATACCATGGTATCTGAAACCACGTCTAAAGTTGTTTTTGCGGTTATCGTGGTATCTGGTCAGTTATCGTGGTATCTGATATTCAGATACCAGGGTCCGAACGTGGTAACTGGTCGTGGTATCTGAAAAATTCATCTCACTTTCATAGTTTTTTGTCAAATTGGTGGGAAAGCAGTTTGATACTTAGTGACAAGACTGAGTATCAGTTTTTCCTTTGGGATAACTTCAAAAAGCGCAATTTCGGCAATTGTCGTTTTTGCAGAGCAACCGTATATCAGATACCGTAATAACTGCAAAAACGACTAATTGCAAATCTAGCTACCGTGGTGACAGATACCATGGTATCTGCAAAACCGTAACTCTTCTGTTCTTCACTTTTCACTGTTTCCATTTAGAGCATGTTCCACCCTTCTAGCAATAGTAACTATTAGTTACTAATTCCGTTCCAACCTTACCATAAGTTACTACGCTGACCCTCGCGCTGACCGTTCAAACCTTCTCGAAATAGTAACTACTGACCTCTGTAACGATTGGCAGGATTACCCATTGGAGTGATATTTTTGCGGAAAAATGGAAAATGCATTCTGGCCTTGACGCTAAGAAGCCAAAGTTAGTGACGTCATGCGTAGTAACTACGGTAAGTAGGATGGAACTCGCTCTTAATATTCCCATATATTTCATATCCCTCATTTTCAAACATGCATGATGCACCTATACACAATTCTATAATTTGGACAGACGATCACGTTTTCTCGGACTTCTTCTGCAGGGCGATGATCGTGCAGTTAGAATTTTTGTTCCAAATTGATGACGATACTCAAAAACTTATCAGGGTTCCAGTCCGCAACCACGTGGCCATCTATCCGGTCCGTCATATGTTAAGCTCTGGATAAAGTATTCAAGGTATAGATTAAATTAAATTGTATTTGTAACCCGTCTCGCCTTTAGCTTTACGAGTAGAGACAAAGCAAAGAGCTGCGATCCCTGTTACTTCTTAGGCCTAGACGGTACAAGAAAGTAAATATGGACTTCAGACCCCCCCCCCCTCCTCCCCTTTCAGCTCCTCCGCCTGCGCCGGATGTGGTTCGGAATTAGAAGTGAAACACCTAAGGTGTTCCACTTTTTATCCATCTCAGCCATCAAGTTTCGCATGAGTTGGATCAGCTTTTTTTGTTGGAAATGTCCTGCAACCCCTTGGGGCACTGCCGAGGTCAGACCCTAGAGGAGGAATGTCACGTCTACGGCATTTTGTTCCGTCACACATGAAGATTTACTGGAACGGAGAATTTCCGGGTAATTGTCCGGTACCACCTCCAGTTCAGTAATGCGGTTCACCCACGAATTACGCCTTTAAGGGGTCATGGGTCAAGGGCCCATTGGTTTGGCCCATCGGTACCAACCAACAAGTTTCACTAGAATCCGCGTATTTCCGGGAAATGTCCACACTGTCAGAAGTTTCATAACAGATTGCGCATAACACTTTCAAGAATAACACCTTTTCACTTAGAAATAAAGTGTTATGACCAATTAAGTTTATACTATTTCGTGCATAGATCTCCAACAGCACCTTCAATAGGTAAAAATACGACATTGTCAAAGTTACGTAACGACAACAGAAGGATGCGCGGTTTCAACAGATAACACTTTGGGATGTTATCTGTTATGTTTCTTTCGTTCCCGTTAGTATTTTTAACAATTGAAGGTGTTCTTGAAGATTTAGGCACGAAATACTGTAAACTTAATTGGTCATAACACTTTATTTCAAACTGAAAAGGTGTTATTCTTGAAAGTGTTATACGCTATCTGTTATGAAACTTCTGACAGTGCAGTGTCCGCGGAAAGTTTTCCGAGAAATGTCCGGTGTCCGCGTCGAAATGAGACTGGATAGAACAATTAGGGACGTAGAGTGAACCAGTACTAAAGAAAAATAAATAAAGAAAGAAAACAAGGTTAAAATAAAAAGGTAAGAAAGTGGATTTCAATATTTCTAGCTGATTACGAAATATGTTATGCTGACAAGAATGTCTTTTTCAGTATGTGGGCGCCCTACGGTATCTCAAGGCCGGATCGTGAATGGACTCAAAACAACTTTTGCCCAGTATCCTTGGCACGTTGCTGTGAGTATTATTCATTTTTCACTACCTACTTTACTCCTAGGTCCGATATGTACTTTCTTCAGGTACGAGCAGATTTTTTTAGATATCAATCACTCTTTAGGATCTAGTCCATCCTCCTGGCAGTAATTGCTTGAAAGGGTCCATCTCTCTTATTACCTTAAATCACACTTGAAAGCGTAGTCTGTTGACGTCGTCGATGCTTTATTAATTTTTTTTTGTATCCATTAAACTGAGGACCAACTAGGGTCACTCCAAACATAAAACAAAAAAACAAAAACAAATAAATCAATAGCAAAACAAAGGGAGAGAAACACAAGCAACAAAAATGGTGCGTGAACATTAAAGGACCCCTCGCACAATTGACTCTCCAACTTGCAGTATTTTAAAATATTTGAATACTTTAAAACTAGGCTGTGCTTTCAACAAATAACCCACAGTTTTAGCTGTTTTAAGCCTTTTCCGAGACCCGTTGACTTGTAGCGAAAACAGGGAAACAATTTTCATAACCGGTTTTTCTGATGGAAAAACTTTCGCAGACGACCGTCGAAAGCGTGACACATATCGAAGGTAGCAAAACACGGCAAGTGAGAAAATCAGCGTGGTTTTGTTAGAGGGGTTAGAATGTACCGTATGAAATTTGGGTCTCCTAGTTTTGAAATATAATGGAGTGATTATGGAAGTAGATTGCGTTAGTATTATAGGGTATACATGACATATAGGCATACAGGTCATTAGACATTATAATTTTTTTAATTTCATAGAAAAGTATATAAATTAAACAAAATTTTACCATTAACGACCATTTTTAAGACAAAAGAATCCTGACTGTGGACGCAATTCTAACCACCATGAATCCACTATATCATTCCTTCATTATCCCCCCCCCCCCCTCCTTGGGGACAAAAAACAAATAAATGAATAAATAACATTAAATAAATACCCTTTCCTCTTATCACACTTCTTTCCTTTCCAAAGAATGGGATTCAACCGTTCTCTTGAATGATGCCAGACTTACAGCCGCTCTGACTGATTCTGGAAGGTCATTCCAGACGCTCACACCTATGTTCCTGAGAAAAAATCCTGCTCTTCTTGTATTTTTTCTCTCGTGAGCTAAATCCTCCGAATGTCGGGTCCTTTAAGTTTATTTGTGTAGATCAGACCATGTCCGCCAGAGCGGCAGAAACAGGCGAAAAAGCTGCCCCGAAAGCACCAGAAGGAACGGATTGTCGGAAGGAAGCATCCTTGTCTGGAAAGACAGGGATGGTTTCCTACGCAGTTCTGGAAAAGATGGGAGGCAATAAACATTCCGGAAGCACTGCAGGTTAGGGAAAGGAAGTGACTCTCTGGAAGTTGAATGTGGATCGTTGTTGCTTGTTTTGCAGGTCGTGTCTTTCCATGTCACTGTCTACCCTACTCTTAAATAAGTCTGTTGTTGGTTAAATGGGCACTATCTCTTCGCTAAAGGAGTTCCACGGAAGAACGACCGGGTTTGCGACCAAAAAAAAAATGAAATATTAAAAAACATTAAAACGTAATAAGAACCGCCATCGCAACATTTGCGTTTTTTTCACCATAATATCCTGAAACCACGGTAACTGGATCTGCAGTTAGTCGTTTTTGCTGATACCGTGGTATCTGAAACCACGATTGCTCGACAATTGCTAGATTGCTAGGGGGACGACCGGGTTTGCGACAAAAAAAAAAAAAACGAAATTTAAACAAGTGCCCAAGCGCTCAGACGTGGAGTGTGAAAGTAAAACATTTTCTCACATTTTATATACAAACAGCTTTAGAACCAACACACTTCACATCCCCAATAACCAAACAAGTATTGAAATAACCTAATTTGTAATCATCCCACTGTAAAAGCTTTGAATGTAAACAAACCGCAAGTATAAATCCAAAGAAATGTTGAAGATCTTGCACGAACAGCTTCAGCCAGTCCGACCCTTTAAGCCTCTTTTCCATTAGCGAGGTAATAGCAAGTGCAATAAACCAAATCATAGCAGCCTAATACCCCCTTTGTACAGTTCATTAAGAACGGCATATCATCGATCATATGACAAAACAGTCCAGTTTCCAACTGTTCATTAAAGATCAAAGTAGCGTCGTCTTGTTTGTTACTGTTGCACCAAAATCCTCGTCCACAGATATATCTTCCCAAATTTATGTCATAGACGCACTTCACTCATAGGAAACCGGTACCCAGCTGCCCATGAACGGGACGGGGTCGAGACCCATTGAAATCCGTATTTACACCTCTATTCCTCAGTTATACCAGCTTAGAGTTTGATTCCAGTCATGGGTCATAAACTTTTTTCATGGGCAATTTGGGCCCACTTGCCCATGAGCTTTGTAGTAGGTGGTTCAACTTTTACCTATAGGGGGTGGTTCAACTTTTACCTATAAATCCCCAACCATATGATCCAAAAGCACAAAGGAATTTCATCGCTATCTCCAGTTATTGTCAAGTTAAAAACATTAAAAAATGGGCAATCTGGACCCAATCGCCCCTGAACCAAGTGAGGGTGGGGTTTGGGACCAAGTGAGGGTGGGGTTTGGGACCCACAAAAAGGAAAAGGAGACCCTAACGCTGACAAACCTACCAAGTTTCAACTTGAGACACGTAGATTCCTGTCACGGGTAACGAGCTTTACTCCTGGGCAATCTGGGCCCAGTTGCCCAGGAACGGGGTGGGTGGGGGAGGTGCAGCTTTAAAAGTAGTTTCCCAGCCCTAGGATCTACAAGTACAAGGAATACGTCGTCTTATGTCCAACTCTGGTCAAGTTTGAACTTAATACTTGCCTCATGGTGAAAACCGAAAGTTGAAACTGAAGAGCTTGTTCTAAGAACACTCCTCTAAAAACCATTAAACGTAATAAAAAACACCATGGCAACATTAATTACGCTTTTGCAGATATCATAGTATCTGTCACTACGGTAACTGAACCTGGAGTTAGTCCTTTTTGCAGTTACCGTGGTATCTGATACTAAGGCTGCTCTGCCAAAACGACTATTGCCGGATTTGCGCTTTGAAAGAAGAAATACTGATATCCACGTATAGAGTGACATAACTCCCACCAATTTCACAAAAAAATAGACTGTTGTGTTAGTGATGATGAAAATGAGATGAATCTTTCAGATATTACGATGAGTTACCACGGTCCGAACGTAGTATGTGAATATCAGTTAACACGGTGACGGGCCAGGTATCACGATAACTGTAAAACGCCTTGTGACCGTGGTATCAGATACCACGCTAACTGCGAAAACGACCATAAACCGTGGTATCGGATACCATGGTATCCGCAAAAACTCAATTATTTTTGCTGCCAGAAGCTACAACCGTCCATCTATACATCCCGTCGTATAGTTTTCCGTCGGTCTGTCTGTCGGTCGGTCGGTCGGTCGGTTAGTCCGGTGTTTGCGAGTTAAGGTACTTCCAGATAAGCTAGAACGATGAAACTTGGCAGGCATATTAGCGACCCGACCAAACGAAGTTGGAAATAGTCACTTGCCCGATCTGACCATCGTCATCGTGGGGGGAGGGAGGGGAGCTGGAATCCGGAATTTAGTGGCGTGCATAACTTTCGAACGGGTTATCGGATCTTAATGATATTGATATTTGGAAAGACGTCATATCTCAGATGTCTCATTTCTTGTCCAGACCGAATCCTATGAATGTGGGGGGAGAGGCGGAGGGGGGGGCCGGAAATCATTTGACACGATTAGAGTGGAGGGATCGGGATGAAACTTGGTGAGAGGAACAAGCACAAGCCCTAGGTACATCATTGACAGAACCGGACGGGATTCGTTCACTGTGGGGGGAGCTGGGAGGGGGGTCCGGAAATCCGGTGATATGGAGTTAAGTTACTTCCAGGTGGGTTAGGACAGTACAAATTTGCAAGCATACCAGCGACCCAACCAAATTAACTTGGAAATAGTCACTTCCCCTATCCGACAACCGTGGGGGGAGTGGAGGGAAGGGGAATCTGAAATCTAGAGGTACGTATAACTTTGGAACGGGTGATCGGATCTTAATGAGACTTGGTATTTGGAAAAACCTCGTGTCTTGGATGTCCCAAGTGAAGTCCGAACTGGATCCGATTATTGTGGGGGGGGGGGGGGGTACGTAAATCTTGTGACACGCTTAGAGTGGCGATTGGGATGAAACTTGGTGGGAAGAAGAAGCACATGCCCTAGATTCATCAGTGACAGAAGTGGATCGGATTCGAGCACTGTCGGGGAGTTAGATGGGGGGGGGGGGGGGCGGAATTCCGGTGATCACGAGTTAAGGTACTTCCAGATGTGCTACGACCATGAAACTTGGCTTGAACATTAGAGACTTGACATTATGAGATCATCTTTGCCTCAGGGGTTTTGCTTAACACTGAATTTCTTAAAGTACAAATGATACTTTTGAGTAAAATATACATTTCATTCTCCCAATGAGCTCATCATCATTTTTGCTTCAAGAGTTTTGATTATAGACGAATTTCTAGCGCCCCTAAAGTGAGCATCATCACAGCCAAATGTATTACCCAACGATACGTTCTTGTGATGTCCAAGGACCCATTATCTCATGGGTTTTGCTTACAAATAATCACAACAAACTCACGAACTGAAGAATTCCTACTTTCATCCTCTGATCCAGCCTTGCAAGTGTCATATGGGCTTCCAGCTCTTGTTTTTGGCACTTTCCTTCCGGCCAAGTGCCATATACCGATCCCTTTTCCGTCGGTCTGTCGGTTAGTCCGGTGTTTGCGAGTTCGGGTACTTCCAGATGTGCTAGAACGATGAAGCTTGGCAGGCGTATTAGGGACCCGACCAAACTAACTTGGAAATAGTTATTTGCTCGATCCGACCATCGTGGGGGAAGGGAAGGGAGGGGAGCCAGAATCCAGAATTTAGTGACTTGCTTAACTTTCGAACGGGTGATCGGATCTTAATGAAACTCGATATTTGGAAAGATGTCATGTCTCAGATGTCCTGTTTCAAGTCCTGACCGAATCCGATGAATGTGGGGGGGGGAGGGGTTCTGAGGTAGAACCGGAAATGACGTGACAAGCTTAGAGTGGAGTGATCGGGATGAAACTTGGTGGGAGGAACAAGCACAAGCCCTAAGTACATCAGTGATAGAACCGGGCCGGATTCGTGCACTATGGCGGGAGCTCGAGGGGGGTTCCGGAATTCCGGTGATACGGAGTTAAGTTACTTCCAGGTAAGTCAGTCTTGGCAGGCAAGTCACGGATGCGATCAGATTAGCCTGGCAATAGTCAATTTCCCGATCCGACCACCGTGGGGGAGTAGAGGGAGGGGGAATCCGGAATCTTGAGGAATGTATAACATTGGAACGGGGGATTGGATCTTAGCGAAACTTGATATTTGGAAAAACCTCATGTCTCGGATGACCCATTAAAAGTCTGGACCGGATGAATGTGGGGGGGGGTCGCAGGGGGGAACCGGAAATCGGGGGGTGGGGAGGAATTCCGGCTATCGCGAGTTAAGGTATTTCGAGATGTACTAGGATGATGAAACTTGGCATGAACATAAGAGCCTTGGCATAGTCGGTTCTCAGACGTTGAGTGGAGGGAGGGGGAATCTTGAATCTTGAGGTATGTATAACTTTTGAACGAGTGGTCGGATTTTAACGAAACTTGATATTTGGAAAGACCTCGTGTCTCGGATGTGCAGTTTTAAGTCCGGACCGGATGCGAAGAATGTGGGGGGGGGGGCAGGGGGTGGAAATCTTGTGACACGCCTAGAGTGGGGCGATTGGGATGAAATTTGGTGGGAAGAACAAGAACAAGAATTAGATACACCAGTGACAATAGCGGACCAGGTTCGAGCACTGGGAGGGGAGTTGGTGGTGCTGGTGTGTGTGTAGAGGGGGGGGGGGATCGTGAATTAAGGTACTTCCAGATGTCCTAGGGCGATGAAACTTGGCTTGAACATTATAAACTTGACAAGATTGGCTTAGAAATGTCACTTCTCATACCCGACCATCCCTTAAAGTACTAATCCGAGCCTTAAAGTACTAATCCTGACCACAAAGTACACAAAATGCTTTTAAGTAAAGTATACATTTTAACTCAAGGATGTTGCTCAAAAACTAATTTTTAGCCACCTTAAAGTACGTTTCTTAACCGAAAAGTCAAAAACACACTTTAACCAAACGGTATATCTTCATAATCCTCAAGGGCCCATAACCATTTTTGCCTCAAAGGTTTTGCTAACAACTGAATTTCTTAAAATACAAACAACAATTTTGAGCAAAAATATACATTTTCATGATTCCAATGAGCTTATCATCATTTGTGCTTCCATAAGTGCGCATCATTACGGCCAAATGCAAAAATTAAATAGATTTTGCGAACTATACATTCTCGTGATTTCCAAGGACCATGACCATTTTTATCTCAGGGCTTTTGCTTACAAATGATCACAGCAAACCCAGGAATTGACGAATTCCTACTCTAATCCTCTGACCCAGCCTTGCAAGTGCCACATGAGTTTCCAGCCATGGCCTTACGGGCCTCTTTGGAACAAATTCATTCATTAATTTATGGACAGTGCTATAAAAGTCAGATCCAGTAGACAGTTTAGTACCATAAGCCCAATACACAAGCCAGAGCAAAATAACTCTAGAGAGTAATGCGAAGACCTATCCTTCCCATGAATAAAAAATGGGCCTCCGTCGCAGCGCCGCCCAGCTCGCTTTGTTCGCTGCGTGCAGTGGCGGACGTGGAAACTCTAGCCAGCGCTCGTTGACGATTGGCCAGAGCAAAATAATTTTGCTCTGCGATTGGTTGAGTTTCGGTAGGGATGTTCGTATCCGCTAGTGGAGCTAGTGTTGCTGTGATTTGACTGTGTGTCACTTTTTCAAAGTTGGCGCATTACTCATTTTGCTCTGACACAAGCTAACCTGACGTCTGCTTTCCAGATTTTCGGGCGCCGCCCGTTCCAGAAGGGTGACCCGAAACTTAAATGCGGCGCCGTTCTGTTGAACCACAACTGGGTAATCACAGCGGCACATTGTCTGGAGGGGTAAGTTACTCTTTTTTAAATTATTGTGACTGCAGACCAAATAGTGGTGCCTGACCTATTGCCACGGATCAGAATATTCAATCAGGAAATTTGGAAGCATTGCAAGGTGATCGCTGTAGCGGATGCTGTAGGCCTTTTTCCGCGACACAATTGTGTGCCACACACTTCTGGGTGTCTGTCGCGGAAACATGATTGTGTACCACACAATCGAACCACGAGTTGAAACTCGCGGAAACGCCGTTTTGTCTATTTTTTGGCGGAAACTTCAAATATCTGTAAACAGAAGTAAAATTCATCTAAAATCTCAATAAATAGACTCCAGGCGTATTTCCATACCATTATGTGCAAAAGGGATCCTCAGTTTTAAGTGTCTACGCTTGGAAAAGTAGTTAACTTTACTATTAGACACTATTTTGCTGCTTAATTTGAATTTCCCGCCAGAATCGAGCCACAAAATCGACAATCATTTGAGCCACAAAGCGAGCCAAGAAAATCTTGTTGGTCGCGGAAACACAGTTGTGGGCCGCACAAAACACCGCGGAAACACTCTTTTCGAGCCACAATCGACCCACAAACTGTTTGTGGGAGAACGGAAAAACGCCTTATATTACGTTTAGTTCTTACCGGCATTTAGCCCAAGTTTACTAGGTGTAGCGGATGCTATATACTGAGCGTGTTCCACCCTTCTAACAATAGTTACTATTAGTTACTATTTCCGTTCCATCCTCAGGAAAAGTTACTACGCTGACCGTTCCAACCTTGTCGGAATAGTAACTAACAGTTACTATTTGCATACCATGCTCGGGAGCGTAGTAAGCGTAGTTACTACGCATCTCTGTAACGTGATTGGTCGGATTCGCCCCTGGCGTGAGATCCTGCTGGAAAATAGAAAAATCGTTCCAGCCTTGACGGCTGGAACGATTGGAAGCCAGGCTGGAAGCCAGAACTCGGCTGGAAGCCAGAACTCGGCTGGAAGCCAGAACTCGGCTGGAAGCCAGAACTCGGCTGGAAGCCAGAACTCGGCTGGAAGCCAGAACTCGTGACGTCATGCGTAGTAACTACGGTAAGTAGGGTGGAACACGCTCACTATATTACATCGTTTGCCCCCGGGGTGTGCGATGACTCTGAGTGAAATGAATATTGTTCTGATCGTTAGTATGCTAGGGATGCGCGTAGAGAGAAGTGTCAATATTTGTGTTGAAATAAGATTTAATAAACTGGAATAATCCAATAGTTTTGGTAACAATCAGGCAGTGGTGTCAGAAGTGGGATAATAATAATACTATTTCTTCCGCTCGAACTGACTACGAATCATTGTTAGTGACGTACGGATCCCTCAGCTAAATTTTCTGAAGATTTTCAAACTCAGCTGGCGTATCCGTTTGTTCGTCTAATTCACGGTCGCTGGAGAACTCAGTTGGTGAGTCGGCTCCCCCTTGGGGCCAGCACCAAGAGACAGTAGGGCGATTTTGTCGGGCTAGAAAGCTCCGGTATGTATGTTCAAATAATGCATAAAACGGATACGTCAGCGGCGATGCTTTGGCAGCGATATTTTTGCCCTTCTTGACAAGGGTCCTTGTCAGGCTGTCAATCTTCAGGGTGAACGCTGGGGAAGGAACAAAGCTGTCATAAATAACTGAAGCTTCTAACGACTATAGATATCTTATTCGGGGAAATTACTTTTGAATACCACTGTAGGGAAAAAACTAGTCCTGAGATTTAATTTTTGACACGGCCGCTGTTTTTGCTGCACGATCAGGGCGATGACAGGAAAAGTTCTCTTCTGCACTTTGATCAACTTCGGTTTTGTTATTAATAATTGTCTGACAAATTTTATTCCAATAATAACCCCGTCCCACGTTTCTGATAGGTAGTACTCGCCTGTATCTGTTACTTTTATATACCACTGTACGAAAAAACTGGTGCTGAGATTTAATTTCTGACACGGCTGCTGTTTTTGCTGCACGACTGGGGCGATGACAGGAAAGTTTTTTATTCCCGGTATGTACCGGCTGTTTTGGAAGTTAAAGAACTAATCTTACTAGAAACGATCTTTTCACGGGGAAATGGTACAGAAATGTTGTTTTTTTAAAATACCATTAATTGTCACGTTAAATGAAAGATTTTCTTCTTAGTGTGTGTGCGGAGTCGAGTAAATCCTAGTACCCTGCTCGATGCAAACGAACAGAGGGTAAGATTAAACGAGCTTCACAATTCGTTCCCTCTACAAACAGCTATATCGCTGTAAAGCCCCGAAGAAGAAATTGTCTAATTAAAACTCGATGGTTGTCTGGACGCTCTGCTGATTGGGTCAGCACGCCTCCTGCGCTAACTCCTCTGGTATGCGCAACGGCGAAGAGGGAAGCAGCCGGGAAGCAATTCAAGAGCTCAGCTCAGTTTTGTCGGGGATCCATAGTCGCTGCATTGGACCAAAGACGGAGGTTCTATCGCCTTGTTTGTTCTTGCTATAAGTAGACACCCACTAGGTCGCATGCCCTGATGTAAGAAATGAAGTAGCTGAAGTAGGTTCGTTTGTTAGTGCCCTTGTTGCCAGATGACATTGTTGTGTGGCTATACGTCAACCAATTGGTCTTTAAAGTTTAACTGAAAAGGGCTGAGATAGGACAGTCTAGTTACTTATGACTCATTCACTTAAAGAAGCTGAAAGACCCGATGAAAATGCGTTACTTCGTTGCTCAGCTGTTCACGAATAGCCGATTTTCATATAGTGGAATTCCCCTGTCGGATTTTTGGTAGCCTACCTCTATGCGCTTGTACCTGTGATGTATGCTTTACGAAAAGAATTCACGAAAAAGACAGCGAGCTGATCACTGGCCATTGAAAAGCCGTGTTTATATGAGACTCAGATTTTCCGCGTCGTAGTAGAATTTCGAGTTGTGAGGACGGCCATAGATGTTCTGAATGTCATACTAGAGCAAATTGTGAAACAATCATAATGTATTCTGTTAAATCATACAAAAATAAGTTGGCTTTTCAGTTAAACTTTAATTGAAGAGAAGGTTGGATGAGATCCCAACAGGGATATGCCTACCATCGCGGCTGGAGCTGTGCTTCATATGAGCCAGAAGCAGTCTCATTGGTTTCATCGCGCAACTTGCTTGCGTTTCGCATGACGGCAGGGACAACCACTTTAAACGAGGAACTAGACTGGCTCTTCGTAGCAACCCTTTCGCACTCCACAATACACTTAAGCATACTTGAGATAGCTCTTGATTTAATGCCAGGATTAACCAACTTAACATTCGAACCGATAGTTACTTTAGGAACAGTTACTTTAGGAACCGCATCCACTAGCTTAGCCTTAAGCATTGTCCTAATAGGTGTAATAAGGTGTATTAGCGCGTATAAGACGTATTACAGATTCCTCTTTTCCTCGGAGCGCGCTGTGATAAGGTGAATAAGGAGAATAGACTAGCGTTCTATTCTGGCTTATACAGGGCCAATCAGATCGCTTCCTTGGTTCCGCCAGCAGGCCGAGGAAAGGAGCAGCGTCATCAGGGTTGCCAAGGGAAGCAGTAAAGTTATACTTTGTTGGAAGCTGAAGAAACAACTTTTCTTCAAAATAACACGTTTTGTTCTGTTGCGACTGCTTAATGCTACTTCGAAGACCAACGCTGCCCATCCGTAGATTTAACTGCTTTATACAATATATTGGGGGTCAAATTGTACTGGTGTACTTCAAGTAACACTAAGAACACTTTTCTTATCTTCAGAAACTCGAAACACTGTATGACCTTGGCAACACTGCTCGCTGCATTGATAAGTGCCTCTCGGGTTCGTATTTGAATGGGCGTGTGTATTAAGACGTAAACATCGCGTATAGCGTTATTCAGCTTATTACACCTATTAGGACAATGCTTTATGCGGCTTTCACACTGAGAACGCAAGAAGCTTGCGTTGCGTTTGCGTAGAGTCAGCGTTGCGTCTGTCTTGCGTCGGACCTTTCAAACCGTGAAGGCTTGTGCATTGCGCTTTCAGAAAATGGCTAGTTCTGATGAAGACTTAAAATGATGCCTGGACTGAACATGGGGCCTATAGGTAAATTCAGACAGTTTGCAGACTGTTTATAGGTAATTTTTTATTATTACTATTTGCTACGCGAAGGAGACAAGGTAAATGTAATGTGATACAAAGTAGGGTCAAATTACCAGTCATGCTCTTGCTAAACTCCGTGTTCATGATTTAACAAATTGATAAGCATGTATTATTAATGAAAGTCTTGTTGTGATAGTCAGGGACCTTTTTATCACATAGTCCAGGTCTCTCTTGAACTAGTTTTACTAGTTTTTTCTTCAAAAACTTCCATTTCAATGCAAAACAAACTAGACCTACGTTGCCCGGGCAACGTGAAGTGTTGAGGCAACCTTTGTCCGGCTTCGCCGGCTAAAGTGTTGCGAGAGCAACACTTTGGCTTTGTTTCTTCGCTGTCGGTTAAATGCTGAAATTGTCAACTTATCGAAGCTTTTAAACGGTATGTTCTAAAAAGAATAATCATATAATCAAAAGCTGTTCTTTAGCGTTGTAAAACCAACAACAAAACAATATCGGAAGAAGGCTATCTGTAACGTTTCAGGATTAAAATTCCATAGATGACACTATTAATTATTACAAAACTACCTTATTGTTTTACATTACCGTATCGTTTGTACCCGTTGCGTAAGCAGTTAATCCTAGGTTATAGCGATAGACCATCGATACAAACTTTCTTACTGTCATATTTACAGAAATCGAATACAATGTGCACCAATTTTCAAAAATTTCTAGCCCCTCGTGAACCGATCTTACTTACAAGTCCGTCTCCCGTGATTGACATCAGATTCACCGGAAACAAATAATCGATACACCAGCTATCAAAAGTTGCAAACCCCTCATCGCTGAAGATGATTATAACATAAAAGCCGATTATTACTTACAAGTCCCATGCATGTCTTACAATTGGGAACAAAATTGTTCTTACCATCGAATACACCTGAGACAAATAACAGGTATACCAACTAGCAAAAGCTGCAAACTCCTCGTTGCCGAAGATGATTATGAGCTAACAGTCGACTGCTGCTTACAGTCGACTGTTGCTTACAAGTCCCTTACATGTCACACAACCGGTATCGCCTATTTTTGGTTTCAGTGTGTACCTTACTCCTGAAGTTGTCAGCCCCTTGAAACTTTCAAACTGGTTTATCTCATGAAGGATTTTTGTTCAAAAAAATGGATGGCATATATTTTGATCAGCTCTTCAAGGGCTATCGATTGCCCTAACCACAACAAAAGCATATCGGAAAAAGGGACTAAATTGACTTTGCAGTCAGTTGAACTTTATCCTTTTCAGTCGTAGACATCGTGACGGATGAAAACTTGGAATAATATCCTATATAATCTGGTTGGTATTATAAAGCTATCCGTAACTTTTTAGGATTAAAATACCATAGATGACACTTTTAATTATTATGAAACTACCTTGTTTTACATTACAGTATCGTTTGTACCCGTTGCGTTAACAGTAAATCCTAGGTTACAGCGATAGACCAACGATACAAACTTTCTTACCGTCAGATTTATATAAATCGAATACAATGTGCAACAATTTGCACAAATTTCTAGCCCCTCGTGCACCGATTCTACTGACAAGTCCCTTTCCCGTGATAGACATCAAGTTCACCGGATAAAAATAATGGGTACACCGACTCGCAAAATTTGCAAACCCCTCATCGCTGAAGATTTGTGTAGCATAACAGCCGATTATTACTTACAAGTCCCTTGCATGTTTTACATTTGGGAACCAAATTGTTCATCAAATGACAGGTACGCCAACTAGCGAGAGCTGCAAACCCCTCATTGCCGAAGATGATTATGATCTAACAGTCCCCTGTCGCGTACAAGTCCCCTAAATGTCTCACGACTGGTATCGCCTATTTTTGGTTTCAGTGTGTACCTTACTACTGAAGTTGTCAACCCCTTGAAACTTTCAAACTAGTGTATCTCATAAAGGAATTTTTTTTACCAAAAAATGGATGTCATATACTTTGATCAGCTCATCAGCGGCTATCGATTGCCGTCGAAGTTGAACTTTATCCTTTTCAATCGTAGATATCGTGACGGATGAAAACTTGGAACAATATCTTATATAATCTAGTTGATATTATAAAGCTATCCGTAACTTTTCAGGATTAAAATACCATAGATGACACTATTAATTATTACAATTACCTTATTGTTTTACATTACCGTATCGTTTGTACCCGTTGCGTAAACAGTTAATCCTAGGTTATAGCGATAGACCATCGATACAAACTTTCTTACTGTCATATTTACAGAAATCGAATACAATGTGCACCAATTTTCAAAAATCTCTAGCCCCTCGTGAACCGATTCTTACCTACAAGTCCGTCTCCCGTGATTGACATCAAATTCACCGGAAACAAATAATGGATATACCAGCTATCAAAAGTTGCAAGCCCCTCATCGCTGAAGATGATTATAGCATAAGTTTTTTAAACGGGATGTTCTAAAAAAATTAATCATATGATCAAAAGGTATTCTTCAGCGTTGTAAACACAACAACAAAATAATATAGGAAGAAGGGACTAAATTAACTTTGCAATCAGTTGTACTTTATCCTTTTCAATCGTAGACATGGTGACGGATGAAAACTTGGAACAACATCTTATATAATCTAGTTGGTAATAGAAAGCTATCCGTAACTTTTCAGGATTAAAATACCATAGATGACACTATTAATTATTATGAAACTACCTCATTGCTTTACATTTTCGTTTGTATCCGTTGTGTAAACAGTTAATCCTCGGTTACATTGATAGACCATCGACACAAACTTTCTTACCGTCAGATTTATAGAAATCGAATACAATGTGCACCCATTTGCAAAAATTCCTAGCCCCTCGTGAACCGATTCCTACTTACAAGTCCCTCTCCCGTGATATACATTAAGTTAACCGGAAACAAATAATGGGTACACCAGCTAGCAAAAGCTGCAAACCCATCATCGCAGAAGATGATTGTAGCATAACAGCCGATTATTACTTACAAGTCCCTTGCATATCTTACCATTGGGAACCAAATTGTTCTTACCATCGAATACACCGGAAACAAATAACAGGTATACCAACTAGCAAAAGCTGCAAACCCCTCATTACCGAAGATGATTATGGGCTAACAGTCGACTGTTGCTTAAAAGTCCCCTATATGTATCATAACTGGTATCGCCTATTTTTGGTTTCAATGTACCTTACTATGAAGTTGTCAACCCCTTTGAAATTTTCAAACTGGTGTATCTCATGAAGGAATTTTTGTACCAAAAAATGGATGGCATATACTTTGATCAGCTCATCAATGGCTATCGATTGCCGTCGAAAAAAAAATTCTACCTGTCTTTGTTCAAAAGTTGACTTTTTTGCCGTAGGCCAACTTTCTAACGTCACGACTTAGAAAGGAGCAAAGGATAAGCTCTAGTTTCTTTAGCAATGAGAGAACTTTTAAAGTTTAAGAGGCACATCTGATACCGTTACTCTACCACAAACCAAAGTGCAAAACAAAAAAAATTATAAACTCAGCTGAAATCGTCGCAGACATGGACAGACACAATAGATGGCAGCACTTTCGGACCCGTGGGAAAAAAACACTTTTTTGTCTCTGTAGATTTTTCTATTTATCACTCAAAGAAGATATGTTGGCTGTGGGGCCGGCTAACTGCCGCATATATTTAACACTTATAGATTTTAGTCCATCTTCAATTTGAAACTGGTGCCTGCCTGCTTGCGTGCTAGAACGGAGCTTTCCACTCGAAAGCAGAAACATCTTTTGATGAAACGAAAGGTTCGCTACACAACTTCATATAGTCCTCTCTGACATAGGCTATACAACTCCACTTCACTTCGCAAACCGTAGGCTCTGGCTCGAGGACAAGCAAAAAACCATCCTTATTGGCCCCAGGCAAGAGTTCTACGGAGCTTTCCAAAATGTAATGTCATATTCATCAATCCGGCCTAAGGTCCACACTTTCCGTAAAAACCGCACAGGTTAGACCCTTCTCAGTTACCAGGAATAAAATGAAATCGCCCTGAGAGAGAAAGAGAGAGATCGGTATATTTAGAAACTATCATAGCACAACTAAATTCAGTTTCTTATAAATTATAAATAACAATTACATACTACGATTCAGCATTGAAAATCGACGTAAAAAAGGGCACAAACGAGTTCCCGTAACGATTAGTGCAGACTTTAAGTGGTAGAAGTTTATTTTGCAATCGAGTTCGATTATTGGGAGGGGCTGTTTCCGGCCCCAAATTCCCCATTTCCAAATTCTCTTTCAACGATTCAGAGAGAAATTTTTTTGTAGTTGTAAGTGGTTGTTAGAGACATGTTCGTCATTTTGTTTGTATTGCCATGGCCCTTGGGCTTTTAGTGTAATAAACATCATTCATTTATTAAGAGAAGAAGAGGTTAAGCCGAAGTTTCTCTCCCTATGTCACGTCATATCATATGTACTGCGGCTAATTTAATCCTTCTTTTGTCGTAGACTCCGAGCGCAAGAGCTTTATGTTCGTCTTGGAGAATTCGACCTTGAATCCGAGACTGAACCGTTCGCACACGAAGACAGACAAGTATCCAAGGTCGTCGCACATCCCAGCTTCAAATCAGCTACTTTTGAAAATGACATTGCCCTCTTGCGGTTGATGCAGCCAACTATTTACCAACCCAACATCATCCCGATTTGTCTGCCAAATGGCGATCAGACATACGCCGGGAAGACAGGAATTGTAACCGGATGGGGCCGGCTGTCTGATGGCGGTAAGCGTATCTTACATTTTTAAAATTGTGTGTCCATATCGGATATGCAGAAGAATTATGCTATTTGAACCGAGGGGCTGCTCACTTCTGTCGCATGGTGTACAGGGTCCCAGCCTTCGGGCTATCTGTATCGCAGATTATGTCCGTGTTTCAGGGTTAAGAAAACATGCTGAATCCAGATCTGAACTTTGTTTTCTCACCCGACAAATAGTTTGCCTGGAATCCGGTGAAAACCGGAAACTTGGTCAATGTAAATATATTCTGGGTTCGAAAAGTTCGTAAACATATAGTGAAGAATATCTGCTGAATCAGTTTGTGGGACGTATTTTCTTGCCCATTGGAAATTCCCAAATGTGTACGCCGTTAGGGCATTTCTGAGATATAGGCTAAATAGGTAAATTTAGCCTATTCTTTATTTTTTAGCCTATTATATATTGCATAATTTTTCAAGAGATACAGTTGTCGAAATTCAACGTTATATTATATTATTCGGCAGAGCAGATCGAGTTCTTTAATAACATGATTTTTAAGCTCATTAAGTAATGTTTGTTCTCTATTTACTGTATTTAGCTCAGAATGTGTTTCGAAATGTGTTTCTGTGTAACGAACTTATATTTCCTTAAAGAATTAAACCCCATATATTTCCGAGCAATTTCAGTTGGAATCTTATAATTCGATAGAGCAGATCGAGTTCTTCCATAAAATCCTCTTTAAGCTCATACAAAAAATTGTTCTCTATTTATTATATTTTTCAAATGATGGTAAATATGGTCAAAACTGCAAAGAAATGCCAAGAGCTCAGAATATGTTTCAAGATAACGAACTTTTTTTATTTCCTTAAAAAAATTAAACCGCTGCCATCATACAATTCCGAGCCATTTGAGTTGAAATTCAGTTTTCTATTTGTACTTCTGAGGGTCTACGATTCTCGTGTGGTGTAACTTTAAAAGTAACCTCTATTGACAAGAAGTCTTGTTAGTTTTTTGTATTCAAAGACTTTCTCAACTTTAAATTATCCGGAAATGAAGTGAACAGGGTATACTTTGGTTTTAAAATATTAAAAAAAAAAAAATCAGTTGGAAAGAAATTCTTAAAATGGCTGACAAAAACTGATTTTCTATTTATTATTATTTTGACCAAACAAAAATAAACCAAATTTTGAATCTGTAGCTCCTTAAATGTGAACCGATGGTTTCGCGGCTCCAGTCGGCTCAAGGTTTTTCAGATTTCAGTTTTTATTCACTAAAAAAAGAAAACAAATCCAACATTAAATAAATAACATTACGAGTCCTAAATTATCTCAGGATATGAACCGGAAACAACATCAGTTTGAATGATCATCTGTCATGCAGGGAATCCGACTTATTCATTCAGAAAAATCTGTCTAGGATCCCCAAACGTCAGTGACGATATACCTATGACTTCGAATAGTTCGCAGGTCAATCTGACCGTCCGTCAGACTGTTGGGACAATAATTATCGGAGTGTCTGATATATTTGTTCTAACTTGGTACGAGTATCCATTTGGGCCCCGTATCTCAAGCTAATGACTCAGTCATTTAAGGTTAAATAAACATATTGAATCCACAGCAGAACTTTGTTTTCTCACCGGACAAGTAGTTCGCCCGGAATCTAGCAAAACAAGACCAAAGGGTTTGATGGGATACCAAAAGTTCAATAGATAAGATAAGATAAGATAAGATTTAATTGCACAAAAAAGCCAAAAGGCCATGGCAACAAGATAAACAAAACAAAAAAAAAAGAACAAAGATCTATACCGTAACCTACTTACTCTAGGCATAATTTTCGGTGCTGAAAAACGACCCTGAGGAATCTTGCCAGCCTCCTCACATCACCAAACTGCCGGCTACCAATCATACTACACATCCATTCCTCATCGAACACCCTCACGCATTCTCCAAACACTTAATTCCTTAACTCTCTTAATTCTTCACATTCACACATGACATGTACCACACTTTCATTCTCATCTCCACACATTGGACAGGAGAAATACTGACCAGAACGTTCGGAGAGAACTTCCAATATATGTTCTTCTTCTCCCAAGCGGTAAACAATCTGCCCTGAGACACCACACCAACTTTACTTCCCTCCTTTTTTAAAAACACCTTGAAAAATATTTCCTACCCCCACACCTCTTTCGCCTTTGCATAATACCTCAATGAATGTGACAGATCCTTTGCAACCTGCCAACTCTGAATTTCTTGGTCTAAAAGCCTAGCCTCCACCTTTTTTTTATTTTTCCCAATTGCAAACCAGGACCTACGCCATCATTCCACCACATTGACAATCCACAACCATCTAAAATACATCTTATTTGTGAAGACCACGAATCTATTCTAGTATCTAAAATACTCTCTTTATAAGCCGCCTTGAGGATCCTTACTCTCGGCAGCATCAAAATCTTTTCCCAAAAACCTATCATAGCTACCCATCTATGTCTACGCATGCTTGCTAAACCTAAATCCCCCTTAACTACTAATGAATTCATTTTTTCACTAACCCCTAAAATTCTTTTGAAATAACTTAACTGTAATTGTTCTAATTTTTCCCCCTTACCAAAACCCCATATTTCAGATCCATAATGGACCGCAGGTATAACTTTAGACTTAAATAAATGTTTATGTAATTTTAAATCACCGATTTCCCTAAGGCTACTCCGTAACATCATATTAATACAACGCTTTCCTTTAGCAAGACTATTCTCAAACTGCTTTCCAAACTTTCCGTTCCACGTAAGCGTACATCCTAGGTAATTAAATTGTTCTTTATAACTAATCGGCCCTCCTCTAAACTTTAACAACGGCCCCTGGTCTATTTTACCTCCTTTCCTAAAAACCATTACAACTGTTTTTTCTATGTTTATCTCTAGCTCCTTTACTGCGAGATATTCATCCAAAATATCCAACAGCTTCTGAAGATTATGCCTTGACTCTGCTATCAATGCAATATCATCCGCGAATAACAACAAACAAATTGTTACTATGTCAATATTTATTGTTGGTGCATTTTTTTGAATCATAAATTGTTCCAGATCATTAATATAAATAGAGAACAACTTCGGGGATAGAGTACACCCTTGTTTAACTCCCTTTAACGATTTAATCCTCCGTGACACATTTTTAAAAACTCTAACTACTATGTATATTTTAGCATATATTTCTACTATTAACAAAACTAATCGGCTAGGTAGGCCAATACTCACCAGTGCTTCCATCAGTAAATGGCGCTTAACATGATCGAACGCTCCTTTCAGATCCACAAACGCAACATATAACCTTCCTCTTCTTTTCGCTATATATTTCCGAATTATTACTTGTAAACTAAATATTTGGTCCAAAGTACTGTACCCTTCCCTAAAACCTGCCTGGACCCTATATTCGATCCAGACAATTGGGTCTTGTTTTCGCCAGATCCAGTCTTCGCCAGACTCCTTGAATATTTTTACTATTAAAATTTAGAAACATAACAAGGCCAATAGCTTATCATATGAGACAAGTTCAGATATGAATTCAGCATGTGTATTTACCCCTATAAGGCTATAAGTCATATTTGTTTTGACGAAACAGATAAGATCGAAACTTCTTGCCTACTTCTGCCAATTTTCCGGTTTCTGCGGAATTCTGGGACTACTTGTACAGCAAAAAAATTAAGCTCAAAAACCTATTCAGCGTATCTCCTTACCCCTATATCCAACATCTGATCAACTTCAAATACAAATTTAACTTATAACAAATTTTCCGGTTTGGCCGGATTTCGAGCGAACTAGTTGTCCGGGTATAAAATTATTTTCATATCAGTGTTCATCATGTCTTCTTACCCCTAAATCAACATCTAACCTAATAAAAGTTTCTAATAAAACTTTTACTTTTAACAAACTCTTCGTTTTGGCCAAATTCCGGGCGAACTGCTTGTCCAGCGAGAAAATGGTTTTCATAATCGTGTTCAGCATGTCTTCTTGCCCCTTAATCGACTATCTTATTAGCTGTTTAAAAATATTTTGTTTGCTCTTTAATTTAACCCCCCTCCCCAACCCCTAAATGTAGGGCTACAGAGTCCATCTACGAACTCGACCTTTCCCTTGACCCAAAGGATCATCACACCAAGTTTCACCAAATTTATCATTCCCTTCGAGAGCTGTCGTGCTCAAAGACGGACAGACTGACAGATGGACAACTTTTGCGATGTCATAGGTATCCCTCCACTTACGTTTTGGAATCCCAAAAATGGAAAGGTGGTCGAAGTGAATTAGAGGGATTAGTGATTTGATTGTCGATATACTAGTAAGCATGCATCATGAATCCATATCTGAACATTATTGCCTCGCCGGATAACAAGACTGACCGTAATCCGTCAAAAACCGGAAATATGAAACATCCATATTTGGGCAAGAATACATTCAATCAATCAATCAATCAGGTTTAATCCGAATAGCTAAAAGCTAGAAGGAATACAAATTCACAAAATACACAGACACACAAGAAACAATTTATACATGCTGAATCCATATTTGAAACCTGTTATTTTGCTAGATAAGCAGTTCGTCCTGAGTCAGTTTGCAGAAACTGGAAATTTCTTATAAATAAAAGCATTTTCTCTGAAGTCGATCGGAAGATCGACATAGTCATCTTTGACTTGGAATCAGACTGACCTGGAAATATAATACAGGCAAATAGAGGTGTGACCCGAAACAAATTGCAACAGAATGATTTTTATACCATCTTGTAGGGAAAAACAAGACCAAAGGTTTCGATGGGATCCCAAAAATTCGATATCTGATCCAGACAACTGGGTCTTGTCTTAGCCAGATCCAGTCATCGCCAGAGTCCTTGAACATTTTTACAATTAAAATTCAGAAACAGATTAAGGCCAATGGCTAATCATCTGAGAAAAACTTCCTGCCACTACCACCAATTTCCCGATTTCGGCCAAACTCCAGAACTAATTGTCCGGCGAAAAAAAGAAAGCTCAAAAATGAACTCAGGGTATCTTCTTTCCCCACTAATGAACATCTAATCAACTTCAAAGAAAAATTTAACTTATAACAAATTTTCCGACTCCAGCCGGATTCCGGTCGAACTATATGTCTGGGTAAAATATGATTGTCACACACGGATTCAGCATCTCTTCTTACCCCTAAATCGGTTGTCTAATCAACTAGAAATAAAACTTTAACTTCTACCAATTTTCCGGTTTGGGCCGGATTCCGGGCGAACTACATGTCCGGATAGAAAATTGTTTTCACATAAGTGTTCAGCGTGTCTTCTTGCCCTAAATCGAACATCTATTCAACTTCAACTTCCAACTTTTAATTTTTACAAACTTTCCGGTTTGGGCCGGATTCCGGGCGAACTACTTGTCCGTCGAGAAAATGGTTTTCACCACCGTGTTCAGCGTGTCTTCCTACCCCTAAATCGAACATCTAATCAACTTAAAACAAAACTTTTACTTTTAACAAACTTTCCGGTTTGGGCCTGATTCCGGGCGAACTACTTGTCCGTTGAGAAAATGGTTTTCACCATCGTCTTCAGCATATCTTCCTACCCCTACATCGAACATCTAATCAATTAAAAATAAAACTTTTACTTTTAACAAACTTTCCGGCTTTGGCCGGATTCCGGGCGAACTAAATGTTCGATGACAAAATGATTTTCACCATCGTGTTCAGCATGTCTTCTTACCCCATAATCGACTATCATATTAGCTGTTTAAAAATATTTTGTTTGCCCCTTAATTTGAAACCCCTCCCCCACCCCTAAATGTAGGGCTACAAAGCCCATCTACAAACTTGACTGGTCCGACGACCCAAAGAAATTCCTCACACCAAGTTTCATCAAAATATATCATTCCCTTCGAGAGTTATCGTGCTTACAGACGGACGGACAGACGGACAACTTTTCGATGTCATAGGTATCCCTCCACTTATGTTTTGTGATCCCAAAAAGCTGAAGAACCTATTCAAAGTTGCATATCCTGGCTCGACGCAAAATAAGCGTTTTTTGGCCTTTAATGCCATTTTTTTACGTATTTCGAAACACAAAAATTTGGTGTGGTCCGTTATTCTTGAACTGAAGTACGATTCTAATGCAAAATAACAAGCTGAAACCAAAAATGAAGTCAGACTTGACATATAAAGCACCAGAGAAAATTTAACGTCATTCTGTCCACCTATTTTGCAAAAAGGTACAAATTTTCGTACTGGTTCGATTTTCTTGAACGAAAGTGCGATCCTGGCATAGAATCCCGAGCTGAGATTGAAAATTGAATCAAACTGAGTGTCTAGTATACCAGAAAGAAGTTTCATAATCATCATCGTATGAAAATAAGAAAATTATTAAAAGAGTTGTATCATAAGCATTCTAGCACTTGCAATGTCTAGACCCCCCCCCCCCCCCCCCCCCCAAGACCCAAGACGAAGCCATGACTCGATCCGAGCGCTGGGTCATCTAGCGGCGCGGGTCGGAAGTGTCCGACATGGGGAGGATGAAATCATAGTTTGACTTTGGATCTAACAAAATGTTTTTAGGATCCCAAAACGTAAGTGGAGGGATACCTATGACATCGAAAAGTTGTCCGTCCGTCCTTCCGTCCGTCTGTAAGCACGATAACTCTCGAAGGGAATGAGATATTTTGATGAAACTTGGTGTGAGGATTTGTTGGGTCGTCGGACCAGTCAAGTTCGTAGATGGGCTTTGTAGCCCTACATTTAGGGGTGGGGGAGGGGTTTCAAATTAAGGGGCAAACAAAATATTTTTAAACAGCTATTGTGATAGTCGATTATGGGGTAAGAAGACATGCTGAACACGATGGTGAAAACATTTTATCATCGAACATGTAGTTCGCCCGGAATCCGGCCAAAAGCCGGAAAGTTTGTTAAAAGTAAAAGTATTATTTTAAGTTGATTAGATGTTCGATTTAGGAGTAGGAAGACATACTGAAGACGATGGTGAAAACCATTTTCTCGACGGACAAGTAGTTCGCCCGGAATCAGGCCCAAACCGGAAAGTTTGTTAAAAGTAAAGTTTTATTTTAAGTTGATTAGATGTTCGACCTCGGGGTAGGAAGACACGCTGAACACGGTGGTGAAAACCATTTTCTCGACGGACAAGTAGTTCGCCCGGAATCCGGCCCAAACCGGAAAGTTTGTTAATATTAAAAGTTGAAGTTGAAGTTGAATAGATGTTCGATTTAGGGCAAGAAGACATGCTGAACACTTATGTGAAAACGATTTTCTATCCGGACATGTAGTTCGTCCGGAATCCGGCCAAAACCGGAAAATTGGTAGAAGTTAAAGTTTTATTTCTAGTTGATTAGATAATCGATTTAGGGGTAAGAAGAGATGCTGAATCCGTTTGTGACAATCATATTTTACCCGGACATATAGTTCGAGCGGAATCCGGCTGGAGTCGGAAAATTTGTCATAAGTTAAATTTTATTTGAAGTTGATTAGATGTTCATTAGTGGGGAAAGAAGATACTCTGGGTTCATTTTTTAGCTTTCTTTTTTCGCCGGACAATTAGTTCTGGAGTTTGGCCGAAATCGGGAAATTGGCGGTAGTGGCAGGAAGTTTTTCTCAGATGATTAGCTATTTGGCCTTAATCTGTTTCTGAATTTTAATTGTAAAAATGTTCAAGGAGTCTGGCGATGACTGGATCTGGCCAAGACAAGACCCAGTTGTCTGGATCAGATATTGAATTTTCGGGATCCCATCGAAACCTTTGGTCTTGTTATTGTGGCAGGCATTTGGAAAATGTGTAGAAAAATTAAACTAATTATTTGCATTATCAATTTCTTTAAGTATTTTGTTTTCTGTTTTTTTCTTGTTAATTCCCGTTAGTCCTGACTAATCTAAACTAGATCGCAATACAAAAAAAAACGCCATAAATTATACTAGATTCGTTATAGTGATTTCTTGAAGAATTCTGAAACTGAGCTAAATAATTTTTAGCTTCTGACACCAAAAAATGTCAAACTGGCCAATGATTTCTTCTTTCGACAGATCTAAACGTCCATATGGTGATATACTTAGTTGTTTTAATCCTCCTACACGCCCCTCGATCTTCTCGAAGGTTCTAGTAATCTTTTCGCCAGCGCCAGGAGATCGATGAATAGTTAATTAGTAATGGCAGATTGGCGTTCAGGAGTGAATTGTGTTCAAGTAATTTGTGGATAATGTTGGCTACCTTGAGGATTTTGGGGAAAAACAAAGGTAACAGTGTGTTCCTAAAAACCCGACCCATCGAAAAATGATGGTGTCTCCCACTTCTCGGCCCACATGAATCAAAGACTTTAAGAAAAGTCAATTGCGAACCAAACTGGTTTCCCAGGTCAATGTTCGAAATCGTGCTTAGCACCCTTCGTACATCATATAAATTGTTTTCAAAATAGATAATCAAATTGCAACTAGTGTTGACTAGTGTTCAGAGCTTCGTCCTTTGGAATGGATTAGGCTACCGACTAAGCTTTTGGGTTTTCTGCATCATAGTTGATGCAGAACAGAACACATTGTCCCCCTTGTAGGTTCTGCATGCTGGAGTAGAAACTAAATCGTTTTTAAAGCGGTTACATCTCTCTGAATTACACTTCTGCAGTCGACACGAGCACTTAAGACAAAACAAGAGCCAAACTACAAGCTTTGACGAAACAGAAGTGAATCCAAGCAAGAGCTGAAAGCTCATATGGCACTTGCAAGAATAGGCAAAATGTTGGCGGAATTTTTTGTTTGGGAGTTTTGTACAGGGTCGAATATTGTTTTATTATACATAAAAAGTACGGTAAAAGGCATTTCTGGAACTCCTCTTCTTCGTTCGGCGGTTCAATATCAGTATGGTTTCGACATTTATATCAAGTACATTTCTTCTTTGAATTGTTGCTGCGTAATTTCCCGTTTCGAGGAGACGGACCTCTGCTTCGTCTATGGTTTTGCCTGCTAGTAGCTAGAAGGTATCGTTTGATAAAAAGCACTTTTCGACCTTGCGGTGAAGATGCGCACTTTAAGGGAGCTATAGAACCTCATTTGTAAGCAAAACCCTTAAGGCAAAAATGGTAATGGGCTTATGGGGATCATGAAAATTCATATTTTGCTACAAAGTATTTTTTCTTAAATTGCGGTCACGATTGGTACTCTAAGGAATGGTCGGATTTGGAAAGTGGCGATTTCTAAGACAATCTTGTCGAATTTCTAATATTCCAGCCAAGTTTCATCGTCCTAGCATACCTGAAAGAACCTTTACTCGCGATCACCGGAATTCCGGACTTCCCCTTAAACTCCCCCCACAGTCGCCTGAGCCAATCCGGTTCTGTAATTGATTTATCCGAAGCATCTGTTAGTTATTCCCACAAAGTTCCATCCCGATCTCTCCAGTCTAAGCCTGTCACGTATCCCCCCCCCCCCCCCAGTTGTTGTCGGATCTGGTCCGGACATGAAAAAGATCACCAGAGACATGTCCTCTGTTCAATTACAAAATTTCGCTCAAATCCCATCACCCTTTCCAAGGTTACGCACGACTCAATATTCCGGATTCCCCTTCCTCTACTCCCCCACGACTATCGGATCGAGTAAATTTCTATTTACAAGTCAGTTTGATAGGGTCCCTGATACGTCTCCCAAGTTTCGTCGTGAAAATCCCCCATCACCGGAATTCCGGGAAACACCCCTCCAACCCCAAAGCGTCCGGATCCAGTTCAAATGTGTAAACGATTTATCTGGAGCAGATGCTTGTTATTCCCCTCCATTCTAACCGTTTCTCGGGATTTCCGCCCCCCCCCCCCACACTCCTCCATAGCTGTCGAGTCCAGTTTGGACTTCAAATGGAACATCACAAATATGTCATTTATTCAGGTATGAAGTTTCATTTCAATCCGATCACCCGTTCGAAAGTTACAGACCACTCAATTTTCTGGACCCCCCCCCCCTCCCCCCCCCCCAGATGGTCGGATCGGGAAACTGATAATTTCCAGGTTGGTTTGGTCGGGTCCCTGATACGCCTGCCAAGTTTCATCATCCTAGCACCCCCTAATCTATATCAACCCCTACTAAGGTTCAACAACATATTATACCAACCCCTTCGACCTTCCATTGCTCTACCTCTCTCCGAACGAATTTTAGCAAAGAATGACTCATCCACGAGCAGAGCTATATTAGTGTGAAGAAAGGGGTAGGGGTTTGATAAAAACTAGAAAAAGCGTTTCAGGAGATTTTGGGTGTCCCCCTCCAGTCCCCCCCCCCCCCCAGTTATCGGATCCGATCCGAATTTGACAATGAACACCCAAGACACTTGTTCTTGATGCCTGTCAAGCTTAATGTACGCCCGACCGTTCCAAAGTTATGAATGCTACTAATTTCCGTATTCCCCATCTTGTCACTCCCCCATTGATGGTCGGATCGGGGAAGTGATTATTTCCAAGTTATTCCGGTTGGGTCCCTGATATGCGTGCCAAGTCTTATCGTCCTAGGTCGTGTGGAAGTGCCCGAACTAGCAAAATGCGGACAGACCGACAGACAGACATTACGATCGCTATATGGCACTTGAGTAAGCTCAAGTGCCACAAAAAACCCAACTTATGATTCCCCGCTTCCGACTAGATTACCCAGCGGTCGGATCGAGTCGTGGCTTCATCTTGGGTCTTGGGGGGGGGGTCTAGACGTTTCAAGTGCCAGAATGCTTATGATGCAACTCCTTTAATGTGCAATTACGGAATCAGTTTGCATTGGAATCATAGGCCCGACGGGTCCTTTAACTCAGAATTGTGTGTGAAATCTCAGCAGTTTCGAGCAGCTCAAAGGTATGCTATTTAGTCCATTAAAAGTTCGGAAAAAAAAGGGGTCAACCTGGACAAAATTGCGACACAAATGTTTTTGACACTGAAATGTTCAGAAAAAATCGCTGAACGACATATCCAAAATCCACCAAAATCGTCTGGTGGGGAAACTTTCAATCGCCCGGTGGAGAAACTTTCTAGGGCTGCATAAAAGGTTTGGAGGGAGTGAAAAATTAAAAGAAGAAAAAAAAAATTTGGATATGAGAATATGACAGTCTAGTAAGGAGACACGCTGGTTCCATTTCTGAACCTTATTGTTTCATCCGACAAGTAGTTCGCGCGGAATCCAGTGAAAAGCGAAAATTCGGTCCTAATGTGAACAGTTAATTTACAACAACAAAAAACTTTTTGGTCTAATACCAAAGTTGATTTCGTGAAAGAAGACCTG
The DNA here is from genome assembly GCA_023053575.1 of Branchinecta lynchi. Taxonomy (NCBI): domain Eukaryota; kingdom Metazoa; phylum Arthropoda; class Branchiopoda; order Anostraca; family Branchinectidae; genus Branchinecta; species Branchinecta lynchi. The sequence goes on from JAKZAP010000016.1 coordinate 6,503,543, forward strand.
CTGAATCCATTTCGAAACTTTTGTATTCGTCAGACAAGTAGATCATCCGGATTCCGGCGAAAACCGGGATTCGGTACCATACAAGAAAACTGTTCATTCTAAAAGAAAATTGTTTGGTCTAAAAGCACAGTCAGCTTAGGGGTAAAGAGGCCTGCTAAGACCTTGTATATATTTTGTTCGCCCGGCATTTAGTTTGCCTGGAATCCGGTGAAAACTGGAAGTTCAATAGAAGGGAATTTTATCCTGTACAATTTTGATTTAGGCTAATATGACGTTTTACGAGTTGGAGGACATTTTATGTCCATCTCCGAACTTTAACTGTTTTTCGCAGCAAGTAGTTCGCACGGAATCCGGCAAAAACTAAAAAATTCCATAGAAGTAAAAGTTTATTTTGACGTCGATTACAGTTTCAGCATAGGGGTAAGAGTCCATGCAGAATCCATATCTGATGTTTGTTTATTTTTCTAGAAGGACAAGTAGACAGTAGACAAAACGTAGCCAGTAGACAAAACGGAAATTCGATAGACGTAAAAGTAAAAGTCGTTTTGAAGCATCAGTATGGGGGTTCGCTTGGAGCTGGTCGCATGCACTCTTCTCAAGCAAGTGCGCAGGGTATGCTATTCTTGCAATGTTTACTAACTTTACTTTCTTGGTTCGGGACGCAAGCTGTTTAGCTTTCCCTGTCTACGAACCTTTGCAGAAGAAACTGAGCAATGAGTCGCGTTCTTTGGTGAAGAACATCACAATTTGCATCTAGAATAAATCCCACAACCGCCGTGGCAGCGGAAACCTCCTATGTGTTTGCAGTCCAGTTTAGTTTCAGGGAGTTCAGCCATGTCTGGCTCCCACTTTGATTTTTTCCAGGGAGGGGTGGGTGCAAGCGCTCCTTCTTTGTCTCGGAGTCATCACATCTGCGGCTCGAGTTCTAGAACTAGGTGAGTCGGGGTTTCTTCACCAACGATGCGGGGTCTAATGCCGTCTGATCACCGTCTTCAGTTTTTTTCTTCCTGGTCCTGTCGCTGAGGCGTGCGCCAACGAGCGTTCGAAGACGGACGTGGTAAAAAATGTTGAGCGATTGCGCATCGACTGCCTTTATGGGCCATATTAGAAACCTTTGGAACAGGACCGAACGTATCCTCACCTGATATATCCGGATTGGGATTTTGGTGTCAGCATGCCATTTCTACGGTTTCAACCACTCATTCTCATCTTGACGGATCCGCGTTGCGATCTCTTCGTTGCAGCCAATATCTGTGTTCGATAAGGTAGCCAAGGTATATAAAGAAGACTTTTACTCCATGTGGTAGTGTATTGGTTGAGAGACATGTTGGAACCAACCTATGCAGCTGTAGGGGGCTCGTTGTTAACTACGGCCGTCGCATTTGACCGTGTCGCTAGTCACGACCTGCTTGGCAGTGGCACCAGTGAAGAAGACTTTTGGGGGCTGGTTTCTGCTTGATCACTGCTGTGATGTAACTTCGTCAGAAATTCACCATACACATTTCTCCGGGTTCATTGTTGCTTTCCCATTCTATTATCTGCTGATTCACGCGCATAGAATCGAACTACGCTGCTAAAGGCGTAAAATGTATCTGATCCGGACAGATAAACTTGAAGGAGGAAACTAGCTTGGCCAAGAACAGGCGATGCCGTAATGCATAAGAGTTTTTCCAGTCTTCCCTTTGTTGATTGTTAAGTTCTTGTTCTCCTGCTGCAAAAAGATCGTCGTTCGTAGCCTTCTAGTCCATAAGGAACTTAGGTACGGAGCTCCGGTTTTCACAGGGATTCCGGGCGAGCTATTTGTCGCTCAGAAAAAAAGAGTATAGATCTGGCCTGAGCAGGTACTCTTGGCCCTAAGCCGGCTATGCTATTATATAGACAAATCAGTTTTTTTTAGAAAACTTTTTTCTTGTACAGTAGAGAATACTGGTTTTCGCCGGATTCCGGGCGAGCTACTTGTCAGGTGGATGAAAAAAAAAGTTTGGACATGGACTCAGCAGGTCTCCTTACCCTTAAACCGACTTTGCTATTGACCAACAAAAAATTCTTTTTTAACAATGAACTTTTAACTTCTATTATACCGAATTTCCGGTTTTCATCGGATTCCGGGTGAACTACTTGTCGGGGGAAAAAACAAAGTTCAGATATGGACTCAGCATGTCTCACTACCCCTGAATCGACTGTGATATCACCCTAAACAAAACTTGTTTGTCGCCCCTTAATTTTTCACCCCTTCCACCCTTTCAAGCTGCCCCAGAATTTTTTCCCATCAGGCAATTTCGGTGGATATTGATATGTTATTCAACGATTTTTTCTGAACATTTTGGTGTCAAAAACATTTATGTTGCAATTTTGTCCGGGTCAAACCGTACTTTTACTGGACTAATTGGACAAAAAACCCTATGTAGATTGTAGAGGTTTACGCATAGGCCTTCTCCACCTGCTGTTAGGTGCACGCCAATCCTCCATGGTATGGCTTTTTTATGGGCAAGTGCCATATAGCGATCGCAATTTCTGTCCGTCCATCGGTCTGTCGGTCTGTCCAGGTTTTGCTAGTTCGGGCACTTCCACATAAGCTAGGACGATCAAACTTGGCAGGCGTATCAGGGACCCCAAATGATTAAGTTGGAAATAGTCACTTCCCCCATCCGAGCACCGTGGAGGGAGGGGGAATCTGGAATCTTGAGGTATTTATAGCTTTTGAACGGGTGATCGGATCTCGATGAAACTTGATATTTGGAAAGACCTCATGCCTCAGACAACCCAATTAAAATCCGGACCGGATCAGTGACTTTTTTTTGGGGGGGGGGGGGGCTGGAGGGGGCAGCCGGAAATCTTGGGAAACACTATGAGTGGAGGGATCGAGATGAAACTTGGTGGGAAGACACCTAGCAAACACTAGATACATCATTGACATAACCGAGCCGATTCGGGTACTGTGGGGGAGTGGAGGGAGGGGGAATCCGGAATCTTGCGGTATTTATAACTTTTGAAGGGGTGATCGGATCTCGATGGAACTTGATATTTGGAAAGACCTCATGCCTCAGACGACCCACTTAAAATCCGGACCGGATCCGGTGACTTTTGGGGGGGGGGAGCTGGAGGGGGCCACCGGAAATCATGGGAAACGCCATGAGTCGAGGGATCGAGATGAAACTTGGTGGGAAGACACCTAGCAAACACTAGATACATCATTGACATAACCGAGCCGATTCGGGCACTGTGGGGGGAGTGGAGGGAGGGGGAATCCGGAATCTTGAGGTATTTATAACTTTTGAATGGGTGATCGGATCTCGATGGAACTTGATATTTGGAAAGACCTCATGCCTCAGACGACTCACTTAAAATCCGGACCGGATCCGGTGACTTTTGGCGGGAGCTGGAGGAGGCAACCGGAAATCTTGGGAAACGCTATGAGTGGAGGGATCGAGATGAAACTTGGTGGGAAGACACCTACAAAACACTAGATACATCATTGACATGACCGAGCCGATTCGGGCACTGTGGGGGAAGTGGAGGGAGGGGGAATCGGGAATCTTGAGGTATTTATAACTTTTGAACGGGTGATCGGGTCTCGATGGAACTTGATATTTGGAAAGACCTCATGTCTCAGACGACCCACTTAAAATCCTGACCGGATCCGGTGACTTTTGGGGGAGCTGGAGGGGGCAACCGGAAATCTTGGGAAACGCTATGAGTGGAGGGATCGAGATGAAACTTGGTGGGAAGACGCCTAGCAAACACTAGATACATCATTGACATGACCGAGCCGATTCGGGCACTGTCGGGGGAGTGGAGGGAGGGGGAATCCGGAATCTTGAGGTACTTTTAACTTTTGAACGGGTGACCGGATCTCGATGAAACTTGATATTTGGAAAGACCTCATGCCTCAGACGACCCACTTAAAATCCGGACCGGATCCGGTGACTTTTGGGGGGAGCTGGAAAACGCTATTAGTGGAGGGATCGATATGAAACTTGGTGGGAAGACACCTACCCGTACAAAAATTTTCAGTACATCCGATTGTCTGTTAACATGTTGTCGAACAAGCCGAGATGGACTGCTAGACAGGGTACGTCAACAG